>JAZKJV010008567.1:0-330595 GCA_037367405.1 Ottelia alismoides
TCGTAGGGGATTTCAAGTTCCCTCCGAACACCTGCAGATGCTTCCTCATTTTCACGGACTTGCCACTGAGGAGCCCCACCTCCATCTCCAGGAGTTTTTGATGATCTGCAGCACTGTCCACGACCGTCATGTGGACCAGGATACGATTCGGATGATGGCCTTCCCGTTTTCACTGGCAGATAGAGCAGCCGCCTGGCTGAAGCATTTAGGGAAGTTTGTTTACACCTGGGAGCAGCTCCGCACCGAGTACTTGAACAAGTACTATCCACTCGGGCGGACGAATGCAGCAAGGGCCCTGATCAACAACTTCTCCATGCTCCCTAACGAGCAGTTTCACGAGGCATGGGAGAGGTTCAGAGAGCTTCTGGATAGATGCCCACACCACGACATTTCCAAGCCGAACCTAGTTCAGAGCTTCTTTAGTGGGATGACGCCAGAACTTCAGGGTCTGGTGAATGCTTCTTGTGGCGGGTCCTACTTTGCCAAGGACCACGACCAAGTCTGGGCCATCTACGAGGAGATGGCCGAAAATTACATGGTGATGTCCCAGACTCGGTTGTACACACAGAGATCTCAGCAGCCGCCAGGACCCGTGCAGTACCAGCGGATAGTACGGGTTGATGCAGGTCCATCCAGTTCGTCCACAGTTGCAGCCGCACAGGCAGAGTCGGCCGCTGCGGACATGGGGATTATCAGCGAGAAATTGGACCGCATGGAAATAATAGAGAAGAAGCAGTGCCAGGGCATAACTCAGATGGAGCAGATGGCACAAACTCTGAGCGACATGAAGACCCATCTCTTGTGTCTTCAGGAGGCACAAACGGCTTCTCAGCCCCGTCTTCAGTCGCGAGGCGATTCCGGCGGCAGCCGCAGCTCGTCCCAACGCTCCAGCTCCTTGCAGCAGCCTAGACAAGTTCACCTTGTACAGGCGGAGCTGTACCAGCAGCAGCAGCCCTCTTACCAGTCACCACCATCTCCAGACTTACAGATGGTGGTATATCAGCCGGATCAGCCTCTGGTAGTACTGCCGCCAGACCCCTTCGATGCAGAGCCGTTGATGGATGTCAACGGGATTTGGTATGACCGTCCTCAACCTGGAATCCGACGAGACCATCCCGGATTCAGGTGGGGGAATGGGGGTAACCAGTCCCAACAGCAGCCAGCCGGACAGGGAGGGCAGTACTCCCAGCAGAGGGATCACCAGCAGCCCCCAGCATACCAGCCATCATCCTTCGTACCTCGTCCCTACCAGCAGCAGGGACAGAATTGGAGACGTGAGCAGCAAGCTCACCAGCAGCAGCATCCTTCCTTTTACCCCTCTCAGTCGCAGCAGCACCAGGTCCAGCAGCCTCATTACCAGAGAGGCAACCCGTCAGGCTCCCATGAGAGCCCCGCCTTGGATGATCTAGCCCGCATCTTCACAGAGCAGCAGGCTACATTTAGACGGGAGATGGACGAGTTCCGCCAGGAGATGCGGGACCTGATGAGAGGGAAGGCCGCCATCCCTGCACAGATCGAGCCTAATCCGAATAGCTTGAAGAGGAAGTCTGAGCAGGAGCGGTAGAAGACCAGCAGGAGGCGCCTCATCTGAGCGACAACGCGAGGATCCATCCAGAGCGCCAGATGAGGAAGAGGAGAGCGGTACTGAAGCCGCACATGATGATGACGGTGGTACTGATGCCACCCGAGATGCTGATTCCACCGGCGGTACTGAGGCCGCCGCTTCACCATATCGAGGAGGTGGTACTGACGCCACCAGCAGAGCCGAGCCAGCCCGTGGTACTGAGGCCGCAAGACGTCTAGTTGTAGAGCCAGCTAGAGGTGGTACTGAGGCTACCAATATTCATTTTGATAGAGATGTTGTCTTTCCTCGTATGAATGTATCTCAGGACTCTATTTTGAATAAAGGAAAAGGTTTAGTTTCTTCTGATCCCACTGTGGTGAATGATGTATGTGAGGATCCGGTCATCGAACCGTCTAGGCCTATTCCTAGTCCTTCATCTGAGAAGGACCCTGTGATCCCCTTTCCTAGAGCCCTTGAGTTGGGAAGGGGAAGAAAAGAGAAAAAGATCCAAAAAAAAGAGAGCAGGAGGAGTTCAGCCAAAGCATGATAGACCGATTTCACATCCAGCTAACCCTCCATGAGGCTTTGCAGCACATCCCTCTTCTTCAGCGATCCTTGAGAGACAAGACCACAGTCAGGAGGAAGAAGAGGAACAACACCGCCAGAGATTCATGTGTTGACAAAAGCCACGTGTTACGCGATTCAGAACCATCTGCCGACTAAGAGGCCAGATTTAGGAGCCCCGTATGTCAGATGTCAGATTAATGAGCAGAGGTTAGACCGTACTCTATTAGATAGCGGATCGTCGATCAACCTTCTTCCGGCAGCCCTTATCGACCACTTAGAGTTGGGCACTCTTAGACAGAGCAGGACATACCTTCAGTTTGCTGATCGGTCTGTCAAGAGGCCAAAGGGGTTGTTGCGAGACGTTGTCGTCACGATTCAGGGTTTGCAATTTCCCGTGGACTTCGTAGTGCTGGACATGGAGACCCCTGACTCGTTGACCGATTCCCCCATCATCCTCGGTCGCCCGTTCTTGGCCACAGCCAAGGCGGTGACTGACCATGACAGTGGGAAGGTATTCTTTCGCGTCCAGGGCGAGAGTATACAAATAGAGACGGTTAAGGATCACAGAGCCAGAGATAGATCCCGCTCAGAGGGCAGTACAGATTCAGAACATCTGACAGATACAGAGCCAGACATTCACCAGGACTGTGATTTTGTGATCACAGATGATGAGGCAGCTTGGGCAGATCCTGCAGCACAGACCATCCTCTCATATTCAGACACAGCTGATGCACAGATGATAGCAGAGGATAGCCTGGAGAGCACAGCCCTGGTTCAGGATACTATTGAGTCAGCAGAGTCGGACCTTGATCGCGACACAATTTTCAGTGATGGTGGTACTGAGGCCACCCTACTCTACGGTGGTACTGATGCCACCGCAGTTGATACAGATCCCTCGGATTCAGAATCTGATTGGGCAGATTGTGATGATCAGATACCAGACCTGGATCCACTTGAGCCTACAGATGAGGAGGAGGTAGAGGCAGAGCAGACCAGAGACAATGCAGAGGACCCGCCTCCTCCAGATCCAGTTTGTGAGAGTTCTTTATCATTTTCCCAGGCAGATTTGGCAGAATTGTCAGCATACACACATCTTCTTCAGAAGCCAGATTTGCCAGCACCCAGCTGTCCTGAGCTAAAGCCGCTACCTACTTCGCTGAAGTATAGATTCCTTGCGGGAGAGTCTGAGATGTACCCAGTCATCATCTCCGCTGATCTGACTGGAGAACAAGAATCCCGTCTGATGGGGGTTCTTGAAAAGAACCGCAAGGCAATTGGATGGAGCGTAGCAGATCTCCATGGGATTAGTCCCTCGTTGTGCTCCCACCATATCTATCTCGAGGAAGGGGCAAAGCCGTCGCGTGAGTTCCAGCGGCGACTGAACCCCAACCTAAGAGAGGTTGTCATGAAGGAAATATCAAAATGGTGGAGTGCAGATTTTATTTATCACATTTCCGACTCCAAGTGGGTGAGCCCCTTGCATGTGGTGCCCAAGAAGACGGGCATCACAACTGTGATCAATGAGTCGGGAGAGGAGATTGCTACACGAGTACCCACCTCTTGGCGGGTCTGCGTTGACTACAGGAGACTCAACCAGGCCACCAAGAAGGACCATTTCCCCCTGCCTTTTATTGATCAGATCATAGAGAGACTGGCAGGGAAGAGCCATTACTGCTTCCTAGATGGGTACTCGGGCTACAATCAGGTAGCCATCGCTCCTGAGGATCAGGAGAAGACCACCTTTACCTGTCCCTTTGGTACATACGCCTTTCGACGCATGCCATTTGGGCTATGCAACGCCCTGCAACTTTTCAGAGATGCATGCTGTCGATCTTTTCGGACATGGTAGGGGAGTGTTTGGAGGTCTTCATGGACGACTTCTCGGTTTACGGCGACGGATTCGATTCCTGTCTTGACTGCCTAGACCGAGTGCTCCAGCGATGTATTGCTACCCGCTTGGTTCTGTCTTGGGAGAAGAGTCACTTCATGGTGACTCAAGGGACGGTGCTTGGCCACATCATCTCCAACAGGGGCATGGAGTTTGATCCAGCCAAGGTTGACGTCATTAAGAACTCGCACCGCCGTCCAATTTGAAGCAGCTACGGTCATTTCTGGGGCACGTTGGTTTTTATAGGAGATTCATTCATGATTTCAGCAAGATTGCCCGACCGTTGACTGACCTCTTAACGAAAGACACCGAGTTCCTTGTCGATGACAAGTGTCTTTCGTCCTTTGAGACTCTCCAGCAGTGTGTTATTGAGGCTCCTGTCCTTCAGCCACCCGATTGGTCTCTCCCATTCGAGATCATGACGGACGCCTCCGATTTTGCCGTGGGGGCAGTGCTGGGACAGAGGAGGGATGGAGTGCCATTTGCCATACACTATGCTAGCCGCACATTGGATTCCGCCCAGCGGAATTATACGGCCATAGAGAAGGAGATGCTAGCAGTAGTGTTCGCCCTAGATAAGTTCAGATCGTATATCATTGGATCTAGAGTGACTTTGTTTACAGATCATACCGCCATCAGGTACCTCATGGCAAAGAAGGATGCCAAGGCCAGACTGACTAGATGGATCCTTCTACTCCAGGAGTTCGATATTGAGATCAATGATAAGCCTGGAATCAAGAATGTGGTGGCGGATCATCTTTCCCGACTAGAGCAGCCTGAGGATTCTGAGCAGATTGATCCTATTCGAGATACCTTTCCAGATGAGGCGATCCTTGCTATCGCCTCACTCCCGTGGTATGCCGATATTGTGAACTTTCTCGTTGCTGGGAAAGTCCCACAAGATTGGCCCAGGCAGAGGCGTGAGACCTTCCTTGCGAAGGCCAAGTCCTACCACTGGGAGGATCCCATCCTTTACCACGAAGGAGGGGATAGCGTCTAGCGTCGGTGTATTCCTCAGGAGGAGCATCATAGTGTCCTCACTTACTGCCACAAGCTTGAGGCAGGAGGACATCATTCTGGGAGGAGAACGGCACAGAAAGTGCTCCAATCCAGCTTGTGGTGGCCTACCCTATTCAAGGACTCAGATGAGTTCGTGAATAGGTGTACTGACTGTCAGAGGATGGGCACTTGTGGACAGCGTGATATGATGCCGATGCAGCCCATTCACTTCTGTGAGGTTTTTGACGCATGGGCATCGATTTCATGGGTCCATTCCCTAAGAGTCAGGGATTTGAGTACATTCTGTTGGCCGTAGACTATGTGAGTCGTTGGGTGGAGGCTATCCCCGCCCGAGCCGCTGATGCGAGGACAGTTTGCAGATTTTTGAGGAAGCATATCATCACGCGGTTCGGGGTTCCACGAGTTCTGATTTCTGATGGGGGATCTCACTTCATCAACGACCAGGTGAAGGCATTTGCTAGCGAGTTCGGCATAGACCATCGTGTTGCTACACCATACCATCCACAGACGAATGGTCTAGCCGAAGTGTCGAATAGGGAGATCAAGACTATTCTGCAGAAAGTCGTCCGCCCTGACCGAAAGGATTGGTCACAGCTATTGGACTCGGTCTTGTGGGCATATAGGACGTCTTTCAAGACACCTTTGGGCACATCTCCCTTTCGCCTCGTATATGGCAAGCCATGCCATTTACCTGTTGAGCTGAGGCACAAGTCAGTTTGGGCAGTTACAGACATACTTATGGATCCGGATGGTATAGGAGACCAGAGGAGGGCAGAGCTAGCTGCCCTGGAGGAGCTTAGAGACGCAGCTTTCTCGAGCAGCCTACATTATAAGGAGAAAGTTAAGGAGTGGCATGATTCTCATATCAGCCACAAACATTTTGAGATTGGACAGAGAGTATGGCTGTTTGATGCGAGGCTTAGATTATTTCCAGGGAAGCTACAGAGCAAATGGAAAGGACCTTATCTGGTTCGGAAGGTACACGACAACGGTAGCATCGACATATCTGAGTTGTCTTCTGAGAGTACCTTCCGAGTGAACGGCCAGCGGCTCAAGCCATTTCTAGATCATGAGCCGCGAGTCGTGGATCTTGCCCCTATTCATTTTGCGTGAGATGTGGTCTTTGACTCACATCTAATGCATCTCACGCCTGAGCTTTACTGATCCTCCGCTGTATATAGATCCAGATGTCCATATCACCACATTCCTTAGTCCCACATCCCTTTCTTCATCTTGTGATTATGCTATACTTAGGGTGCACTTTACCCTAAGTATAGGGGGATGTGAGACCTTTCGGGTATTTCTTTTGTTTCTGTCTACCCTTGTTTTGCTGCCTATACTTAGGGATATTTTACCCTAAGTATAGGGGGGATAGACCCTGTACATTCTCCACTCGGTTTTCCCTTTTGTGTACAGCCTGCTATACTTAGATTATTTGATCCTAAGTATAGGGGAAGACCCGAGTTCCTCTTGACTTTTTCATCTCCTTTTGTATAGCCTTTCTTTTCACTTCCCTATACATAGCACGAGTTATGTCTTCTTCATCGCTCTTGACTCTGAGGACATCGTTCGAGCTAAGTATAGGGGGGTGTGTATATATTTCATATATACTTTAGCCATAACTCGTACTTTGTGTGAGTGTGTTAATAAATAAAAATGGCTAAAAACCACAAAAATTAAAAATTCTTCATGTACATAATCTTCTTTTATTTTCACATACATAGCTAGTGTACAAATTATTTTTGTAAAAATGATTTCAAAAATCTTTTGTGTGTAAAATTTGTAAATATTTTTGTATCAAAATTATGTATATAGTACAAAATTTTTCCAAAATGTTTTGAAAATCAAAAGTTTGCAAAAATCTTGTGTAAATGTGTGTAAATTTCTTTTTGCAAAACTTGGCACTTCATGCATCATCACTCATGATTTCAAAACATTTTTCAAAAATTTTGCATGGTTGTAAAATTTGTGTAAATAAGCATCTTTTTGTACATATGTATATAGTTTTTCTGGATGATAGTTGATATTTAAACTAGCCTGGAATCAAATTGAGAAATGGAGCTTGATTAAGATCTTAATCCACCTAATTCTAAGAGGAACCTTACAGGGCTTAGGTTTAAGGCTTTTCAGGTCCATGGTGACTTAATTCTTTGAGTCCATTAGGCTATGATCACATGTCATCTCAATGAGCCTAAGTAGAGCACTTAACAACAACACATGACTCATATAGATTATGGCTTTACTTGGACAACCGCACTATGCACCGAGCTCTCTACGGATGAGGTGGTGAGGAGGCAGTCTTCCTTGGCTTGGGGTAGCATATG
This sequence comes from Ottelia alismoides, assembly GCA_037367405.1. Taxonomy (NCBI): domain Eukaryota; kingdom Viridiplantae; phylum Streptophyta; class Magnoliopsida; order Alismatales; family Hydrocharitaceae; genus Ottelia; species Ottelia alismoides. The sequence goes on from JAZKJV010008567.1 coordinate 7,364, forward strand.
AGGGTAGTACTTCTAGGCGGAACCTCTCTTCTTCATTTAGTGAAGGAAGTGCGTCTCAACTTGTCTGGTTGCCATGAGGTCTAACGACGGGAGTTGTGGGTTGCAATAAAGCTTCAAAAGAGGGATAGTCTACTGGCTCAAGAGGAAAAACTCCTTGTATATATGCTGCACATGTACATGTTGTATAGATGCACTCGAAAAAAAAAATGCAAAAAGAAAAGAACTCCAAAAAAGTGGTGGGTCTGAGAGAAAATGATAATCCCACCGGAGTATGTATATAAGTGCAATAAGCAAAGCTTGGTTTCATGATCCACCTGTTGTAGCTTGCAGCAGGGAGACTTGGCTACACTGGTCAGGCTCCCAAGGGTACTTGGCTACACTGTCCTTGACCCATTCTCTTCTTCCCCCTCTTCTTGAGCCGGTTGTACTTGAACTTAGAAGGGAATACCCCGCTCCTCGAGGAAAGAGTGGCCAGATTGAGGTCATAGAGTTACCTTGTTGGGGAGGGTTGTCAAGTTGCCATTTCTGAGGTGGGAGAGCTTAGACCTCACTTTCACAGGACAAGAAAAGATTCATGGTCTTAAGGGTTTGTGATTGATGACTTGTTCTGATCTGGAGCATTGAGGAGTCTTGGTTATAGAGTAGTGGAACTTAGAGGCTGTTAGGTTTTAAGCTTAAGTCTGAATAAGGTTCCGACACATTAATAATCCAAAGATCTGATCGAGCTCCATATTTCAATTTAATGAAGGAAAGTTTAATAATTCAATCTTGATCCATGTACATCCTCTTTTTCTTTTTCTTTTTTTTCTTTCTTTTACACTTCTTTTTCAAATAAGTGTTTGCTAAGGGACTAGCAAAGTATAGTATAGGGGGGTGATGAATACCCATTCATCACTCTTTATTCTTATATTTTAGCTACAAAAACTTATGCAAATGCATGTAGATATGTGCAAATAGGATTAATTAGCAAAAGCATGCATCTTTGTAAAAATAGATAATTAGCATGTTTTTGTGCAAAAATAAAAGAATAAAGAGTAAAAGAAAAAAGAGGGAAATATTTAGAATAAATATTGAGCAACCTAACCCAAGGGAGGGCTCAGCATGGGCCTGACCGCATAAAAGCCAAGTAGAGGGAGATAGGGGCTCACATATGTATATATTTGTAAACAAATAAAATAATATTTTCCTCACCCAAAAATATGTTGTAAATATTTTGTATATATTTTGTATATATTTAGAAACTATTGAAAACAAAATAAAAATTTAAAATCAAAAATTCAAAAATGCCCTTTCACCATGTGTATAGATCATCACCCTTTACTTATTTCACCTTGTAAATAAAGTCATCTATTTTCAAAACTTTTTGTAAATATTCTAGATTATATTTTGTAAATAAAATAAATAAAAAGAAACAAAACAAAAATCAAATAAAAATTACAAAATTAAAAATACAAAAACATATTGTACATATACCTATGTATAAACCTATAATGTACATACCTTATTCTTATTTCCAAAAATTAATTAAAAATCACCAAAAAATAGAAAAAAATAAAAGAAAATATTTCATGTTTTAAGTTTTTCTTAATTCGGCCATTTTCTGCCTTAAAATAAATAAACAAAAAATTCAATAATTGGCAGCTCCTGATTGGTCCACGGGGGATTGTTGACCCCGGTCAACTCCCCCGCGGACTCTTTCCTTTTGGAGAGACCCGCGCCCGACCCGACTTCGCCGATTTCTCCACGCGTCTCCAGCCTGTCGCCTCCGCAAACCCCGTGCCCGGATCCTTCGCCAATCATCCGACATCCTCGCCAGATCCTTCGCCGAAGGATCCACGCCTTCCATAGCCGTCTCCACCCAACCCTAATCGGCCCTGTCTCCATATATATCTCGACCTCCGCCGCCTCCGCGCCTCATCTTTGGCTCTTCTCCTTCTTCCCAGTGAACTCCAGAGGCACCGCAAGAGTGACAGCAAGCGATCGCCCTTGTTGCAGCGAGGCGAGGAGGTGAATCCACTGATCCGGCGTGTGTCGCCGCCGTTGCTCCGCCACTAGCGTGAGCACCGAGCCTCGGGCCGAGACGACCCTTGAGGCTAAGACCAGGAGCACCCCCTGCTCTTCCCCAGTCTCTCCGACCACCCAGGTAGATCTCTTAGGCCATAGTCTAGCGTAAATTTCGATTTTTAGCTTACTGATAGCGTAGCTCCGCCACCGTCGCCAGCCACCTCCGATACCCCATTTGTCATTCCGACCCGACCATCATCTCCGCCAGACTTCTCCACATCTTCTTCACCCATTCACCCCAACCCAGATCGCACAGGATCTGGGAATCGAGCTCCTCCGCCGACCACCTTCGCCGGAGCTCTCCATTCCGACGCACCATGCACCTTCACGCCGCCTAACCGGGTCGAGGCAATTTGCCCTCGACCCGTGAGTCTTCTGGTTCGCTTTTCAGGTCAAGACAAGGGTCATCTGAGACCCTTCGCCATCCAGCCAGGAGACCCAGCTCTGCCGCCTTCGCTCGAGCTCCTCGGAGCTCGGTGTGCTCGTCGGAGACCACCAGCAGACGCGGGAGCCTTCCGCGATTCTTCTCCGACCTCCAGAAGGCTCTCCAGAGGACCCTAGCGCATGCACGAGCCCGGCGAATCTCGCCGCGACCAGTTCTTCCAGGATCCTCCAGAACCGTCAGATCATCCTCCTCGCTCCAGATCTGATCTGAACCATTCATCTGCGGAGCACTGCCACCATCTGATCATCCCGAGGGTCGATCTTGACCGCTCGCGCAGAGAGAGAGGCACCAGCTAGCCTCAACCGTCAGATTCGCCACGCGTCCTCCTCTCAGCCGTCGATTCACCAAGAGTATCTCCACCACGCTTCGTCACCGTCAGATCTACCACGTGGAAGATTCTCCACCGTTCGATCAGGCCAGCCCTTCCAGAGTTAAAGTCGCCCTCGTTCTCCACCGTCCGATCAGCCACGTGGCGCACATCAGGGCGTCGATGATAATAAAAGGGGTAAATTCATCTTAGGCCCCTCTGTTTGTTTTATTTCATTTAGTCCTGTAATTTTTAAATTAAGTTGTTTATTTTCTGGGATATTTGCACTAAGGACCTCGTACTTACTTTATTTGCACTTATACCCCTGTCTACGTGGACCACGTGCTTCGTCACGTGAACTTTATTGGGTTATTTGCGACTTAAGCCCTGTAGTTTTGGATGTTACGGATTGAATAAAATCTTTTACTTATTTGCATTTATGCCCCTGTACGTGATTCAATTTCCACATGTGCGTTTTATTTTGGGTATTTTGCAGATAAGCCCCTAGACTTTTGGTACTTGTTACCAATAAGCCCTCGGAACTTATTTTTCTTACATTTGGGTCCCTGAGTGCCCCAGGCACGCGCCTCGCACGTGTTTCGCTAGGTATTTTGCACAGACCCCCCAGAACTTTGGGTATTTGCACTTAGGTCCCTGTGCACAGTGCCCCTCCTTTATTTTTGAATAAAATATCAAATCACCTCCAAATTCGATGAAAATTTGACACATGGCTCCTGCCATGGTGTAGAATTTTTATGAATTTTTGAGGACATTTTTGATTTCATTTGCAATTTTTAAAAATTCAAAAACCCCTATTTTTGCTACTGTTTAGAGTCAAAAACCCCAAAAAAATATAAAACCACCCCCAAAAATTCTAAAAAATTTAGCTACTGTTCTTTGTTTGTTGTTTGATTTTCTAGCCAATTTTGGCTATTTTTCATCACTTAAAAACCCTAAAAATTGAAAAACCCCTAAAAACTCATAAAAATTATAATAAATAATCTAAAAATCCAAAAACAATAATTATGGTGCCCAAATTTTCCTTATTTTATTTAGAATATAGGAAAATTACCTCCAGAACCTGTTGTGATCCTTAGATATTTTATTTAAGGGTTTTGGTTCTGGCTGGAAAGTACCCAGCATTTTTAGCACTGTTTGATTTTTATAGAATAAAATATACATTATAAAAATACCAAAAATTCACCAAAAACACTTAAAAACTTAAAAAACATAAAAACCATTTTTCTTGAATTTTTGCTTGATTTTTGGTGTGTTAAATAAATTGTGTAAGTGTGTTTGATTTTGTGTTTTTTAATTTTCTTCACACATTAAAAATTCAAAAAAAAATATAAAATCATTAAAAATCACTAAAAATATTTTCTCTGTATTTTATTTCATTTTGACTACTTCGTAGGCCTTTGGCCAATCCGTGCTCCTTGTGTTCGACCCTGGGTGCTATACCAGGTTAATCTCATAGCGAGACCGCTCTCTTTTGTGCTTGATTAGTTTTACATGTCCTGAGTGGTTGATTTTTCTTGATTGACTTAGTCTGAGTGATTGAGGTCGCAACGACCTATTTTCTACACCTTTACCTTAGTCATTCGGGCGGTCATCAGAATGGCGCCGTTGCCGGGGAGCACGGCTTTGTAGTCATTTTTTCCATATTGTCTCTCTATATTATCATTGTTTTCTGACACTCTCTCTTTAATTTTTGTGCGAGGTACTGCGTGGACAACTTGGAATTTACTTTTGAGGACCCGCACGGGAAGAAGAGCAGGGAGAGAGAAGAAGAATTTTATTTTCTAAGAGAGAACAATATTGTTTGTAATAATTTAGAACTTGGACATTTGTGGACATTTGTAACTTAGCGGGTCTGTTTCGCCGAGTACCGGTGTGCTCGGGGGACCCATTTGGATTTTCGCGGCTTTTTCTACGGTTTTGATAGCTAGCTGCCTTTTCCGGTGTTTACGCGGTTTTCTCGAGCCCCTAGATTTAGGAATTTCTCTTGCTTGTGCCGTAATTAGTAGGGTCCCCACACTTAATTGCTTGCCTGATCCTATAGGACGTTAATTGGACCTACTAAAATCATTAATAAAAATAGCCGATTCATTTTCTTCGTGGCCTACGTGCCGTAGCTCGTCCTGCAAAGCGCTTCTCCTACCCCCGTTGTGGCGGGCAGAGGAGGGACGGGCCAAGACCGGACTCTTTGGCTTGGAGGACCGTGATCGGTTAGACGGTTCTTGCGATAGAAATTTGCTCATCTAGGACTCGGTTTTTCCTCGCTGCACCATTTAGGTAGTTTAATTCTGTCTTTAAATTCTGCGAGGATCACTTGCATGTAGAGTGTTGGAGACAAGGTACGCATTTCTTTCTCTGCATGCATCATTGATTTCTTCGCGCATCGGTTTTTTTCGTCTTCTCCCTCTGTTTTTGGCTTAATCATCAGGAGAATCGGAAAATTCGTTAGGCCGCTTGTATTTATTTTGAAAAAATTAAAAAGAAAAACAAAGAAAAAAATTTTTGGGACTAGATAACACTATTAACCCTAAAAGACACTCACATTAAAAATTTGTCTTGGGGAGAGCAACCCCCTCCTTGTATGGTTTGGATGCGCGAGAGAGTGACCCGCACCCTAGGTAGAGCCCTCCGGTGCTATTTCTAGCTGACTACCGACTCTTCCGTGCGGGCCAGTCGGTTGGAGTAGCATCGGGTATCCTAACAGGTCACGTAAGCGCTCTGATATTTTGTTTGTTCACCCAATAAAATTGACAAGATAAATTGACCGAGCTTTCACGGTCTTCAGATTGTGTTGTGTTGGTGAATCGGGGGTTTGCTTTGCGATCATATTTTCTCCAGATCCCATCCACCTAACTCACCAGATCAAGATGATGGGTAGACGATCTCTTAGGCAGCCTTTGGCTGCACCGCTTCAGGCGCGTCTACTTCACCATCTAGGTTGGCCCGTAAGAGTCAAGACCAGCTCTCCGGGCCCGAGTACGATTCCACCCTGTTCCCCCTCGATCCCTTTCTTTTGCTACTGAGAGACATGAGCCCGAGGAAAGACGAATTGATTTGATAGAACCTGAGTTGGGCTCATCTGATTTTTGCAGACGTCACTATGGCCGGAGCCGGCAGTTCAGATGATCGCCAACCCGAACATTTTGTACTAGACCAGGGAGCGATCAACTCCACCCTGATTGCATCATTAGAGACAGTACAGAAGCAGCTACGCGATCAGGGAGCTTTCATGATTGAGATGAGAAGGGAGCTGGAGCGACTAAGAGAAGAGAGAGATCAGAGCGAGCCTGAGGACATTCCTGATGCTGATGCAGAAGCAGCAGCCGCAGCAGCAGCTGCCGCAGCGGCAGCCGCCGCCGCAGCGGGACCACCGAGACCGATGCGGGAGTTACACAACCCCGGGTCTACGCTGATGCACCATTGGGTGGTGGTACCTGCTATCGTAGGGGATTTCAAGTTCCCTCCGAACACCCTGCAGATGCTTCCTCATTTTCACGGACTTGCCACTGAGGAGCCCCACCTCCATCTCCAGGAGTTTTTGATGATCTGCCAGCACTGTCCACGACCGTCATGTGGACCAGGATACGATTCGGATGATGGCCTTCCCGTTTTCACTGGCAGATAGAGCAGCCGCCTGGCTGAAGCATTTAGGGAAGTTTGTTTACACCTGGGAGCAGCTCCGCACCGAGTACTTGAACAAGTACTATCCACTCGGGCGGACGAATGCAGCAAGGGCCCTGATCAACAACTTCTCCATGCTCCCTAACGAGCAGTTTCACGAGGCATGGGAGAGGTTCAGAGAGCTTCTGGATAGATGCCCACACCACGACATTTCCAAGCCGAACCTAGTTCAGAGCTTCTTTAGTGGGATGACGCCAGAACTTCAGGGTCTGGTGAATGCTTCTTGTGGCGGGTCCTACTTTGCCAAGGACCACGACCAAGTCTGGGCCATCTACGAGGAGATGGCCGAAAATTACATGGTGATGTCCCAGACTCGGTTGTACACACAGAGATCTCAGCAGCCGCCAGGACCCGTGCAGTACCAGCGGATAGTACGGGTTGATGCAGGTCCATCCAGTTCGTCCACAGTTGCAGCCGCACAGGCAGAGTCGGCCGCTGCGGACATGGGGATTATCAGCGAGAAATTGGACCGCATGGAAATAATAGAGAAGAAGCAGTGCCAGGGCATAACTCAGATGGAGCAGATGGCACAAACTCTGAGCGACATGAAGACCCATCTCTTGTGTCTTCAGGAGGCACAAACGGCTTCTCAGCCCCGTCTTCAGTCGCGAGGCGATTCCGGCGGCAGCCGCAGCTCGTCCCAACGCTCCAGCTCCTTGCAGCAGCCTAGACAAGTTCACCTTGTACAGGCGGAGCTGTACCAGCAGCAGCAGCCCTCTTACCAGTCACCACCATCTCCAGACTTACAGATGGTGGTATATCAGCCGGATCAGCCTCTGGTAGTACTGCCGCCAGACCCCTTCGATGCAGAGCCGTTGATGGATGTCAACGGGATTTGGTATGACCGTCCTCAACCTGGAATCCGACGAGACCATCCCGGATTCAGGTGGGGGAATGGGGGTAACCAGTCCCAACAGCAGCCAGCCGGACAGGGAGGGCAGTACTCCCAGCAGAGGGATCACCAGCAGCCCCCAGCATACCAGCCATCATCCTTCGTACCTCGTCCCTACCAGCAGCAGGGACAGAATTGGAGACGTGAGCAGCAAGCTCACCAGCAGCAGCATCCTTCCTTTTACCCCTCTCAGTCGCAGCAGCACCAGGTCCAGCAGCCTCATTACCAGAGAGGCAACCCGTCAGGCTCCCATGAGAGCCCCGCCTTGGATGATCTAGCCCGCATCTTCACAGAGCAGCAGGCTACATTTAGACGGGAGATGGACGAGTTCCGCCAGGAGATGCGGGACCTGATGAGAGGGAAGGCCGCCATCCCTGCACAGATCGAGCCTAATCCGAATAGCTTGAAGAGGAAGTCTGAGCAGGAGCGGTAGAAGACCAGCAGGAGGCGCCTCATCTGAGCGACAACGCGAGGATCCATCCAGAGCGCCAGATGAGGAAGAGGAGAGCGGTACTGAAGCCGCACATGATGATGACGGTGGTACTGATGCCACCCGAGATGCTGATTCCACCGGCGGTACTGAGGCCGCCGCTTCACCATATCGAGGAGGTGGTACTGACGCCACCAGCAGAGCCGAGCCAGCCCGTGGTACTGAGGCCGCAAGACGTCTAGTTGTAGAGCCAGCTAGAGGTGGTACTGAGGCTACCAATATTCATTTTGATAGAGATGTTGTCTTTCCTCGTATGAATGTATCTCAGGACTCTATTTTGAATAAAGGAAAAGGTTTAGTTTCTTCTGATCCCACTGTGGTGAATGATGTATGTGAGGATCCGGTCATCGAACCGTCTAGGCCTATTCCTAGTCCTTCATCTGAGAAGGACCCTGTGATCCCCTTTCCTAGAGCCCTTGAGTTGGGGAAGGGGAAGAAAAGAGAAAAAGATCCAAAAAAAAGAGAGCAGGAGGAGTTCAGCCAAAGCATGATAGACCGATTTCACATCCAGCTGACCCTCCATGAGGCTTTGCAGCACATCCCTCTTCTTCAGCGATCCTTGAGAGACAAGACCACAGTCAGGAGGAAGAAGAGGAACAACACCGCAGAGATTCATGTGTTGACAAAAGCCACGTGTTACGCGATTCAGAACCATCTGCCGACTAAGAGGCCAGATTTAGGAGCCCCGTATGTCAGATGTCAGATTAATGAGCAGAGGTTAGACCGTACTCTATTAGATAGCGGATCGTCGATCAACCTTCTTCCGGCAGCCCTTATCGACCACTTAGAGTTGGGCACTCTTAGACAGAGCAGGACATACCTTCAGTTTGCTGATCGGTCTGTCAAGAGGCCAAAGGGGTTGTTGCGAGACGTTGTCGTCACGATTCAGGGTTTGCAATTTCCCGTGGACTTCGTAGTGCTGGACATGGAGACCCCTGACTCGTTGACCGATTCCCCCATCATCCTCGGTCGCCCGTTCTTGGCCACAGCCAAGGCGGTGACTGACCATGACAGTGGGAAGGTATTCTTTCGCGTCCAGGGCGAGAGTATACAAATAGAGACGGTTAAGGATCACAGAGCCAGAGATAGATCCCGCTCAGAGGGCAGTACAGATTCAGAACATCTGACAGATACAGAGCCAGACATTCACCAGGACTGTGATTTTGTGATCACAGATGATGAGGCAGCTTGGGCAGATCCTGCAGCACAGACCATCCTCTCATATTCAGACACAGCTGATGCACAGATGATAGCAGAGGATAGCCTGGAGAGCACAGCCCTGGTTCAGGATACTATTGAGTCAGCAGAGTCGGACCTTGATCGCGACACAATTTTCAGTGATGGTGGTACTGAGGCCACCCTACTCTACGGTGGTACTGATGCCACCGCAGTTGATACAGATCCCTCGGATTCAGAATCTGATTGGGCAGATTGTGATGATCAGATACCAGACCTGGATCCACTTGAGCCTACAGATGAGGAGGAGGTAGAGGCAGAGCAGACCAGAGACAATGCAGAGGACCCGCCTCCTCCAGATCCAGTTTGTGAGAGTTCTTTATCATTTTCCAGGCAGATTTGGCAGAATTGTCAGCATACACACATCTTCTTCAGAAGCCAGATTTGCCAGCACCCAGCTGTCCTGAGCTAAAAGCCGCTACCTACTTCGCTGAAGTATAGATTCCTTGCGGGAGAGTCTGAGATGTACCCAGTCATCATCTCCGCTGATCTGACTGGAGAACAAGAATCCCGTCTGATGGGGGTTCTTGAAAAGAACCGCAAGGCAATTGGATGGAGCGTAGCAGATCTCCATGGGATTAGTCCCTCGTTGTGCTCCCACCATATCTATCTCGAGGAAGGGGCAAAGCCGTCGCGTGAGTTCCAGCGGCGACTGAACCCCAACCTAAGAGAGGTTGTCATGAAGGAAATATCAAAATGGTGGAGTGCAGATTTTATTTATCACATTTCCGACTCCAAGTGGGTGAGCCCCTTGCATGTGGTGCCCAAGAAGACGGGCATCACAACTGTGATCAATGAGTCGGGAGAGGAGATTGCTACACGAGTACCCACCTCTTGGCGGGTCTGCGTTGACTACAGGAGACTCAACCAGGCCACCAAGAAGGACCATTTCCCCCTGCCTTTTATTGATCAGATCATAGAGAGACTGGCAGGGAAGAGCCATTACTGCTTCCTAGATGGGTACTCGGGCTACAATCAGGTAGCCATCGCTCCTGAGGATCAGGAGAAGACCACCTTTACCTGTCCCTTTGGTACATACGCCTTTCGACGCATGCCATTTGGGCTATGCAACGCCCCTGCAACTTTTCAGAGATGCATGCTGTCGATCTTTTCGGACATGGTAGGGGAGTGTTTGGAGGTCTTCATGGACGACTTCTCGGTTTACGGCGACGGATTCGATTCCTGTCTTGACTGCCTAGACCGAGTGCTCCAGCGATGTATTGCTACCCGCTTGGTTCTGTCTTGGGAGAAGAGTCACTTCATGGTGACTCAAGGGACGGTGCTTGGCCACATCATCTCCAACAGGGGCATGGAGTTTGATCCAGCCAAGGTTGACGTCATTAAGAACTCGCACCGCCGTCCAATTTGAAGCAGCTACGGTCATTTCTGGGGCACGTTGGTTTTTATAGGAGATTCATTCATGATTTCAGCAAGATTGCCCGACCGTTGACTGACCTCTTAACGAAAGACACCGAGTTCCTTGTCGATGACAAGTGTCTTTCGTCCTTTGAGACTCTCCAGCAGTGTGTTATTGAGGCTCCTGTCCTTCAGCCACCCGATTGGTCCTCTCCCATTCGAGATCATGACGGACGCCTCCGATTTTGCCGTGGGGGCAGTGCTGGGACAGAGGAGGGATGGAGTGCCATTTGCCATACACTATGCTAGCCGCACATTGGATTCCGCCCAGCGGAATTATACGGCCATAGAGAAGGAGATGCTAGCAGTAGTGTTCGCCCTAGATAAGTTCAGATCGTATATCATTGGATCTAGAGTGACTTTGTTTACAGATCATACCGCCATCAGGTACCTCATGGCAAAGAAGGATGCCAAGGCCAGACTGACTAGATGGATCCTTCTACTCCAGGAGTTCGATATTGAGATCAATGATAAGCCTGGAATCAAGAATGTGGTGGCGGATCATCTTTCCCGACTAGAGCAGCCTGAGGATTCTGAGCAGATTGATCCTATTCGAGATACCTTTCCAGATGAGGCGATCCTTGCTATCGCCTCACTCCCGTGGTATGCCGATATTGTGAACTTTCTCGTTGCTGGGAAAGTCCCACAAGATTGGCCCAGGCAGAGGCGTGAGACCTTCCTTGCGAAGGCCAAGTCCTACCACTGGGAGGATCCCATCCTTTACCACGAAGGAGGGGATAGCGTCTAGCGTCGGTGTATTCCTCAGGAGGAGCATCATAGTGTCCTCACTTACTGCCACAAGCTTGAGGCAGGAGGACATCATTCTGGGAGGAGAACGGCACAGAAAGTGCTCCAATCCAGCTTGTGGTGGCCTACCCTATTCAAGGACTCAGATGAGTTCGTGAATAGGTGTACTGACTGTCAGAGGATGGGCACTTGTGGACAGCGTGATATGATGCCGATGCAGCCCATTCACTTCTGTGAGGTTTTTGACGCATGGGGCATCGATTTCATGGGTCCATTCCCTAAGAGTCAGGATTTGAGTACATTCTGTTGGCCGTAGACTATGTGAGTCGTTGGGTGGAGGCTATCCCCGCCCGAGCCGCTGATGCGAGGACAGTTTGCAGATTTTTGAGGAAGCATATCATCACGCGGTTCGGGGTTCCACGAGTTCTGATTTCTGATGGGGGATCTCACTTCATCAACGACCAGGTGAAGGCATTTGCTAGCGAGTTCGGCATAGACCATCGTGTTGCTACACCATACCATCCACAGACGAATGGTCTAGCCGAAGTGTCGAATAGGGAGATCAAGACTATTCTGCAGAAAGTCGTCCGCCCTGACCGAAAGGATTGGTCACAGCTATTGGACTCGGTCTTGTGGGCATATAGGACGTCTTTCAAGACACCTTTGGGCACATCTCCCTTTCGCCTCGTATATGGCAAGCCATGCCATTTACCTGTTGAGCTGAGGCACAAGTCAGTTTGGGCAGTTACAGACATACTTATGGATCCGGATGGTATAGGAGACCAGAGGAGGGCAGAGCTAGCTGCCCTGGAGGAGCTTAGAGACGCAGCTTTCTCGAGCAGCCTACATTATAAGGAGAAAGTTAAGGAGTGGCATGATTCTCATATCAGCCACAAACATTTTGAGATTGGACAGAGAGTATGGCTGTTTGATGCGAGGCTTAGATTATTTCCAGGGAAGCTACAGAGCAAATGGAAAGGACCTTATCTGGTTCGGAAGGTACACGACAACGGTAGCATCGACATATCTGAGTTGTCTTCTGAGAGTACCTTCCGAGTGAACGGCCAGTGGCTCAAGCCATTTCTAGATCATGAGCCGCGAGTCGTGTGATCTTGCCCCTATTCATTTTGCGTGAGATGTGGTCTTTGACTCACATCTAATGCATCTCACGCCTGAGCTTTACTGATCCTCCGCTGTATATAGATCCAGATGTCCATATCACCACATTCCTTAGTCCCACATCCCTTTCTTCATCTTGTGATTATGCTATACTTAGGGTGCACTTTACCCTAAGTATAGGGGGATGTGAGACCTTTCGGGTATTTCTTTTGTTTCTGTCTACCCTTGTTTTGCTGCCTATACTTAGGGATATTTTACCCTAAGTATAGGGGGGATAGACCCTGTACATTCTCCACTCGGTTTTCCCTTTTGTGTACAACCTGCTATACTTAGGATTATTTGATCCTAAGTATAGGGGGAAGACCCGAGTTCCTCTTGACTTTTTCATCTCCTTTTGTATAGCCTTTCTTTTCACTTCCCTATACATAGCACGAGTTATGTCTTCTTCATCGCTCTTGACTCTGAGGACATCGTTCGAGCTAAGTATAGGGGGGTGTGTATATATTTCATATATACTTTAGCCATAACTCGTACTTTGTGTGAGTGTGTTAATAAATAAAAATGGCTAAAAACCACAAAAATTAAAAATTCTTCATGTACATAATCTTCTTTTATTTTCACATACATAGCTAGTGTACAAATTATTTTTGTAAAAATGATTTCAAAAATCTTTTGTGTGTAAAATTTGTAAATATTTTTGTATCAAAATTATGTATATAGTACAAAATTTTTCCAAAATGTTTTGAAAATCAAAAGTTTGCAAAAATCTTGTGTAAATGTGTGTAAATTTCTTTTTGCAAAACTTGCACTTCATGCATCATCACTCATGATTTCAAAACATTTTTCAAAAATTTTGCATGGTTGTAAAATTTGTGTAAATAAGCATCTTTTTGTACATATGTATATAGTTTTTCTGGATGATAGTTGATATTTAAACTAGCCTGGAATCAAATTGAGAAATGGAGCTTGATTAAGATCTTAATCCACCTAATTCTAAGAGGAACCTTACAGGGCTTAGGTTTAAGGCTTTTTCAGGTCCATGGTGACTTAATTCTTTGAGTCCATTAGGCTATGATCACATGTCATCTCAATGAGCCTAAGTAGAGCACTTAACAACAACACATGACTCATATAGATTATGGCTTTACTTGGACAACCGCACTATGCACCGAGCTCTCTACGGATGAGGTGGTGAGGAGGCAGTCTTCCTTGGCTTGGGGTAGCATATGAGGGTAGTACTTCTAGGCGGAACCTCTCTTCTTCATTTAGTGAAGGAAGTGCGTCTCAACTTGGTCTGGTTGCCATGAGGTCTAACGACGGGAGTTGTGGGTTGCAATAAAGCTTCAAAAGAGGGATAGTCTACTGGCTCAAGAGGAAAAACTCCTTGTATATATGCTGCACATGTACATGTTGTATAGATGCACTCGAAAAAAAATGCAAAAAGAAAAGAACTCCAAAAAAGTGGTGGGTCTGAGAGAAAATGATAATCCCACCGGAGTATGTATATAAGTGCAATAAGCAAAGCTTGGTTTCATGATCCACCTGTTGTAGCTTGCAGCAGGGAGACTTGGCTACACTGGTCAGGCTCCCAAGGGTACTTGGCTACACTGTCCTTGACCCATTCTCTTCTTCCCCCTCTTCTTGAGCCGGTTGTACTTGAACTTAGAAGGGAATACCCCGCTCCTCGAGGAAAGAGTGGCCAGATTGAGGTCATAGAGTTACCTTGTTGGGGAGGGTTGTCAAGTTGCCATTTCTGAGGTGGAGAGCTTAGACCTCACTTTCACAGGACAAGAAAAGATTCATGGTCTTAAGGGTTTGTGATTGATGACTTGTTCTGATCTGGAGCATTGAGGAGTCTTGGTTATAGAGTAGTGGAACTTAGAGGCTGTTAGGTTTTAAGCTTAAGTCTGAATAAGGTTCCGACACATTAATAATCCAAAGATCTGATCGAGCTCCATATTTCAATTTAATGAAGGAAAGTTTAATAATTCAATCTTGATCCATGTACATCCTCTTTTTCTTTTTCTTTTTTTTCTTTCTTTTACACTTCTTTTTCAAATAAGTGTTTGCTAAGGGACTAGCAAAGTATAGTATAGGGGGGTGATGAATACCCATTCATCACTCTTTATTCTTATATTTTAGCTACAAAAACTTATGCAAATGCATGTAGATATGTGCAAATAGGATTAATTAGCAAAAGCATGCATCTTTGTAAAAATAGATAATTAGCATGTTTTTGTGCAAAAATAAAAGAATAAAGAGTAAAAAGAAAAAGAGGGAAATATTTAGAATAAATATTGAGCAACCTAACCCAAGGGAGGGCTCAGCATGGGCCTGACCGCATAAAAGCCAAGTAGAGGGAGATAGGGGCTCACATATGTATATATTTGTAAACAAATAAAATAATATTTTCCTCACCCAAAAATATGTTGTAAATATTTTGTATATATTTTGTATATATTTAGAAACTATTGAAAACAAAATAAAAATTTAAAAATCAAAAATTCAAAAATGCCCTTTCACCATGTGTATAGATCATCACCCTTTACTTATTTCACCTTGTAAATAAAGTCATCTATTTTCAAAACTTTTTGTAAATATTCTAGATTATATTTTGTAAATAAAATAAATAAAAAGAAACAAAACAAAAATCAAATAAAAATTACAAAATTAAAAATACAAAAACATATTGTACATATACCTATGTATAAACCTATAATGTACATACCTTATTCTTATTTCCAAAAATTAATTAAAAATCACCAAAAAATAGAAAAAAATAAAAGAAAAATATTTCACGTTTTAAGTTTTTCTTAATTCGGCCATTTTCTGCCTTAAAATAAATAAACAAAAAATTCAATAATTGGCAGCTCCTGATTGGTCCACGGGGGATTGTTGACCCCGGTCAACTCCCCCGCGGACTCTTTCCTTTTGGAGAGACCCGCGCCCGACCCGACTTCGCCGATTTCTCCACGCGTCTCCAGCCTGTCGCCTCCGCAAACCCCGTACCCGGATCCTTCGCCAATCATCCGACATCCTCGCCAGATCCTTCGCCGAAGGATCCACGCCTTCCATAGCCGTCTCCACCCAACCCTAATCGGCCCTGTCTCCATATATATCTCGACCTCCTCCGCCTCCGCGCCTCATCTTTGGCTCTTCTCCTTCTTCCCAGTGAACTCCAGAGGCACCGCAAGAGTGACAGCAAGCGATCGCCCTTGTTGCAGCGAGGCGAGGAGGTGAATCCACTGATCCGGCGTGTGTCGCCGCCGTTGCTCCGCCACTAGCGTGAGCACCGAGCCTCGGGCCGAGACGACCCTTGAGGCTAAGACCAGGAGCACCCCCTGCTCTTCCCCAGTCTCTCCGACCACCCAGGTAGATCTCTTAGGCCATAGTCTAGCGTAAATTTCGATTTTTAGCTTACTGGTAGCGTAGCTCCGCCACCGTCGCCAGCCACCTCCGATACCCCATTTGTCATTCCGACCCGACCATCGTCTCCGCCAGACCTCTCCACATCTTCTTCACCCATTCACCCAACCCAGATCGCACAGGATCTGGGAATCGAGCTCCTCCGCCGACCACCTTCGCCGGAGCTCTCCATTCCGACGCACCATGCACCTTCACGCCGCCTAACCGGGTCGAGGCAATTTGCCCTCGACCCGTGAGTCTTCTGGTTCGCTTTTCAGGTCAAGACAAGGGTCATCTGAGACCCTTCGCCATCCAGCCAGGAGACCCAGCTCTGCCGCCTTCGCTCGAGCTCCTCGGAGCTCGGTGTGCTCGTCGGAGACCACCAGCAGACGCGGGAGCCTTCCGCGATTCTTCTCCGACCTCCAGAAGGCTCTCCAGAGGACCCTAGCGCATGCACGAGCCCGGCGAATCTCGCCGGCGACCAGTTCTTCCAGGATCCTCCAGAACCGTCAGATCATCCTCCTCGCTCCAGATCTGATCTGAACCATTCATCTGCGGAGCACTGCCACCATCTGATCATCCCGAGGGTCGATCTTGACCGCTCGCGCAGAGAGAGAGGCACCAGCTAGCCTCAACCGTCAGATTCGCCACGCGTCCTCCTCTCAGCCGTCGATTCACCAAGAGTATCTCCACCACGCTTCGTCACCGTCAGATCTACCACGTGGAAGATTCTCCACCGTTCGATCAGGCCAGCCCTTCCAGAGTTAAAGTCGCCCTCGTTCTCCACCGTCCGATCAGCCACGTGGCGCACATCAGGGCGTCGATGATAATAAAAGGGGTAAATTCATCTTAGGCCCCTCTGTTTGTTTTATTTCATTTTAGTCCTGTAATTTTTAAATTAAGTTGTTTATTTTCTGGGATATTTGCACTAAGGACCTCGTACTTACTTTATTTGCACTTATACCCCTGTCTACGTGGACCACGTGCTTCGTCACGTGAACTTTATTGGGTTATTTGCGACTTAAGCCCTGTAGTTTTGGATGTTACGGATTGAATAAAATCTTTTACTTATTTGCATTTATGCCCCTGTGCGTGATTCAATTTCCACATGTGCGTTTTATTTTGGGTATTTTGCAGATAAGCCCCTGGACTTTTGGTACTTGTTACCAATAAGCCCTCGGAACTTATTTTTCTTACATTTGGGTCCCTGAGTGCCCCAGGCACGCGCCTCGCACGTGTTTCGCTGGGTATTTTGCACCAGACCCCCCAGAACTTTGGGTATTTGCACTTAGGTCCCTGTGCACAGTGCCCCTCCTTTATTTTTGAATAAAATATCAAATCACCTCCAAATTCGATGAAAATTTGACACATGGCTCCTGCCATGGTGTAGAATTTTTATGAATTTTTGAGGACATTTTTGATTTCATTTGCTATTTTTAAAAATTCAAAAACCCCTATTTTTGCTACTGTTTAGAGTCAAAAACCCCAAAAAAATATAACTTCACCCCCAAAACTTCTAAAAAATTTAGCTACTGTTCTTTGTTTGTTGTTTGATTTTCTAGCCAATTTTGGCTATTTTTCATCACTTAAAAACCCTAAAAATTGAAAAACCCCTAAAAACTCATAAAAATTATAATAAATAATCTAAAAATCCAAAAACAATAATTATGGTGCCCAAATTTTCCTTATTTTATTTAGAATATAGGAAAATTACCTCCAGAACCTGTTGTGATCCTTAGATATTTTATTTAAGGGTTTTGGTTCTGGCTGGACAGTACCCAGCATTTTTAGCACTGTTTGATTTTTATAGAATAAAACATACATTATAAAAATACCAAAAATTCACCAAAAACACTTAAAAACTTAAAAAACATAAAAACCATTTTTCTTGAATTTTTGCTTGATTTTTGGTGTGTTAAATAAATTGTGTAAGTGTGTTTGATTTTGTGTTTTTTAATTTTCTTCACACATTAAAAATTCAAAAAAAAATATAAAATCATTAAAAATCACTAAAAATATTTTCTCTGTATTTTATTTCATTTTGACTACTTCGTAGGCCTTTGGCCAATCCGTGCTCCTTGTGTTCGACCCTGGGTGCTATACCAGGTTAATCTCATAGCGAGACCGCTCTCTTTTGTGCTTGATTAGTTTTACATGTCCTGAGTGGTTGATTTTTCTTGATTGACTTAGTCTGAGTGATTGAGGTCGCAACGACCTATTTTTCTACACCTTTACCTTAGTCATTCGGGCGGTCATCACGATGCTTCTCCTCCATTCTTCAAATATATTGTTGCTTCGTCAAATAACGTTGAATAAATTTGTAAGCCAAGTCAAACCATACTCACCTAAAACTCTCCAAACTTCTACAGGAATGTCATCAGGTCCTACACCTTTCCCATGTCTCATACCTTCAAAGCCTCCTCTACTTCCTTCCTTTCTATTCGTCTGTAACTTGCACGATTCAAGTAAATTTCACTACTAGCTAGATTTCCTAAAGTGATCTCTCTATTTCTTTTCTCAATGAAAAGCTTATGGAAGTATTGCTTGATCTAGTCTCTATATCCTTCTGAGTAACAAGAACGTGACCTTCCTCATCCTTAATGCATTTCACTTGAGAACGATCTTTGGTCTTTCTTTCTTTTGCTTTAGCCAGCCTAAATATATCCTTCTGACCCTCCTTAGAATCGAGATTTTTGTACAAAACTTCATTAGCTTTTGACTTAGCTTCCCTTATAGCCTTTTATGCTTCCTTCTTAGCTATTTTCTAATTTGTGACAGTTTCATTTGTTCTATCCTTAGACGTAGCTTTAAAGCAAGATCTTTTAATTTTGAGCTTCTCTTGTACCCCTCCACTCCACCACCAAGCTTCCTTTTGGCCTGGAGCTCCTCCCTTTGACTCGCCTAGCATTTCTTTGGCCATCCTTCGAATACAAGATGCTATCGCCTCCCACATCTCATTAGCACTTCCGTTACAATCCAAGATAAGTCTTCTAAAACCTTCTCCTTGACGCTGGATTGCTTCAATTGAAGATTCCATCATCTAGTTCCAGTGATCTTGGAAACCCTCATTTTCTTTACTAGCTCTTTTATTTGCACATCCATGATTAACAAGCGAGATTGGGTGGTCAGGCTCTCTCCTAGGATTACTTTGCAGTCTTTGCAACACAACCAATATGTTCTTCTCAATGCAAAATAGTCTATATGTTTTCTAGTCGAGCTACTCTTATAAGTAATTAAATGCCCCTCCATATTCTTGAAGAGAGTATTGTAATGAAAAGATCATAAGATGTTCCAAAATTCAAAAGACTTTTCCCTCTTTATTTCAATCCCCGAAGCCATGTCCTCCATGAACTTTAGCATACCTTGAAACATCCTTTCCCCCATATCCATTAAAATCACCACCTAGACAAATCATCTCTCTTTGTCGGATTTCTCGCATAATCTTATCCAAATCCTCCCAAAAAGCTAGTTTAATCCTATCATCTAAACTAATTTGTGGTGCATAAACTGAGATGATATTAAGAATTTCTTATTCGAGCACCGCTTTTAGCAATATAATCTAACCCCAGATCTTTACACCTTGACCGCACATCCTTCAAATATTTATGAACAACCACTCCAACACCATTTTCCCTTATTTTTACCTGAATACCCAAGTTTAAAACATGTCTTCTCGAGCTCCCTTGCTTTCTCTCCAATCCATTTTGTCACTTGTAGACATAATATCTGAATCTTCCGTCTTTCCATCGCATCAACGATTTGCCAGTCAAAGTACCAACATTCCAACTACATATCCACAATTTCCTTTGCAACCTCTTTTGGACTAGCTTTTTTACCCGCATGCATCCATCATGAGATAACCCTTGCAAATTTTGGACTGCATCCGGATGGTGATGCAGCAGAACTAGCTTATTTACTCGCATTTGTTCCTCATGCGATAACCCTGGTAAATTTTTAACTTCATCTGGGCAGTGATGTAGCGGCCCTTGTCAACTTCTCATTGCATTCAGGAGATGCAATGCGTCACAAGTAGGGAACGCCCCAACAAAATGTAGATGTTTGTTTAAATCCATAATGAAAAGATCCGGATGAATTCGAGACAAATTCCTAAATAGTGTTCTTAAAAGGACACTATTTAAGACTTTATCCGAACGATTTCGAGACAAATTCCTAAATAATTTTCTTAAAAGAACACTTTTAAGAATTTATCTCTCATGTGCTGGCTGTCGGATACCTAACACGCAACCCTCCTCAATTTACCAACTCAATCGACCAAACCAATGATCCAAATAGCTTAACCCGAAGTATTTTAATGGAATGATAGGTTTCATTTTTCCAACTCAACCAAATTCCACCCAAACCGAATATTCAAAGCCACCCAAATCGAATGATTCAAATCCACCCCTACATCCAACACGTGAGGGTTGATCTCGTGGACGATTCCTAGCCGCGTGATCATAAGATAGTACATCTCTAAAGCCAAGGCATGTGATCTTGATCACGTGGTATGGTCCATTTGCACTCAACACCTCCCGCATCGTCGTAACTACATAAAGGGCCCCATTATTGGGTAAATTACTGAGGATTACGATCAACTCTTTGTAATTACATGTGCGCCCTTGTGCACTTTTGTTTAATGGAATATTTACATCCATAACCCTGAGTAATTTCATAGTTACCTCAGAAACTCTCGATAATCACGAATTACGCTCAAGACCCTGTATAACCATTCCGTTTTACACCCATAACCCTCCGTTCATTAACTCAACCAGATGGCTGAGTTAATCTAATCCATCCGTGATCTAACGGCCGAGATTAATAAAAATAGGAGAGGAGGAGGTGTCTTTGGAGCTTGTAGCAGGCGGTGGAGTCTTTCACGATGGAGGGTGGCGGGCAGTGACGGGAGAAGATGACCAGAGGTGCACGCAGCAGGGAGTTCCGACCTGAGGCGTGCAGGGCGGAGGCATGCAGGAAGGCCTGGTGTGTGCCCGGGCTCGCATGCGGGCGGGCGGTGGAGGCGTTGGAGCTGGGGCTACGAGTCAAAGGGCGGCACGGGAGGGACCAGGTGTTGGAGCTTGCCCGAGGGGGGGTGGGGAGACCTGGTGCTAGAGCTGCGTGGGGGGGGGTAGGGGGAGCTTGCAGGTGATGTGCGGGAGGGATTGGGCCGCAGCTTGCGGGCGGAGGAGCGTGCAGGGGGAGCTCCGTGCGCAAGCCGGAGAGGTGGTGGCGGAGGGGTGGTTGTGGAACGGACAGAGACGCAGGGTGAGCAGGAGGAAGGGATGGAAGCTTCCTCGACCCCCTCCTCTCTAGAATTACATCATGTTATGTTGTTTGATTGAATAGCATCATGTTATAAATATGATGTGTCCCGAAGGGTAAAATTGTCAACATATAACTTTTTCCGTTAAACTTAATATAGAATTGAGACAGGACTTGACACCGGGTATGATATGTAAAGGTTAAGCATTATTTGGGGCTTTGATAATTACGAAATTACTAAGGGTTATGGATGTAAATATCCCTTGTTTAATTTAGTTTCGTTCTTTTTAAATTGCAAAAAAGAACTTGTCTTTAGACATGTGTATTAACTCCATCTTTCGATATTTTATTAAAATTAAAAAAAAGAAAAAATAAAAGAACGGAGATTTTTTCAAGTCATTTGACACGCAATTAATGCATGCATTATTTCAAATTGAATAAAACCATTATACATAGACGATGTCTTGACCTCACCTGACGTGTTTTTAACGTTGTTGTATCTTAGATTTATTTAAAGTCTTTGTAAGAGGACAACAAAGAACATAATTAAAGCAAGGCTTGATCTTATCTTTGATTTCATCATCCATATTTCATAATTTCATAGTAATAGATCCAAATACATCGAGATGAATTTTTATAGGAGCATCTTTTGCTACAGGTATCATGAATAGCTGCTACTTGAGATTGGGATTGTTCATGAGATTCCTCTTCATATTGACACTCCAACTTCACATTGTGACTCCCATCTTCTAGCCTCACTTCATAAAGAACACAATTTGAAGATCATTGATATATAAACAACCAAACATATATTAATCTGAGAGAAGCGCTTGATATAGCCTCCTACGTAAAAGTGACGCAAATCGTGTTGTTCTAGTCCAAATAATGCTACATAAATGGTCGACGATACTGGAGAGCAGATCGTCTACTATAATTCCAGTTACAGTAGATCTACTGTAATTTTTTCTTTTTCGATTTCGATTCCACGATCCAATCTCATATATTGAATCTTGGGTTAATGTTCTACGTATCCTCCAAATTTCACGTTAATCAGATGTCATTTGCTATTTTATCTTAATATTCCAATATCTGAGTCCTTTTTAAATGGAATTTAAGTTGCTTAAATATTGCTTGTATCTTCAAATATTAAGATAAAATAGCAAATAACATCCAATTAACATGAACTTTGGAGGATATGTAGAGCATTAATCCAAGATTCAATCTATAAGGTTGGATTTTGGAATCGAAATCTGGAAAGATGAAAAAAAAAGAAATTATAGTAGGTCTGATGTAACTGGGATTACATCAGACGATCTGCTCTGATGATAGTGATAGGTTATATTTCATATTCACTAGTGGCGAGTGGATCGTCTGTTGTAGAATCCCATGTTGTAACCCAAGGGATGCGTTGGATGAGGAATGGACGTCCGAATAGAGTGCCGACTATACCCTACCCACTATCCGGGTTGTCCATTCCTCATCCGACGCATCCCCTGCGTTACAGCCAGGGATGCTATAGCAGACGACATGATCCCTCTTTAGTAACTAATGGCAGTAACTCGAATGCAAATATATGATTGTCTGCTACCTCACACATGCAATCTTACTCGGCATTGACAAAAGCTATTGTTGAACGAACACGGATTTTCTGCAGTACTGCATAGATCGATAGTAAAGGGGAGGGCACCCCAAGGGGCTCGATCATGATCGAGCGGTTCACACGAAATCCGGGCAATTCTGAGCCCATACCGTGTGAACCGTCAATCATGATTATGGCTTCACTTTACAGCCAGCCTCTGCAATACTACAGAGGACCCGTGCTCTCGTAGTTGAGCGGTTCAGTTGGATATCATAACATGTATTCGGATTAAGCTATAGTAACACTGAAACAACTTTAGTATTTTATGAAATAGCAAAGGATAAGAAACAAAACCTAACTGCATTAATGCAAGATATCACTTTCTCACTAATCGCACATCCCCCTTTGATGTTTATTGCAGAGGTTACCTTATCCGTTGCCTCTTCATTATATCTAACATATCCTAAATCTGGGAGAACATATAATATATAGTAAGGCCATTTGTTGCTGGGAATTAAAGTTTCTCTTTCTGTTTGATACGACGCTGGATGTGTAATCCGAA
This sequence comes from Ottelia alismoides, assembly GCA_037367405.1. Classification (NCBI taxonomy): domain Eukaryota; kingdom Viridiplantae; phylum Streptophyta; class Magnoliopsida; order Alismatales; family Hydrocharitaceae; genus Ottelia; species Ottelia alismoides. Next base: position 30,584 of record JAZKJV010008567.1, read on the forward strand.
TCACCTCATGCAGGGGGACTCTGGTGCAAAACCTCTACATAGCCGGTATGAAGCTCACCTCTGTGACGTTTGCATCAGCCATGACCAACCTCGTCCCGGCATTCACTTTCCTCCTCGCAACTTGTTTCGGGTAAGGCTCAACAAAGATAACAAACTGCATTCCTGAATCATCAATGAGCATTGCGTTTGATGTTTTACAAGTCTTGAGAGGTTAGGAATCCGAACCTTGTCCGGGCAAGCCAAGATGACGGGGACGTTGGTGGGCATCGGAGGTGCGATGGTTCTTACCTTTTACAAAGGGCCGGAGCTGCGCCTTTGGTCCACGACCATCCATCTGCTCAAAGCTCGTGACCAACCCACAGGCAGCAGCTCCGGAAGACTATCATCGCCTGGTAATCGAGTCCTGGGCTCGTTGCTATCTATCGGAAGTTGTTTATCTTTCGCGACTTGGTTGATCATTCAGGTGATTTTTACGTGATACTTCCAGTAGTTTTTATGACCATTTTTTGTTGATGTTGTCTTTAAATGATGATTAGGCTAAGATGAGCAACCACTACCCGTGCCCATACTCGAGCACAGCCCTGATGTGTATAATGGGTTCCCTTCAAGCCATTGCATATGCACTGATTGTTCAGAAGAAGGATTGGGAAGACTGGAGATTGGGACTGAATGTTCGACTCCTGACAGTTTTTTACTCTGTAAGTTTTTTCAGGCTCTCAACATTTTATTTTCTGAATTGCTTTTTGACGAAATTATTAGTGATATCTTGTTATCAATAGGGTGTAGTTGCTTCGGGGCTTATCATGACAGTGATGGCGTGGTGCATAAAGAAGAAAGGACCGCTATACGTCTCGATCTTTAATCCTTTGATGCTTGTCCTTGTGGCCTTACTGGGATCGTTCCTCCTTGATGAGGAGCTACATCTTGGGAGGTAAAAGTTTTCTTTGTTACGTGCCATATACATTTGACTGGTATTTAGAATTCATGGTATGATTGCATTGTTGAAATGCAGTGTATTGGGAGCTCTGCTGATTGTCGTGGGATTATATCTTGTACTGTGGGGTAAGGGGAGAGAAGCAGCAAGAGCAAAAGAGTTGCCAGTTACTATCAATGGGGATTCTCGTAGAGAAGGATCTGATAGATCTGATGCAAGTGAAGAGATGGGGGATGCCGATCAGCCTATATGTATAGAAGAGGAAGTTGCCGTTATGTTTTAAGAAAAATATTGATTTTAGAATTTTGATAAATTAATAGTTTGAGCTGTACCTGGAAAGAGTGACTTTTAGGGTGTCTATATATGGAAAAGCTTAGAGACACGAGTATATCCTGAAAGGATCATAGGTTGGAAGTCTTGCTTATCTTGATAATCCAACTCTTAAAAATCTGGAGCTTATGAATCTGGAAAATATAAATCTTGCAAATCCATGGATTTCAATTACATAGTGTGAAGGAACAAGTTTCATCATTTGATTGTTTGGTCTAAAGGTATTTCAATTTATAAAGGATGCTAATTTCTGTTGATGAAACCTGAAAATAAGGTCTGTGTGATTTTTAAGGGCGGCCCTCTTCCAAAATATTTACGCGGCCACGAGAATAAGGTGTATTAAAATAATTTTTTTATTATTTTAAAAAATAGATTTCTTGCTATATTCGTACAACAATCAATTTAGCTGCTTCATACGGTCAAACCCTCGTTTATACATCCAAGATCATTGTGTTTTTCTCTCATACGATTCTTTAACATATGTGAGAATAGATCCATCTCACTCCACCTAAGAAATTCAAAGATTTTACATATGAAATTAAATAGATGAGAATATTGATTCATGTAAGTATGCTAAAAGGGAGAATATTTGCCTTACGCAATATCGACTTAAATGCTATTACTAGTCGAGTTAATATCAAGTAGAGTTTCCGAAAACCTTTTCATAATTTCTCTAATCTACTCGAGAAATAATCAAAATTAACGCAAAATTCTCATTGCATAAAACTTTAGCATGGTATTTGTTATCACACGAAAATTGAACTTTCTAAATCCATTATAACACTAAAATAAAATGAGCTATGCATCTTTTGGAATTTGTAATTTTATTGTCCATTGTCAATTATATATAAAAATGAATATTATCTATTGTTAAATTACTTTAAATTACTTTTTATACTTGAAATTAGGAATAAATGATATATCCCTTGTTAATATCAGTAGCAATGATTCGTATACAAGTGCTTACTTGTTGCTATTGTATCAAAATTTGCGCCGACTCGTTACTATTTTTAGCAATGTGTACTACAAAATTTCGACGACGACAACAAGAGATAGCCATTGTTTTATAAGCATTGTTGGTGTATTAGGAAGAGCAATGCTTGATTGGTCGCCTTTATATTATATAGCTTAAGTATGAAATTTATTTCTCCAATTGATAATATTCATTTTATATATTTACTATTTTAAAAAAGAAGATATACTAATAGATTTCAGAATATTTGTTGTCATTGTAGAGACATTTTGTTGCAGGGATTGACTCCAAAAAACGATATAAGACTATACTCATAGGATTTTTACAATTGATATCCTCATAAATGATTATAATTACATTTGTCCTCCACATTTTTAACTCTACAATGACCCCTATAATATTCGAAGTTTAAATATTAATCCATGTCGACGAGTCCCAACAGTGGTGAAGATTTAAATTTAGAAATTTAAGTGGAACGAAGAATATAACTATGAGGGATGGTAGTGTGTACATCAAAAAGGTAGCGATACAAGTGTAATTGTAACATCTTCTATAGGAGCACAAGGGCCAAAGAAAATTTTTCTATTCATTACATTTCTCAACATTGGAGAGATAATGAACATAACAGAATATTGTATTGGGAAAAATATAAAAGAGGAATAAATTAAAAGAATTTTTTTATGTTGTAAGTGGCCCAGGGATCTTTAACCAAATATGAAATACATGAACGCATACAAAGATATATAAAATGTATGTGTGATTTCCATCTTCGGATTTTTTTCCTCTTAAAAGACCCAATATATTAAAGGAGCTAAACTAAAAAAACAAGCCAATTAGGATCCTAATGGAAATGGGGTTGAGCCATGTAAAAGTAGTAGTTAAAACCAACAAGCTCTTATTTTCAAAATTCAAGAGGGCTCTATGGCCCACCTAAGAAGCACAAATCTCTCTTTTTTTGCAACTTATATTTCAAAGAAGTAGCCCAAAGTTATTTTTTTGGAATAAAATTCGAAAGATCGCGGCGCTGCTACTGATCAAAATTGTTGTTACATTTCCTCCATCACTACTCTAACCAAAGGCTATTCCATCTCTCACATCGCATCTTCTTTTATGAGCATGTGATTTTACCATCTTTTTTCGAATTTGAATAGGTGGTTGCTATTTCTAGCTTATTGAATATGCATAGCATGAACATATTAGCTTACATCTATTAATTATTATGTCCCTCTAATAAATTGCATCCTAAGAAATCTGTGATTGCCAATTAATTTTTTTTTGAATTGGTATTTTTATGTTTCCCCATTAACGGTCATTACAACATTTTCAATAGTAAACAAAAGAGTGGGGTCACTCTCCATTTAAGAAGAGGATTACACTATTTTCAATAGTAAACAAAAGAGTAGGGTCGATTTCCATTTGGGAAGAAGATTTGACTCCCTTTCCTCTCACAAAGGCTAGGGCTCCCTTCGATGGGAGAAACCCATCTGCCACTAAATTGGGGAGTTTCACGAAGATTGCTCGATTGGGAATGCACGAGCGATGCTAAATTGGGGAGTTTCACGAAGATCGCTCGATTGGGAATGCATGAGTGATGATGATGCTGATGCACAAATGATGGTTCTGTAGGGATCACATGCAAGGAGGTGCATTTGGAGTTGATCACGGGGTTTCGTGGAGATGCCATCGGATTAGGGTTTAAAACATGTTTGTTGCCGTGCACGGAGGATTGTACCACCTTTGTAGTGTCTCTAAGAGGCTCCTTTCTATAGATAGTTTATATAGTTGAAGATATTGGCAGGACCGGCATATCCTAATCAAGATGGTTGCTTTCCCCTTCTTTAATTCTTCATTGTACTGAACTATCTCCATTGGAACCAGGGATCAGTTTTTGAAGGCCTTGTTCTATTCCCAATTAACGTGTGTTCGCACCCCCAAGAGCAGACAAGAAAGAAAGCATTCCTCTACACCCTTGGAGTTCACTTTCCCCCTCCCTCGAAATCGGGCGTGACGGTCTCCCCTTATCCGGCTCTCTGCAGGGGGATCCCACAAACTCCTTCACCTAGAAATCTAGTCTATGTGGCTCCCCATATGCTCAAGATGGATGATGTTCAGCAACAACTTGGTGGAGCTGGTGTTGAACGCAACGTTTTGGGTTCTTACAATGAAGATGTTGATTATGTGGTGTTCTTCTCTTTGTAAGTCTTGATCAGAACAAAGATGTAGCAGTGGTTGATGTTCCAAGAAGGTGGCTTGATTTTGAGCAAGTCCAGCTCTTGATGGGTTCCTGATGGGAGAGCACCATCTTCTTCGCCCGGTGCCAGTACTATACATGAGTTATTGTTGTTGCTTTTAGGGTTCAGATAATATGGCATCTAGAGGTATTTTTCTTCTTGCGACTGCTAAGTAGAGGGGTCATGTGAGGCCTCATCCAACGAGATGGTAGCGTCGATTTGTGTTGCATAGAGAGATGAGCGTTGAACCCTAACCACAGATCATCTGGGTGATTTTTTCTTCTTCTTGCATCGAATCATTAAGGGTTGTGTTTGTTGCCCTATGAAAATAGGGTTTCGTCGGGACCCTAGTTGCTTGATTTTGGCAATGAAGATGCTTGAAACAATTTGTGCATGCACATAAAAAGGAAGCTTTGGATTGAGATCATGTCAATGTTGACTCGCATATTTAGGGTTCCATCAGGAACCCTTGAACAAAATACATGGAACTACTCCTTGAACTTAAACAGATCTTGATAATCAATGGACATTAACACAATAATCGACAATAAATCTTTAAGAACAAAATCAGATTGAATTTGCTCTGATACCAAGTAGAACATGATGACGCAAAAGTGTAATCAGAGATAATGATAAAGAATGGTGAAGAACACACAGATTTATGTGGAACTCTACTTCATAAGGAGCGAAAAGAAACCACAACGGAAGAAGGAAGAACTCATAGAGCTGAATACTTCATTCTCTCAATGAATACAGGTGGGATGGGGCTTCTTATATAACCCCACCTATATGACCAAGTCCCACTGATATACAATGTGAGACTAAATCTGAGTGCATATGGAAATTAGACCCTAGAGGGATCCAGTTACCCATTTATGGATGCGTAATTTAACAATTTGCAATTGACTTTGATGTGCCTTAGATGTTTCATCCAGTTTATGACCCCTGTCAAGACCTTCCCACACAAACAATAAGTAGTATGACTTCGGTCAAGACCTTTCCACACAAACAATAAGTAACAGTATTTAGATCTGTCATCTTAAGAGGTAAGCATATTTCCAACCCAAATCGGTGGATCCAAGAGGAACAAAAAAGACATGTTCCACAACATATGTGGAAACATACGCCACGATAACCTATGTACTAATTATAAAAAAATACATAATTTATTTCAATAACAAGGGATGCTGGCTAAGACAGATGTTAACTATACAAAATTTGTATTCATCGTTATAGATGACAACAACTATGCATTGATATTTTCATTAAAGTTTGTATACATCATTGTTACGGTTAATGTAGTGATGATTAGACACAAAATCAATAGATATATTACAATGACAATTTATAAGGTCTCTTTCAAATGTACCAAAGAATTGGACTATAATTAGTTATTCCGGTGAAATGGGGATGCCCCTAGGCGTGCTAACTTGCCTCATCCCATCCTATTTTTCCTATTTTTTATATTTTTTTAAAAAAATCCATGAAAATTCATCACTATATCTCTATATTATGTCATTCGAATTCCGTGTAAAATAGAGACTTCTACGGCTGTCATCCAGATAGTAATTTTTTAACGGTCGCAGAATTATTGAAATCAACTCTATCTGGATGGAGGTCATGGGAATCTTTGTTTTGCATGAAATTTGAATGACATAATAAATGGATACAGTTATGAAAACCCATGAAAGTATTTTTCAAAAAATAAAAAATGGAAAAAATAACGCGGGGAGCCAGGTTAGCTTCCCCTTGGGGGCAACCCCATCTTTCCCTAGTTATTTCACTTGTTAATAAAATTCCAGCAATTTATGGGTTTAAATCTAATTTAACTCCATGCAATTATAAACCTTGGACAACCTTAAAATTTGATAGGCAAGGTTCCTATGTGAGATCTTGGCTAATGGCTACACAAAAGGAGTTACTCCATTTACATAAAATGAAACAAAATGAACAGTAGAGGTGAAACAAAAATAAACCATGCTTATAATACGAATTACATCTCATGTATGCAGAATACAATAATTATACATGAGGCAAGATGACTGCCAAAAGTCGATGGAGGTGGCGATTCAATGCGATGGAGGCCTTGGACAATGATTGGAGGTGCTGGAGGTATTATGGCAGCGCTTGGAGGTGTTGGAGGCACTGGTGGTGATGGCAGCAAGCTAGTGGCTTGGGAAACATTGCGGTTGCTCGCAAACTATCTGTGGACTGATCGAAGGTGTTGTAGGCACTGGGGCATCGATGAGGAGGCGATGCAAGTACCGCAGGGCACATATGTTGGGTTTAAGGTTTATCCTGGGACACAAGTGTTGGAGTCAAGAGAGGGTCTGGGGCTCAGGGGTACTCTGGTTCCATTAAACTAAGAGTATGGCATTTTTTAGGGTTGGTCACGATATTAAATTTTTAATGCGTATATGGTTGCATATTTGGTGTACTTGACCGTCTATGTGTTGCGAATCAATAGATAACCAATATAAACTCTACTACAATACATTTGAGAGACCAACTCCGCATATGCGGTTGCTTGGAGCACCTTTCTGAACACTAATAGCTCATAACGCTCCATTCTACTGCACATATCAAGGCATTCAAAAAGAAAGCGACGTCAAAATCTTGTTCCAAGGCAGAAATGAAATAGTTAACCAAATCTAATGACTCGAGGAACGGACTAAGCTGATTTCAAGACTAGTATCATCGTACGTTTTGGGCTGATAGTCAAGCCCAACAAGAGATAGAGAGACCTCAGGTCATAGTTCTAGTGTAGAGATACGTTGAGGAAAGACAAGCTATATGCGAAGCACAAGCTATTGATGAACGTGAAATTCACCTCTTTAATAATTGATAATTGTAGTATAGGAGACGAATTTTGGTTGATCAAAACACCACAAGCTTTGAATGTTGTGGAATATTTTTATACTTGGCAAGTCTATCAAGGTCGAACACAGGGAACGGTGATTCTTAGTTGCGTGGTTTTAAATTAAATTAAATAATTAATTAATGTTCGATTAATTTTTGTGTTGATAAAATATACAATGCAATGATGGAGATGCAATGAAAATAAACAGAATCTATACTGCCCAGGATCTGTGATTTTAAACGTATTAATTCCTCCAATAATATGATCAATACTTTCACAAGATTAATCACAAATCAAAATGGATCTAACTCAATGATTCATGATAATAACTTTAAGCTCAAAATGATTTGAAGCAAAATATTCATCCTCCAAATGTCTTTGATCAAATTCCACAAATAGTCGGCAAAACTCTTAGAGGAATAAATGTAAATTAACCTCCTATGAAGATTTTACTAATGAGAATAATCGACAGTAATTTCAATGGTTTAATCAGAGTAAAATCCTTATCCGAACTCCTGCAAAAGATTTATCAATAATTTCTCAAGCACAAGTATGTTAAATTTAGCCTGCAAAAGTCAATAATGTTCATCAAATAATAATTCTCAATAAATGACCCTAGATTTGTTCTCAAGCTATGTTAAATCGTAGAGCATGGAAATAGCTTCAAAATGACATATTATATGCTCAAAACGGAGTTCGCATGAAAAAGATATGCTAAAATGACATTCTAGGGACTAAAATGTAAATAAAATAAAGTTTTCTTGCAAAGAGGTCCCTGGAAGGACTTATCTGTAATTTGTAAAAGTTGGAGGGGTCCCTTTGTAATTTACCCACTAGCGGTGGTATATATGTAATTTCAGAATGTTACGGGGGTTCCGATGCAATTTTCCCCAGAGCGCATGTGCATAGCACGTGCGTCAGAGGCTTGGTCAGGGAGGCTGAGGCACGGGCGGGCGAGCCTGAGGTTCGGGGGTCCCGAGGCTCACGCTAGAGTGGCGAGGTTGTGGCTCAAGTGACAAGGTGGAGGTGCGGACAACGGAGCTCAGGCTCGGGTGGCCGAGCCTACGTGGCTGCCGGATGGTGGTTCGGGCGACCCGAGCCTCGAGGCTGGGGCCGAGGCTCGGGGTGACGCGTGGCGAGCTTTAGGCCGTTGGATCTGGGAGACGTCCCTAGAACCAACGGTTGCTGTAAAGGCGGGGTGGCCGAAGCGCTTGGGCGGCACAGACGGCGGTGTGGCCGAAGCGCGCGGCTGGCGGCCGAAGGGGCGGTCGCCAAAGCCTCGGCCGGTCGAGGCGGTCGACGGCGGAGGCGCTGAGGGAGGAAACGGAGGCTGAGGTCCTCGCGAGGCGGAGTCGAGGCGGTGCTCGACCGACACATGATCGAGGTGTGGTGGAGGTCGTGTTCGAAGCGGAGGTGGTCGGCTGCGAGCTAAGGAGGAGCGGAGATCAGCGGTGCCTCCGCACAGGCGGAGGTGGCGAGGAGGAGGGGCAATGGCCGTGGCATGCCCAGGCGGAGGTGGCGTCCGGCGACCCTGCAAAGTTAACCCAAAAAAAAGAAAGAGGGGGGGGGGACTCTGTGCTTGGTGTTGGGTCCTTGAGATAATCTCCAACCTTTGCGAGGTCGGAGGTGCGGCGGACCTGGGATTGGAAGACGGGGGAACGTGGTGGGTACTTGGAGTGGCTGGGCTCAATGGCCAAGAGTGATGCCGGAGCGAGGTGCGGGGTTGAGGGCGCAAGGCGGTGGGCCTTGGATCACGCCTAAGTTAGGCCGTTGTCACCGACGAGAGGGCGGATGGCTGTAGCGTTGCGCGAGGGCTGGGATTTATAGGAAGGGCGAGGCGTTGTGGGCGAGGAAGGAGTGATGGCGACGTGTGTAACGACCGGAGGAAGAAGAGGGAGCATTGGGGGAGGAGAAACGGCGGGGGAGGGTGCAAGGCGTGAACGGCTGAGGAAGAAGAGGGTCACGTGCGCAGCACGTCACCCAGGGGAGGGGCCTGGAGAGAGAAGGTAGGGGTGCCATGTGGCATGCCCAGGGGCTGCCACGTGGCGCCCTAAAAAAATTTCAAAAATAAAAGACAAAGAAAAATAGAAAAGAAATAGAAGGAGACCTCGGATCGAAAAATTTGCTTCACGAAAGTTGTTCGTCTCGACGAGATCTACAACTTTTATGAAGGACCCATGAGAAAAGAGGTCACCTGTGAGAAGCGGTATTTTTGGTGGCTCTCCATGTGTATAGAAAACCAGATTTTCGAGATTTTGTATTTTTTTTGATGGTTTTAGAGAGGATAAAAAAATAAAAAATAAGATAAAATATAAGAAAATTAATTACACATTAATCTAATTTTTTGGATTTTTAATAAATAAGAAAATGGGAAAATAAAATAAAAGTAAGAAACACACAATTTTTGTACAGACTCACAACTGACACTTGGTTTTGATCAGTTTCATTTGATTTTAGTTTTAATCTGGATTTGGAATGAAATTAAAAGGGTTAATTATGTACATAAAAACTCAAGTCAAAAATAGAAAAAAGTCAAAATGCGCAAAAGAGACCCAAAACCCAATTTTCACAAATGAGCTCCGAATTTGATGAAATTGGTCTTGTTTTGAAGGTATTTGAAAATGGAGTACTTTAAAAGTGACTAGACCAAAATCGGATACTGTATGAGAGAGATATGCTTGTTTTAGTCTGTAAGATGTGAAATTAGGCTTTGGGATAATTTGACACTTATTGGAGTTAGTAAATTTTTTGTATTTTTTATTTAATAAGGTTAGTATTATCTACACAATGGAGGTGGTTTGGGTCAATCGGAGTTAGAATGAATTAATTAAAAATGTGAGAAGTTAACGGCTTTTTAGGCTAATTTACACTTGGGCTTTTTAATGCAATTATGCATGATGAAATGCAGATATTATTTACATATGAATGCTAATAATGCTCTATTAATGATTAATTACAAGTGAATGTTGGGGAACAAAGCCTAAATGACCAATTTTAGCATGATGAATACGAGATTCATCATACCCCTATACTTAGACCATGCTCGTCCCCGAGCATTAATGAATGACTGGCTTAGTTGAATACACCTCTGACTGTGCATGTGAATTTTCATGGCTTATTTCATAGAGGACCCTTAATTTGAGTGAATAAAATTCTGGGCTCAACCAGGCTTTAATCAAAAGGAATCCAACCTCTCTAATTTTCAGACTCTCTGTTTGTACATATAATAAAAGGATATGATTTTTAGTGTACTGCATTCATGAGAGTCAAGTCGAGACAGCACCCAAAGTTCCAATCCAAGAGACTCTCCTCTAGACCTAATCCTCAACATTAGGGAATAAGTCTATTCTTGCTTCAGTCAACCGTCTCATTAGTTTGTCAGACTTGAAAGTGTAAACGGACGGCCAGATGATGGAGGGCATAGGATTGTGTCTGATTTTCTCTCCCTTACATTGGAACAAGGTGCCTCTCGAGTTCCTCATTACTCAACACAAGTATATATTTTTATTTTGTTGATCAATGTGTTTGTCAAGAGAATTTGGAGTCGTCTGCACTTGTTTTTCTGGGAGTACACCGGGTGTGTCTCTTTTGAGTACCTAAGATACCTTCGACACCTAGACTTGTATCGCTTACGATGCAGAGACCTTTTATGGTGTCAGTCCGACTCCTTGGTCCTAATTAGCGCTTGGTCCAAGTGGACACTTTGAAAATGTTTGGGAGCGCTTGCCATTCTTTGAAGCTCATTTGGAGTTTGACTTTGGATGATAGAGCTTTTCTTTGACATTTCTTTTTTTTTCTTTTGTTGGCTAGCTCCACTGCTTTTACCAAAAGTTGGCGCACACTGATCAACAATTTTCATTAAGTTTCATCACACCATGGCACTTAGGTCATTTATCAAAGAGATAGCATATGAATCTTGTTCACATACTGGCTAAGGTTTTGCTGACACTCAGGTTTTCTGCAGCCTTTATTAACTTTATCCCATCCTCGAATATCATCAGATCGGGTCTAAACTCAAATCTCTAGTCCTAGTTCCTCAAGTGATATCTCAACTCATCTCATCAATCATGCAGTTGTGAGAGTAATTGTGGTGATCATATTCTTTTTGAAGGTAGAGATGAAGAGTGCAATATAGCGCTCAAATCTTTAAAACTAGGGAAGTGTGGATTATTAAGTTCAAAACCCTAATGACTAAGTCAGGCTAACTCAGAATCTCAAGATCTCAGAAATCAAGTGTCCTAAAAAATCCTCAAGCCTTGAGTGATGGTGAATGTGTCAGGAATATATCAACCAAGGAATGCATGAAATTCTTGATGAAATGCAAGACCATGAGTGATGATTTTCTTTTTCTTTTTTCTTTTTTTGTTGTGTTTTTTTTGAAAAACAGGAAATACACACTACTTGTACCCATCCCCGATGTTAGATAAAAATGATTAAAGTACGAGCTATGGATAAAGTAGATAGAATATATACAAACACACGCTCCTATACTTAGCTTGTGCTATGTCCCCATGGCACAAAGTGAAATGTTGACATAGCTCGTACTAAGTATAGATGGACCAAAAACAAAAGAAGAGAAGCGATGTATAAACAATGAAATCGGTCCCCTAAGTATCGGGGGATCAAGAGCAGGTAGATGGATATACAGAAGAGTGTAGGTTCCAGAGAGGTGGTCTATCTGGGCAGATCAAATCTTTCGTCAAAATATATGCCCTGAGTGAAGGAGATCTGTTCAACATGTACTAATTGCTCGTTGGATTCAACAAAATGTTTAAGCAGCTGACAGTTGACTAAAGATGTTTGCGTGCTATCTGCGGTCTCTGAGATCTCAACACTCCCATTATTGTGTAACTCTCTTACAATGAAGGGTCCCGTCCATTTTGATTTCAATTTACCTTGGAAAATTTTCAATTTTGCATTAAATAACCAGACTTTCTGCCCTGGGACAAAGATCTTTGTTCGAATGTTCTTGTCATGCCATCTCTTTACTTTGTCCTTGTAAATGGTGTTGTTTTCATAAGCATGATTTTGGATTTCAGATAGTTCATTCAAATCCATCTCTCGATTCTTCTTTCCTTGGTGACAGTTCCAATTAATCTTTTTGATTGCCCATTGTGATTTTTGCACGAGTTCTGCGGGCAAATGGCATGACTTTCTATATACCGTTCGAAATGGGGAGGTGCCCAATGGGGTCTTATAAGCCGTCCGGTAAGCCCATAGAACTTGGTCCAGGAGTTGGGACCAGTTCTTCCTTTTAGGGCGGACAAGCTTCTGTAAAATTCCTTTAACCTCCCTGTTTGACACCTCGGCCATGCCATTGGATTGTGGATGGTAAGGAGTAGCGACACGGTGCTCGATGTCGTATTCCTTAGTCAACTTCTTCACCTCCCGGTTGATAAAGTGGCTTCCCCCATCAAATATTAGAACATTTGGAATTCCAAACCTCGAAATAATATTATCTTTCAAAAACTTGCAAACAGTTTTGCTATCTGCAGCTCGAGTAGGGATAGCCTCCATCCATCTAGATAAATAATCTACCGCGAGAAGAATATATTCAAATCCTTGACTATTAGGGAATGGGCCCATAAAGTCAATACCTCATGCATCGAATACATCACAGATGATCGCTTGTTGCATAGGCATGGCATCTTTGGAACCAATGGTTCCTCCCATTCTCTGACAGACGGGGCACGACCTAACAAAATTGTAAGCATCTTTAAACAAGGTCGGCCAGTAAAATCCACATTGCAATATCTTCTCAGTGGTCCTCTTCCCAGAGTGATGTCCTCCTGCCTCCAAGGTGTGGCATAGATTGAGGATACTTTGGTATTCCTCTTGAGGAATACATCTTCTCCGTATGCAATCCGGTCCGTCAAAGAAAAGGAACGGATCTTCCCAATGATAGTGTCTCGCTTCAGATATGAGTCAATCGATTTTGTTTCTGGGCCAACCTTGAGGAACTTCCTTGGTAACAAGATAATTCACTGTGTCTGCATACCATGGGAGTGAGTCAATAGCAGAAATTGACTCGTCTGGGAAGGTTTCACGGATGGATTCAGATTCCAGAATTTTTTTATGTTCGATCCGTGATAAATGATCAGCCACGACATTTTAAAACCAGGTTTGTCTTTAATCTCCAAATCAAATTCTTGAAGCAGTAGAATCCATCTCAGAAGTCATGCTTTTGCGTCCTTTTTGGCCATTAAGTATCGAATGGCAGAGTGGTATGTGTAAACTGTCACCTTAGATCCTAGAAGTATAGATCGAAATTTTTCCAAGGCAAAAACTACAGCAAGCATTTCCTTTTCGGTCACAGTGTAATTTTTCTGAGCAGGATCTAAAACTTTCCTTGCGTAGTGAATAGCATACGAGATTCCATCTTTTCGTTGTCCTAATACAACCCCCACAGCAAAATCAGATGCGTCTGTCATGATCTCGAAGGGAAGAGACCAGTCGGGGGCTTGTAGGATGGGAGTCTCAATGATCCTCCTTTTTAGTAGTTCGAAGGCTTCAAGACACTTATGATCTACTAGGAACTCGGTGTCTTTCCGTAAGAGGTTAGTTAGCGATCGGACAATTTTTGAAAAATCCTTGATAAATTTCCTATAAAATCCGACATGCCCTAGAAAAGACCATACTTGTTTCACATTTGTAGGTGGCTCAAGCTTTTTGATCACATCAACTTTGGCAGGGTCAACCTCCATTCCCTTCTTAGAGATGACATGCCCCAATACAATGCCCTCTTTCACCATGAAATGGCTTTTCTCCCAAGAGAGCACCAGATTCACTTCCCTACACTTTTGGAGGACTCGATCTAGGTGCTCTAGACAATCATCGAATGAATCACCATGGACCGAGAAGTCATCCATGAAGACCTCCAGGAAATCCCCAACCATGTCGGCAAAAATCGCAATCATGCAACACTGAAAGATGTTGGGGGCATTACAAAGCCCAAAGGGCATTCACTTGAATGCGTATGTGCCGAAAGGACATGTAAAAGTAGTCTTTTCCTGATCCTCGGGGGCGATGGCCACCTGATTGTAGCCCGAATACTCGTCTAAGAAACAGAAGTATTCTCTCCCTGCCAATCTCTCCAGGATTTGATCAATAAAAGGCAGTAGAAAATGATCCTTCTTTGTTACGACATTCATGCGCCTGTAATCCGCACAGACACGCCATGACGTAGGTACCCGTGTCGTGATCTCCTCTCCCTCCTCATTGGTGATAATCTGAAGTCCCGACTTTTTCGGAATTACATGCAAAGGTGACACCCATTTGGAGTCGGAGATGGGATATATGAATCCAGCTTTACACCATTTTTCGATCTCAGTTTTAACCACATCCCGTAGGTTTGGATTCAATCTACGTTGGCATTCACGGGAGGGTTTAGCATTATCTTCCAAGTAAATATGGTGTGAGCACGTGGCTGGGTTTATCCCTGGGAGATCAGACAATCTCCAGCCTATAGCCTTGTAGTTTTTCTCCAAAACATTAAACAGGCGGATCTCCTGCTCTTCGGTCAGATGTGAGCTGACGATGACCGGAAATTGTCCCTTTTCTCCTGCAAGGAAGGCATACTTAAGTGTAGCGGGCAATGGTTTGAGTTCAGGTAAGTCAATGATGTTTCTCGAATCAGGTCCTCTCAGTGATGTTTGTGATGTGTACGCTTGTAGTGTATCAATGTTGGCCACCATTGTGGGTGTTTCTAGGATCGGATCGCAAATGATGGAATGTGGTGTGGCAAGTGCCGTGTCCTATTTGTGTACCTTACTCAGGGATTGCCTATAAGGAGAATGGACTGACAGGTCCAGAGGGGCCTCTGAGTGTTCTAGAGTATCGGTAGATGCATGAATGAGCTGGCAGACTAAGTCATCAACGATTTCCTCTTCAGATGTGGTGGATTCTATCATAGCGGCTGGATTTTGTCTCCAGGGCCCAATTGTTGCTTCTATAAATTAAGTCTCAGTTTCTGATTTTTCAGACTCGGTGCTCGACTCAGTGTCAGGTCTTTGAAACCTAGTTTGCTGCATTTTAAGTTCAACTTTTCCAAACTGGATTCTCCCGGATGTGTAATCAAATATACCTCATGCGGTCCTCAGAAAGGGTCGCCCTAGTATCATCTGGGAATCTTTCCAATTTCTAGGGACATCCATGTCAAGTATTGTGAAATCCACTGGGTAGTTTTGTCCCTCTATGTTGATGACAACATTTCGAATCTCTCCCCTAGGTCTCTTTTTTGATGTATCTGCGAATTGAAGTACAACTGTAGATTGCTTAAGAGGACCTAGATTTAGATGCTCAATTAGGGTTGTGGGCATGAGATTGATAGATGATCCATTGTCTAATAATGTTCTTGCAAACTTGATTCCTTTGATGTGGCTAGTGACAAAGTGAGCACCCATATCTCTTTTCTTCCTTGGCACCTCATTTTTTATAAGATGAGATGTGGCAGCTGGGAGTATGTGTTTCTTTGTTCGGCTAGGAGGCTGTTTGCTAACCCTTGTTGGTGTGAATCTCACCATAAGGTATTTTCGAAAAGCCGAGTCTCTTTCTATCATCTCGTCTAGGGACAGAGTGACCTTAATATTTTCCTTACAGATGTGGGCCATCTCTTCATCATTTTTTGGTTTTTTATGTTTTTCTTCTTTCATGTCGTAAGAGCACGGGGGAAAGGGATGGATTTGTTGTGATTTTTAGAGGACTCGGACTCGGACTAAAACAGGGAAATTTGTGGGCAGATGTGGCTGGTGTCTTGGTGGCATTTCTCTGTCTGACTCAGACTCAGACTCTCCATTGTATCTGGGTGGTGTGGGTGGGACTTGTTCTTTCTCCTCCTGTCTTCCTTTGTCAATTCCCCCAGGGTTGTATGAATTGGTGGACACTGGGGTTATGTCTTCGTGTTCCTTCGCTCGATAAGGCATGGTTACGGTCCTTCCACTCCTAAGAGAGATATGATAAGAGTTATTATTTGAGGCTCAAGTTCAGGTACGGAATAGTCAGAGATTAATACCTGATTATGTTCAAGGCTATTTGGGTTAGCCTGGACTTGGGCTGGAATCACGGTCTGGGGTGCAGTCACCTCATCTCTCCAACGAGAGAGTCGATTTATGTCGACTCTCATATCATGAAGCTCATCCAGCACTCACTGGAGTTCTGGAGAGATAGAAGAAGAGGAGGACCCTTGGCCCTGTCCCTGCCTGGCCTGAGGTCGTTGATATTGGCCTTGTTGGCTTTGGCATTGGTTCTATTGTGGCTGAGGTTGCGGGTTCTGATAACCTGTGCGTTATTACTGCCTCTGCTGCGGTTGAGGCTGGTAGGTGAGCTGGGCTTGTGGTGGATGAGGGTTCGGACTAGAGTTTTGGTCTGGGTGGTTGACCGGTTCCAGGTTATACCAGACTCCGTTTATCTCCATGACTTGTGGAGGTTCCTCGTAATCAGTTTGAGCGGAGGTCTCCTCAGTTTGATGGGGCAAGACTTGATCTCCACCCCAATGGCTATGTTGCCCTACCCCTTGACTTTGAATGTAGTGAATTTGGTGTATGGGTGCGGGGGTGCAGTCAGGGCTGGTATCTTTGATACCCTGTCAACCAATTCCTCCATTTGTTTAGGCAATTTAGCCAATTTCTCCATATCAGCTGATTTATGGAGCTCATCCACCTTCTTATAAATCTGCTCAACCATAGTTAGCTTATCCGCTATTAATCCCATGTCATCACTGTGATCGGTCGTCAGATTATTCACCATCTTTTTGGAGCCGGCTATGTAAGCATGGCTGGTGGTTTGTGCACGATTGGATTCAGCAAGTCTCTCGAACACCTTGTAGACGGTGTCCCCGTGGCGTCCCATGTAGCTTCCTCCACAAGATGCACTAACCAACCCTTGAGTTTCAGGATTCAACCCGCTGACAAGACTTTGGACCAGCATCATTTTACTTATCCCGTGTCCTGGGCATTTCTGTACTAAGTCTGTGAATCTTTCCCAGGTTTCATGAAATGGTTTGCTCATGTGTTGGGTAAAACTCGTGAGCTTGATCCTCATCTCATTGATTCTACTTACTGGGTAGAATTTCTTTAAGAATAAAGTCTTGAATGTAACCCATGTAGTCACTATTTCCCCTAGATGTTTCAGCCAGTAGGCCGCCTTATCAGTCAAGGCAAAGGGTACAACTCTCAACCTTATGTAGTCCTGGCTAACTCTAGGGTGGAATAGGTTAGCACAGACTAACTCGAAGTCACGGAGGAAGATATATGGTTCTTCGTGATTATTTCCTCCGAACTTTGGCAACAGTGCAAGGAAAAGCAGTTTGTGTTCGAACTCATCCTCAGGGGGGACAGGTCTCAACCAATTATAGTCTTCATCAAATTCCGGGAGATACATATCTTCCATAGTAGCCTCGCCTTGTTGCATTATTGCCAACTGTGTCCTAAGTAGTTCATTGGTTTGTTCGGTAGCTGTTATCCTGGTCAAGAGTGCCCAGATAGGGCCATTATCATTCTCATTGTCCCCATGGTTCTTCTTTGGAGGCATTATGATTCACTTCAGAAAGGAAGAGTTCAGAGATAAGTGTTGGAATTTAATGAGGTGTTTGCTAAGGATAAGAGATTCCTTAGCGGAGGAGTGAAAAGATGAAACTTCTAAGACAAGGAGGATGGAGAGAGTATTCACAAGGAAGCAGACACAAAGCAAACACAAGACAATTCTCAAGTTCACCACTCAACACAGATGAAGGCACGTCAGGGTTCGGCCGCTTATCTTTTCAGTTTTAATTTAATGATAAAACAATCTTGAAAATTAAGCGGAGCTGTTAGGTGCCGAAATATTTCAAAAAGACTGTCCCGAGTTCATACAACTAGTTGCACCTACTTTCAGCCAGTATAGGTGTAAGTACAGACCGTTTAAACGGCTACCCGTGTTACTTGAGGACGGAGCCTTCCGCGGTGTCCTCTAAACCACCTACTCTGCTAAGGGAAGTTGGACCATAAACAGCTACCCGAGACCCTCACTGAAAAGTAGCTAATTGTTTATAAAATCAGTAGTCTGAATGAAGTATTTCGATTTTTGGCTCTACCCTAAAGTGTGCGATCTTGTCCTTACAAACAATGAGTGGGGTTCTCTCCACCAAACACGGGTTAATTTTAGGTTAGTTTATTTACAGTCATCTTGATTAGCAGTCCCAATTTTAAGTTAATGTTATCACTGTAGCTTATGTGAGCACAAAAATTCACACCTAACGAGCAGTCCCAATTCCTTTAAATCCTAAGTTGTAAAACTTGAGAAAGGAGAATCGAAAAAAGCCAATGCAGACGTAAATCAATGATGCATGCTTAAGAAGAAGACTTACAGTGAATCCTCACGTTCTTTATGCGGGATGCAAGACAAGGAATTTAAATTACACTAAATGATATGCACAGATGAAAAACGCCTTAAACAGATAGTTCTATTAGCGGGAAGAATTTATTTCAGAATTTGGCTAATGTTGAACGATCTATAGTGCGTATATTAGTGAGAGTGTGGCCTAAGAGTTACGGGCACAATCAGTGATAAAGAAACGATTGTATCTGTGCGTAAGTCCTACGCGACTCAAGTCGGATCCCAACCACACAGAAGGGGTTGAAACAGACCCGACACACCACAATAGTGTTCAGTCTGAATTATTACAAGCGTTCAAAGAAAGGGACCCTGAGAATAATGCATAAAATTAAACCTAGTCTAAGCTCTCTCTCACATAAATTAAAATTCAAATTTTCGTCATTGCAGATCTTTGATCAAATCTCAAAATTCCGCTCCCAGTAGTCTGGAAAGAGAGAAGTTGTGGTTAGTATCTGGAGTAAGAGAGAAATGCAGAATAAAATATAGAGAAATGACACATAAAAATTAATTTGACAAAAATCAATTACAAAAATGATTTAAAACCTTAAAAATTCGTCGTTCCCCGGCAACAACGCCATTTGATGAACGCGAAATTCACCTCTTTAATAATTGATAATTGTAGTATAGGAGACGAATTTCGGTTGATCAAAACACCACAAGCTTTGAATGTTGTGGAATGAATTTTTACTTGGCAAGTCTACCAAGGTCGAACACAGGGAACGGTGATTCTTAGTTGCGTAGTTTTAAATTAAATTAAATAATTAATTAGTGTTCGATTAATTTTTGTGTTGATAAAATATATAATGCAATGATGGAAATACGATGAAAATAAACAGAATCTATGCTGCCCAGGATATGTGATTTTAAACGTATTAATTCCTCCAATAATATGACGAATACTTTCACTAGATTAATCACAAATAAAAATGGATCTAACTCAATGCTTCATGATAATAACTTTAAGCTCAGAATGATTTGAAGCAAAATATTCATCCTCCAAATGTCTTTGATCAAATTCCTCAAATAGTCAGCAAAAATCTTAGAGGAATAATTGTAAATTAACATCCTGTGAAGATTTTACTAATGAGAATAATCGACAGTAATTTTAATGGTTTAATCAGAGTAAAATCCTTATCCGAACTCCTACAAAAGATTTATCAATAATTTCTCAAGCATAAGTATGTCAAATTTAGCCTGCAAAAGTCAATAATGTTCCTCAAATAATAATTCTCAATAATTTACCCAAGATCTGTTCTCAACTATGCTAAATCGTAGAGCATGGAAATAGCTTCAAAATGACATATTATATGCTCAAAATGGAGTTCGTATGAAAAAGATATGCTAAAATGAAATTCCACGGACTAAAATATAAATAAAATAAAGTTTTCTTGCAAAGAGGTCCCTGGGAGGACTTATCTGTAATTTGTAAAAGTTGGAGGGTGCGTTTGTAATTTACCCACTAGCGGGGGTATATATGTAATTTTAGAATCTTGCGGGGGATCTGATGTAATTTTCCCCAGAGCGTACGTACGTAGCACGTGCTTCGGAGGCTTGGTCAGGGAGGCTGAGGCTCGGGCGGGCGAGCCTGAGGTTCGGGGGTCCCGAGGCTCAGGCTAGGGTAGCGAGGCTGTGGCTCGGGTGATAAGGAGGAGGCGCGGACAACGGAGCTCAAGCTCGAGTGGCCGAGCCTACGTGGCGACCGGATGGTGGTTCGGGCGACCCGAGCCTCGAGGCTGGGGTCGAGGCTCGGGGGTGACGCGTGGCGAGCTTTAGGCCATTGGATCTGGGAGACGTCCCTAGATCCAACGGTTGCTGTAGAGGCGGGGCGGCCGAAGCGCTTGGACGGCGCGGGCGGCGGCGTGGCCGAAGAGCGCAGCGAGCGGCCGAAGGGGTGGTCACCAAACCCTCGGCCGGTCGATGCGGTCGACGGCGGAGGCGCTGAGGGAGCAAGCGGAGGCTGAGGCCCTCGCGAGGCGGAGTCGAGGCGGTGCTCGGCCGACACACGGCCGAGCTGTGGCGGAGGTCATGTATGAAGCGGAGGTGATGCGAGCTGCGGAGGAGCGGAGATCAACGGTGCCTCCACACAGGCAGAGGTGGCGAGGAGGAGGGGCGATGGTCGTGGCATGCCCAGGCGGAGGTGGCGTCCGGCGACCCTGTAAAGTTAACCCAAAGAAAGAAGGGGGGGGACTCTGTGCTTGGTGTTGGGTCCCTGAGCTAATCTCCGACCTTTGCGAGGTCGGAGGTGCGGCGGAGCTGGGATTGGAAGACGGGGGAGCGTGGTGGGTACTTGGAGCGGCTGGGCTCAACAGCCAAGAGTGATGCCGGAGCGAGGTGCGTGGTTGAGGGCGCAAGGCGGTGGGCCTTGGATCATGCCTAAGTTAGGCCGCTGTCACCGACGAGAGGGCGGATGGCTGTAGAGTCGCGCGAGGGATGGGATTTATATGAAGGGTGAGGCGTTGTGGGTGAGGAAGTAGTGATGGCGGCGTGTGTAACGGCAAGAGGAAGAAAAGGGAGCGTTGGGGGAGGAGAAACGGTGGGGGAGGGTGCGAGGCGTGAACTGTTGAGGAAGAAGAGGGTTATGTGCGCAGCATGTGACCCGGGGGAGGGGTCTGGAGAGAGAAGGTGGGGGTGCCATGTGGCACGCCCAGGGGCTGCCACGTGGCGCCCTAAAAAAATTTCAAAAATTAAAGACAAAGAAAAATAGAAAAGAAATATAAGGAGACCTCAGATCGAAAAATTTTCTTCACAAAAGTTGTTTGTTCATCTTGACGAGATCTACAACTTTCATGAAGGACTCATGAACAAAAGAGGTCACCTGTGAGAAGTGGTATTTTTGGTGGCTCTCCATGTGTATAGAAAACCGTGTTTTTGAGGTTTCGTATTTTTTTGGTGGTTTTAGAGAGGATAAAAAATATAAAAAATACGATAAAATATAAGAAAATTAATTACACATTAATCTATTTTTTTTATTTTTTAATAAATAAGAAAATGGGAAAATAAAATAAAAGTAAGAAACACACAATTTTTGTACAGACTCACAACAAACACTTGGTTTTGGTCAGTTTCTTTTGATTTTAGTTTTAATCTGGATTTGGATTTTTACGTCGCTTAATAAAACATTCATCAAAGGACACAAATGAATAAGAAATTAAATTAAAAGGGTTAATTATGTACATAAAAACTCAAGTCAAAAATAGCAAAAAGTCAAAATGCGCAAAAGAGACCCAAAACCCAATTTTCACAAATGAGCTCCGAATTTTATGAAATTGGTCTTATTTTTAAGGTATTTGAAAATGGAGTACTTTAAAAGTGACTAGACCAAAATCGGACACTGTATGAGAGAGATATGCTTGTTTTAGTCTGTCAGATGTGAAATTAGACTTTGGGATAATTTGACATTTATTGGAGCTAGTAATTTTTTTTGTATTTTTTAATTAATAAGGTTAGTATTATTATCTACACAATGGAGGTGGTTTTGGGTCAATCGGAGTTAGAATGAATTAATTAAAAATGTGAGAAGTTAGCAGCTTTTTGGGCTAATTTACACTTGGGCTTTTTAATGCAATTATGCATGATGAAATGCATATATTATTTACATATGTACGAATGCTAATAGTATTCTATTAATGATTAATTACAAGTGAATGTTGGGGAACAGAGCCTAAATGATCAATTTTAGCATGATGAATATGAGATTCATCAGCTATATGCGCAAATGCGAGTTATGGCGTAGCATTTCAGATGTGGTCTTTCTTACACCAGGATTTCCCACAAAGGGCAGTGTTGAAGTGGGAGCGCAGTCGGTCTCTGAAAGACTAGTATATAATGGCTTTCATTACCATCTATGATATATTGTCTTCCTAGTGCCAAGGTTGAACCATAGTCGACATAGGTGAATGCCAAACTTTTTTACATATAAAACCTTGCAAGGTTGCTGAACTACAAATTTGTTACCCATTAGATTGATAACTTTGCTCTACGCATGTCATGTAAATCCAACATGGCTTGTCTAAGTCAGAGAATCAGAGCAAAACTACACATGAAAATGAAACAATCAAAATAATATAGAGACGTGTCACATACAACATATTTCTATTTTTCAACAATACAAGTGTATTGTGAAATACTATGCTAAGAGTTCAATCTATCAATAAGCATGCAAAAAATGGCCGACTAAGATGTAGGTTAATCGGCCAATCAACTAAAGGCTTATTTAATCAATCGACTAAGACAACTAAAAGGTCGGTTTTCTCTGGGATTGTTTTTCATTTTTTTCTTGTTTTTCTAAAAGCAATCTTGATATAAGATGCTTAATGTTCGATTAGATCTCAATTGTTCTTTTATGTCATTGATAGTATAGAAAATGTACAAAATTATGTAATATATACGAATATATGTATTAAAACATGCTTTATGTATTTTCAAATTCTTAAAAAATACCAAAACTGATTATAGTCCAACTAAATCTATTTACTTGTCAGACTGTCGATTAATCATTGGTCAATGACCCAACCTATTGAGTATCGATTTTTGCACCGCCAAAAAAAGAGCACCGAAGAGAGAAAATTCCAAAAGAAAACGCACAACACTAATATACAAATTTTACTTTTCTCCCACTAATGAATTTAAGTATAGACAACAAAGAAGAGCGGATTTAGGTATTTATCAAAGTAAACGGGCACAAGTTCAAAAATCGAAATTCAGATCAACAAATTAACCAATCTAAATTACATAAATAAGCTATGTAGGACAAAGAAAACAAAAGTTTAACCTTCAATCAGTGCCAAGCATCAGTTAAGGTAAAAAGAGTGATTCTAACTTGCATGAGAAAAATGAAATATCATAATATATTTTTAAATCCTCGGGTCAGGATTCAATACAATGCTCAGCTACCGGCCCAACCTGTAACCCAAATTTATGAAGTTGAAAGTGCCTTCAATATTTCACATGATATTCATGACAGGTGCAAAAGATACACCTACATATTCATGTCGAAACAGAAGAAACTGTATGATAGATACCCTTAAAAGTTAGAACCCATGCCAATGGCAATGACTGAAAGGGGCATGTTCCTCTGTTCTGTTGAGTATATGAATAACCTCTGCATGTATGGATCATTACTGAGGTTTCCGTTGAACTTCGGAAGCAGACTAAGGAAGTGGGGCTTCAGCTCAAATGCCTGGGCAGGAACTGCGGGTGCTAACCAGTTCTGGATCTCGTTCTCCGCCGGGTTGTAGGTATCGACCATTGGTCGGTCGATTCCTCCAGCTACAATAATCTGTCCCATTCGCGCCGTAAGATCTGCATTCTTCTGTTCGGCTTCGGCAAGGCGAGCAAGAATCTGTCGTATCTGGTCCTCGTCCGGTGGCATCCTTGGCGGCATCTTGTCCTCTAATTCTGGGGATTGGGAAATAAGATCTGTGTTAGAGGGCAAATTAAGGAAGGGATTACCGAGGCAATGGTCTTCCTCGGTAATTTCGGAGGAGATGAAAGGGTTGGTTTGAGAGTAACCACCCTGAGCATGAGGGAACCAGGACTCAAGAGGGTCATGAGTCCTGGGTGGTCCAAGGTGCGCTTGGACCGATGAAGATGAGTTACTTGGGGGACTCATATAGAGATTGGTGAATAATGCGTCGAGATCTCCCCAGTCACTCATCTTGATGAAGCGAGAAGAAGATAGGATTTTACTCCTACCTGAAGCAAGCAAAAATCAATCCAAGACCCTGGGTTCACACTCAACACAGTGAAGGACTCGAAATCGAGTCCAATTAATCTTGTAGTTTTTAAGTGTGATTTTCAAGCAAAATAAGCAAGGATTACGCAGCCTATAGGGAAGTCGGCTCGGAGCCGGATGCGTCTTCCCTGTGTAATCTGTCGCCTAAGATACCGTCGCTCCTTCCTTTTTTCGCTCCTATCCCAAGCCGATGGATTCAATGACCACGCCCCTATCTACCTGCAAGCAGGCGGAGGCTGACAAGGCTGGAACTTCACCCCGGGGGGTTACTGGCAGCTTGTCGCAAAGTACCACAATTTCGCCCCTATCTACCTGAGACAGGCGGAGGCTACTTGGTACTAGTCAAAGAATCTGAAATTTATTCGACTTGTGATATTTGCTAGGATCGGTTAGAACGTGATATGGAAGGCGGGGATTTGGGCTCTGCCTTAAGGTGTTCACACACACTCAAGTACCCTCACTCAGCCTGAATACAAGGTCGGGGATTAATCTCCCGCAAACAATTTTCAAATTTTATTCCTTTTTTTGGTCAATCCTGTTTAGCAGTCCCGGTTTTAGGATAGGTTATCACTGATTAAGTCCACCACACAGCACGCCTATCGGACAGTCCCAATTTCCTTTTAGTTTAAATGTGAAAATCAGAGGGGGAAATCGAGAAAAGCCAATGCAAGTAAAAATCAATGATGCGTATGCTGAGTGAAGAATACTTACAGTGATCCCTTCGCTTTTTATGCAGGATGCAGTACAGAATTGAAAACTTTTAATCTAGATGCAAATGCAAGCGATGAAAGCCGCTCCTAGACAAGCAGTTCTATTAGCGTGAAGAACAGTTTAATTTGACTAAGTACTGCGATCTAGGTGCGTCTTTTAAGTGTATTGTGTGGTCCTATTGATTACGAGCACAAGCAATTCCTAGATTGGCTCGGGGAGCCGCTAGTGCAAGCTAAGTTACAATTCACCCACACAGCACACGGGACACAGTTCCACTATCTTTACAGACACGAGAACCCAAACGGGAACCGCTGGAAATGATGCAAAAAAGAAATAAAAAAATAAAAAAATACAATGCCTCCCTTTCACTCAATAAAGTTAAAATGCTAGATCCTCGAAGCGTCGTCGACTCCTCGCGTTCCTCGCACAGAAACAAATTGAGGTCAGAGAGTGACTCAAAAAATAAAATAATGCAAAGAAATAAAGGAGAAAAAAATAATTACAAGAAAACCGGGGGTCAGACTACCCGGGGATAGAAAATCAATCACTCAAAAATTCACTAAAATTTAGCCTAAGCCATGCCTCCCCGGCAACGGCGCCATTTTGATAATCGTCCCGCACCCTATGTTAACTCGGTCAATTTATTGTCCAAATTAATTTTAATCGTTCGTTGTAGTCGGATACGAGAGGCTAGTCAAAAACCACTTTGATTTAATATCAAGCGGCAATTTTTTTTACTTGGTGAAGTCCAAGGTCGATCTCAGGGAGGCATCTGTCTCCTTAGGTGAATTTTAGCAAGTATCCAAGTGTGTGATTTCCGGAGAATTATATTTTTTTGGCCTTTTCAATTTCTATGCAGACTTATGCAAAAATACATGCCAATTTAACGTTTAATTTAATTAAAATATCAAATGAAGTCCAAAAATTCTAAAAATTGGCCAGATGATTAATTATGATGAAAATGAGTTACCCTAATTTTTTTGGATTTTTCAGACACTAAATGGATTTACTGGGAATTAAATATGCAGACAGGGTGATTTTCAATATTTAATTTTTAATAAATAACAAACCACAATTTTTTCAAGAACTAAAATTATCCTAGATAGCACTAATGATAAGGGATCCAGGAAAATTGAAAGATCTTAATTTCACTGTGAAATGAATTAATTAAAATTAATATAAGAAAATCACTCAACAATTTATTTAGGCCTCGATATGTATGCAAATGGCATGAAGTTTTTGTGGCATGTTAAGAATACTGTCCTTAAGCTACTGTGAATTTTTGATGATTTTTGGAACCACAGAGAATTAACTACAAATTAAAAGGTGTCACTGGGCAAAATATTTCAAAAATGTACCAATTAATTCATTAATAATTCCACTGAAATTACAAAAAATGTGACACATGGACCAATAGACAGAGGACAAGTTTCTCAACAAAATACAATTTTTAGATTTGCAAAATGATGTAAAATGCAACCTAGGTATGCGTGCAAACACAGGGGTGTAAATGCAATACAGGAAAATAAAAATACAAAAAGCAAATATGCGGACAGGGACTAAAATGCAATTACCTATAATGCTGGGGACTCGAGTGCAATTTTTCCAACAAGCACGTGCTCCTCACGTGGGCTCAGCTTCACAGGGACCGTTTTGCAATATTGGAAAGCTCCAGGGGCCTCTGTGTAAATTTCCCAGGCCGCACGTGCTCCTCACGTGGGCGGCCTAGGCTCGGATGGCTGCGGAGGCTCGGGGCTCGGGTCGGATGCTTCTGGAGGTCTGGAATGAGGCTCGGTGCAGCCTTGGGTCGTCCGAGCCTAGGGTTGGGGCGAGACTCGGTCTGTGTTGACGTGGCGTACTGAAGGCCCTTGGATCAAGATTGATCTAAGGGTTATCGGTGCTGACGCGTGGCTCGATCAAAGATCGTCAGATCTACGTTGATCTGACGACTCTTGACTGCTCCGGATACCAAAGGACGTGGAGGGCTAAGCGCTGTTAGATCAGGAAAGATCCAACGGTATTGGTGAAGCGCGACTGAGTGACAACGTGGCACGAAATCTACCGTTCGATCAAGGTGATCGAACGACAGCTAGTGCTTCTCCTTCAACGGGCCTCCGCCGCCTGCGGAGGAGATGGCTGGGCTCCGACGAAGTGGCGTTAGCTCCGCCCGTTGATCCAGATGCCGATGAAGCTCTCCGAGGTGTCGGAGATATCCCAGTAGGAGCGTGGCGATGCGGCGAAGGCGCTGATGGTCTCAGGAGCTGGAGAGGGCTGTCAGAGGTTGCTGGCGACGAAGCTCAAGGACGACTCCGGCAAAGCTCCGATCAGTGACAAAAGAATTACCTGCAAGGGTCAGAAGACTAGCCGAAGCTCGGGCGTGCTCCTGTGGAGGTGGAATGATGGTTGGCGAGGCCTAAAGCGGAGGGAGATGCTCCTGTGATGGTGCTCCGGCCAAGTGGCGGAGCTGGAGATCGATGGATGGTGGAATGGGGTGTCTGAGGGTGCGGAGGGGTCAGCGAGGATGAGAGCTCCGTCACGGAGCTCGGCGGAGTGAAGGAGAAGCGCGAAGATGATCGTGGTCGTGTAATAAAATCGGAGAAGACAAAGAAAAAAATAAGAAAAAGATCGGAGGGGGAATGGAGGGGGTTCACCTGGGGATTGGACCTCCCTCTTGGGGTCCAGGCCGTCGCTCAAGGGACCGGTGGTGTCCCGAGCTCGTGCAGCGTCGCGGAGGAGCGGCTGCGACACGACGGAGGTGCCGTGGATCTCGCCGGAGAAGAAGCCCTTCTTCGCTCAAAGAATCGTCAAATTGCTGTCACCAATTGGAGGATCTGAGCTCAGGGAAGCTCTCTGGAGTGGCGGATGGGGCTGAAGTTGGCCGGTGGTGGAGTATTTAAAGGGTGAAGTAGAGGAGCGGCCTGGTGATGGAGTGAGGTTGACGGAGGTAGTGGGGCTTCTATGGTGGAGGTGGTGGCGAGTGGGGTAGCTGGCAAGGATGAGTTGCGAGTGGGGAAGGTCGTGGGCGTGTTGGCGGACGGTGAAGGTGGCTGACATGCAGCCGGAAATAGAAAGGGGGCGCCCCTCCCGCAAGGCAGGGAACGTGGGAGAGAGGGGCACCTTGAGGTAGGAGACGAAGTCTCCACCGTTGGATCTTGTGATCCAACGGTGGTGATCGAAGCGGTAACAGCCGGGTAGGATTAGATCGGGGCGAGTTGATGTGAGGCTGTGATGGCGCCACGTGGAGTGAGCTGGCGAAGCGCGAGCGGGCGGTCTGCATGAAGAGATGGAGATGATCGAAGGGACGAGGGGCGCCAACGGAAGAGCGGCTGTGATGGAGGGATCAAGGGCTTTATCAGATGGTGTACATGCCGCCACGTGGCGAGCTCTGGAAGAGGCGCGGACGAGCGGATCAGATGAGGCAAGGGGGATGATCTGACGGTGTTGATTTGAGGCATACGTGGAAGCAGCTAGGCCGTTGGATCTATAGCGTAATCCAACGGCTGTGGCTGCGGGCGACTGGGGCAAGGGGAGCGGGTGGTTGGAAGAAAATGAATGTGTAGAGAGAAGAGGGGGCTGAATTTGGAAAAACTCAAAACATGAAAGTTGTAGATCTCGATGAGGTCTTCAACTTTCATGTTGACCAAAGACGAAGATGAGGTCAAATATTATACATAAATACAAAGATACAAATATACATATATGTAGTACACAAAGTGGCCCAGAAACCCAACTTTCTCATACGAGCTCCAAATTGGATGAAATTAATCTCATTTTAAAGGTCTTTTAATGTGTATTATTCTAAGAGTAAGTAGACCTAATTCGGAGTTTGTATGAGGGCTTTATGTGCATTCAGGGGTTCTAAGGCTTTATTGGCTAAATTACAAGGGAAATTTTTGGCCTTCTTCCCTATATTATTAACTAAGGAGTACATTTTATAAAGAAGAGGTTATTTTAGTGAGTGGATATTTTACAAGGGATTTTTGGCTTCTTACTTAAATGCAAATGGACTGCTAAAATGTATGAATTATGTATGTATGCATGAATGCTATTTATGCAATATAAAGGGAAATATGCATCTATTTTCTCGGGAACAAGGCTCTATTTTTGACTTTTGAAGTGATGAATCACATATTCATCAGGTATATGAGTAATACGATCTCTCAAAGTGATCATACAGGATCACATGAGCTCACTCATGAGATATTGGGATTAAATTCCATGCACGGTAGCCTCGTTTTGGAAGCTTGACTGAATTTGAATGTTTGATACATGCTTTTGGAAAGTATATGATCAATACCTAGGTATGATATATGCTTTGGAAAGTATGTGATCTATACCAAATCCCAATAATCAAACGAGAAACCTAATGATAAAACCCTGAAGGAGACAATCTAAATAAGATCTAAACTTCATGTTTATTCTAGGTCTTCCAGTATGCAGGATGTATAGGTATTATGAATATCTAAGGGAGATGTGATCATAAATGATTGTATAACCGGGATGCTTCCATTCTGAGGGAGTAATGAAACATGTCTGGATTTTAGTGACTCCTCTCAATAGAGAATTAATCTAATCTTTGTCCAAATATTGGACATTGATCTGAATATAATTCAGATGCAATGAGAGGATTAGATTTACGGCTTTGATTTAATCAAACATCTGTGGGAGTTCACTGAGATCTGGATTTTGAGATATGATCTCAATCCAAGTCACTATACGTGGAATGTACAATCGCCCTGTCCTTATCTCTAAGTATCCGTGGAGAAAGCGCATTATTCTTGAAAGAGTTTAAGGGTAATTTCATTGTTGATAATATGTATGAAAATTGAGGAAAATTGATAGTTATATGTGATTTAATTATCATAAATAATACGAATTTGATTCATATTATTTGACCATATAAGGAGAGTTATCTAAGATAATTAAATGTGATTTAATTATCAAAGATGTGAATAATGTGAATGCGATTCATGTTATTTGAACACATGAGAATAGAGATCCAAGATGATTAAATATTATTTAATTATCAAGGAAATGAATATTGTGGATAGGAACTATCCATATTATTTGTATATATTATAAATGAGATTTATAATATATTAGAGAGAGCTTATTAGAAATAATATCTACAAATTAATTGTAGATGTGAATTGGATTCACATTGGAAATTAATTGGAAATACAATTTACATTTTATTTTGGGCGTGTGAATATGATTTACAATTATTCAATGGCATGATTGCAATATTCACAAAATATATTTGGAATTAATTTTGACGAATTATTTTACAACAAAAGTTGTTGCAATATATGAAGGATTGTGTGAGATTTATATCTCACAAAACTAGAAGGCCAACACCTTCTATGAATGGAGGGTGGACAGCTACCCTTTGACTCATTCAAAGAGTGGTCGTCCCCTCTATTTTAGTATGGTGGGAGGCCTCCTTCCTAATACTTCTATCCTAATTGATTTATTTCAAATTAAATTATCTTGATTATTCAATATATTTATTTAATCTAAATTAATTTTTATAATTTTACAACAAAATCATGGCCATTTAATAGAAACACAAATCAATCTCAACTATTGATTTTGTGTTTCATATGGATTGTGATCGATGGACTCCCAGAATATTATAAAAGAAGAGGCAACCCGAAGTATTCATTTGACAACAATTGAATAGCCTCTCTCTCTCTATTCTTTACACACTCCCCCTCTCTCCCTCCTTAGAGTGACCATCCACCCTAAACCCTTGAGAGGGTCGTCGTCGTCGCTACACCATTGTGCTACCGCTTTGACAGCTCGTAGTCTCCATCTCCTTCAGTGCACTTTGCTCGTGAAGAAGACATCGGATCTCTTGAGACAAGATCAGGAGATTTTCCGCTATTCATCAACATGAATTGCGAGGAGTACACGTTTTATCAACGCGCTCGCAAGCATCTCCTCCGTTGGATCGGACTTGAGACAGGAGGTCTCTTTGTTTAGAGACTCGATCACAACCATGCTTCAAGAAGTAACCCTATTACCCCTTTGTGGTTTAGATGAAACAATCCAAGAAGTGTTCTTGGATCATGTGATTTCATCTCATTTGACATTTTTTAAATTATGCTGCTCCGAGCAACTAGTGTGACTAGTCGCTCCCGATTACATGAGATATCTACACTTTTGTGATGTGCTTACGGTTCTTCCCATAACCTTCAAGTGGTATCAATGTCAGGTTGAGGTTTTGGATATGATCTAAAACCCTAGGTGATCAAGGTTCATGTTTTAGATGCGCGAGAATCATTGTTTTTACATTGGATGCAAGATTCGAATCGATTTTTCATTAAACTAAAAACCTATTATTTGTGCACTTTGGATGTGTTTTTTGGTTATTAAAATGTATTTAGAATGTCTAAATATGTCCCAAAATAGTAGCCTACTATTGGTACAAAAGTTCATGAAAATGATTCGAAGAGTTCCCACTATGAAAGATGTTTTGCATGAATTCACGGATCTGTAAGAAAATTGATTTTACCTACCATTTAGTCATGAAGTATGGAATAAACACTTGGATTAAGTAGAGAATCAAACCAGCAAACTGTTCAAATTTATTTCACGGATTCCGACTATGTTTTCTATAAATATCCCATATTTAGTGGAGATGGTCAGAAGATGATTAGATCGTCAAACCTATTTACTTAATGTGTTTATAATTCAATGAAAATCATGAAAATTATGAATTTTTCTTGATTAAAATATGATTCCTAATAATTATGAAAATAATTGATTAATCATCATAGGCCATTGAATGAATGTTTCATGAAAATCCTGTTTTATCCTACAATAGTTGTAGGGCAATCTCTACATGCAAAACATTGTTACTTGAATAAGATTGGGGATATTTTTAACAAATCTCTTTATACCATTAATAAAAATGATTTTGATAAATATTATATGGCATAACTTCAGTTGAAAGGCCGAATATTATCTCAAATACAATATGATCAAATCACATTGTCCTGAACTGAGGTAGATATGGTGTCTAGTCAGGGATCGTTGGAGGTAACAGGTTGCTCCGTGAGCAGTCTATCCCACATCTTGTGCATACTGACCATGATAGATGGTAAAGAAATGATAATGCTTGAAATGATCATGAGGTATTTTTCTAATTATTAAAATTTGAATAATACGTATTTTGATATTATACCATCCTTTCAAGTAACAATCAAGATTGTTTGTTGGTTGATTGAATTGGATTGATAATTGATTTAACATGATTAAATGAATTATATCTAATTAAAACACTATGTTATAAATAGATAGTATATCCCTTGAAAGTATTAGCTATGTGAATATGATTCATAATAATTAATTAGAATCTAACATGATATGTAGGATCACATAACTGACATCCATGGTCTCCCATCAAGGCGAAGGGTTCCATCATCATGGATTATATGTAGCAGATACCTGTCCGAAGAGACAGCTCCTACATACAAGCACACATGGATCGGGCTCTTTACTTCTCGAAAGAGTAAGGTCGTATGAGTAGTGACCCCAATATTGAGTCCTCATTTTATTGGGGAGATATTGGATTGCACATAGCGAGTTCTAGTCCTATTGATGGTTGGTTCAATTAACAACTAGTCAACATTGCCTTAGGGGTGATGGGCCTGGGTGTTGAAGACTGAATTTGGAAATACAAGTTGGACTTGCAAGGCAAAATGAGTTCCAGCTTCTTTTTATCCGAGGTACAAGCTCATATTATTGGGATGCAACAAAGGTAAGAAGGAGATCCCAGATCTTTCTTGAGATATAATGGTAAGTATATCTCTTACTTTGAAAGTGGATAAGGGAATGAACTTTCAGAGTTGACAAGGTGTTGACACGAAAAATTGAGGGTTTGGTTTTTTTTATTTTATCCCCGGTAAAACTGCTATTTTGTTGACAACGATTTTGAGGGGGGCGGGAAAAATTGATGGATAAATATTATTATGGTCGTTGCAATCCCCAAAATCCCGTGATAAACAAAAAAATGTTTTTTTTATTTTTGCTACTTATTAACCTGTATAGCGGACATGGTCGAACTCAAGGAGGCTACAAATCCCGATGGTTATTCAATTAATCGAAAATCAATTAAGAGAAAATAAGAATATCAAAGGACAACTATCCTTGGTTTTGTGATTTTTTATCTTTTATTTTTTTATTTTTCTATTTCTATTTTTTTTATATTTTCTAATTTTCAAATTTTTAGTGATTTTAATTTTGCAATTTTTTTATTTTTCAAAAATAATACGAAGCAATATTCACAAGATCAAAAATATGCACACCAACTCTTTTTGTAATTTTTAAATTAATAAAAAATACTCAGAAAAATACAAAGAAAATATTTTTGGGTTTCAAAAATTTTGAAATATTTTTGAGAATTTGTGTCGAATTTTCAGATGT
Organism: Ottelia alismoides; assembly: GCA_037367405.1. Classification (NCBI taxonomy): domain Eukaryota; kingdom Viridiplantae; phylum Streptophyta; class Magnoliopsida; order Alismatales; family Hydrocharitaceae; genus Ottelia; species Ottelia alismoides. Next base: position 64,157 of record JAZKJV010008567.1, read on the forward strand.
TTTTGTATTTTTCTAAAAATCAAACAGTGGGAAAATGCAAAAATATGCATAGTATGGAGTAATTTACAACTTAAAAATATTTTAATGCCCAAAACTCCTAACAATTATTTTTAAGACATACTAGAAGCAAATATGTACAAATAGGAACTAAAATCACAATTTTTGGATTTTTTGTAGAATATTTTATGATTTTTAGAAGATTTTGATGTTTTTCAATATTTTTGGGTTTTATAAATAATTAATGCGTGAAAATTGGTCAAAAATTAAAAGACAATGAAATACAACTATTCTTATTTTTTTGGAATTTTTGGAACAATTTTTCGATTTTTTTATGAATATTTGAATTTCAAGAAGACAAAATGACACTGTTTTTTATTTTTTAAAAATACCAAATGAAATCAAAATGCAATGAAAAATTTATGCTAAGAAAATAATCGCATCAGAAGCATAGCATAATTTTTGCACAATTTTTAGATCACAAATAACATTTATTTCAATGAAAAGCACAAGCAAATTCAAGTTCTGGAATTCAGGGACTAGTTTGCAAATAGTTCAATGTTTTTGCAGCAAATAATAAGAATAAATAGAGAGGTAATTTCTAAAATATCTGGGGGGCGCAACTTTAAATTCTCCAAAAAAAATTCTTTTTAATAAATCAAAACCCTAAGAAGGGTTCCTTCATTTCTCAAAAGTGGGACGGAACAAGGGGCGCCACCGATGTCTTCTTCCTTCATGCGTCGGGGACGGCGGTCGTGTATGGTGGGGACGTGCGCGCGCGCTGGGAGGTGCAGCGTGGAGATGCGGTCGGGGACCGCACACTGGAGAGAGGAGGGCTGCATCGCGGGTAGTTGCCACTGTTCTGGAGGGGGGCCAAGCTTCGCCAGTCAGAGGTCACGCGGTGGGGGATCGACGGGCTCAGGCGGAGGGGCTCAAAGGCGTCGCGGCGGGTTGGAGATCGAGGCGCGGGCGGAAGCTGTCTGCTGGATGGTGGCCTAAGGGAGCACCACGCGGAGGTGCGTCTTCGCGGCGGGGGCCGCGCGGTGGTCGGGGCGAAGGGGTCTGCGGGCAGCAGTCTGAAAGAGAGGGCAGCCCGACGTCGTTGTGGCAGCACGGGCTACGGCGGTTGACGGCAGGGCAGCGCAGGTCTGTACAGAGGGCGGCCACCGGGAGGACCAAGGGGGGCGGTGGCGCCTGGAGGGCGCCCGTCCCCTCTCTCTCTCTCTTATTATTATTTTTTTTTGTAATTTTTTATTCTTTGTGATGTAAATAGAAATAAATAATAAAAAAAACTTTTTTTGTATTTCTTATTCTTTGTGACGTAAACAGAAATAAATAATAAAAAAATTATTATTTTTTGTAAATCTGAAAATAGGAATTAAAAAGGAAAACAATTAGGATAAAGAATTTTTCTTTATTTTTTTTATTTTTTTATATTAATGATCCTGCAAAACAAATGTTAGAGATAACAAAATTTTTTTATTTACAAATCGGAAAAATGAACGGAGATTCGATGGAGATGAAGGGATTCGAATCCGATCTCCGGCCACCGTACGCGGTCGGAGTTGAGAGATCGTGGATGATAGAAATAGAACACGTAGAGATCGATAAAGTGAGATGAAAAATCGAGTCGGTGGTGGAATAAATCGTGACGGATTTAAGATCTAGATAAACAAAAAAACGGACAACGAGATAAAAAATACGAGAAATAAACTACGATTAACCTAGATAAAAATAAGAAAAATGTGGATCTCACCTTAGGAGAGGAAAATGACCATAATCACCTCGACAAGGCCGACTCGATGTCTCCGGACGGCTCGGATTCTAGGCACTATTCTCGAAAAAATTGTTCTCTCGGAGATCGGGCTCCTCTCTCTAAAGATTGATCAAGTTGAAATGAGGGAGAAGGAGCCATATAAATAGAAAAGATAAAATGAAATTTGAATTTTTGAATTTTTTGGATAAAGAGAGATGAAAATTGAAATGAATTTTTGAATTTTTTGGTGCAAGAGAAATGAAAATTGAAAATGAATTTTTGAATTTTTTTGTGAAAGGGATAAAAGAGATGAAATTTAAAAAGAGGTAAAGATAAAAAGAGATAAAAGTATTTACACAATTATCTAATTTTTTTTGAATTTTTGTCACTTTATTTATTTGAATTAAAAATGTTAATTTTTTTATGGCGGTTAATTAAAAATAGCAACTATATACATATATTATATACATATATGGCATTATATACAAGGGTAAATGATGAAATTAGCCTTTTGTTTTTAAAGAATTTTAATTTTTTTATTTTTATAAAAAAATTAGTAAAACTATTTACAAATTTATACAAATACAATATGCACAAAATACGTGGGAAAATTGCACAAACCACCCTAGAAAATCGACTTTTCAACTGTAACTCCAAAAATTATGAAAATATATCCATTTTGAAGATAATTTAATTTAGAATGCAATGGAAGTGATATTGGTTCGATTTGAGTTCATATGGAGGCGGAATTGGTTTTTCAATTAGTGCTTAGTGGCTTTTTTCAAGTGTGGTTACTTTTATTCTGTACATGATTTAATTGTGCAATTATTTTTATTAATTAGAACACATTTTTATTTACAACTTTGCTTTTGAACGTTATTTGATTTGAGGTCAATTTAAGACACAAATAAATTAGTTTTAGTTATATACAGATATACACAAAATAAGTGAGAAATGTTTACAACAACACACACAATTCTTTTTGGATTTTCTGCTTAAGGACCCTATCTCCCCCTACTTTATTCCTAGTAGACCAGGTTAAGTCTTGACCTTCTCTCGGGGTTTGGGTCAGCCTGTATACAATCTTCCTTTTTTATTTTATTTTCTTTATTTTTCCTTTTTTTATTTTCTTTTCTTTATTTTTCCTTTATTTATTTATTTATTTATTTATTTTAGGTTAAAATTAGTAAGAAATGTACAATATTTACACATAGATGCAAGTTAGTAAGAATATGGAGTTAGTGTTATATGCAGGTGTTTTATAAGGGATTTTAAGCTAAAATAAATGAATAAAGATGACGAATCGCAGATTCATCATCCCCCTACTTTGCTAGTCCCTTAGAAAACAATTAATTGAAAGAATAAGTGAAGAAAAAGAAAAAGAAAGGGAAAATAAAGAAAGTAGGACAACATTGAGTATTAAACTTATCTTCATAAAATTGTAGTTTGGAGCTTTGTCGGACCTTTGGATTATCAGTGTGTCGGAACTTCGATGAGACTTAGAATTTTAAAATCGATAGCCATCAAGTTCTACGCATCATTGTCACAGTTTCATCTCAGAAGTCATCTTAGATCAATCCTCTTTCCAAAGCACACCCTATGAACATTGAACAATCAACTCTTGTGTGTGAAAGGTTTTAGCTCTTCCCATCTAGAATGCCAGACTACCATGCAAATCCCTTCTCCAGTAACTCGTCCTCGGGGAGTCAGGTATTTCCTTCTAAGATCTGTCACGTTGTGTTCACAATCGAATTGGGGGAGAAGTTAGAAGAAGGAGAAAAGAATTGGAGGGTGGCCAGTGTAGTCACCTCTCCTTGTGGAGCTGGCCAGGGTAGCCGAGTCTCCACCAAGATCTGCATGTTTTCTTGAAGCTTGGACCTTTTTGGTCAGATATTTATTTGGTAGTGGCTTCTTTGTATTTGGATTTTTGGTGGTTTTGCTTGGATCTTGTTGTGCCCCTACATATATAGAATCTTTTTGTTTCCGTACATTTTTTGGGGTCTTAGAAAAAATTGTGCCCAGCCGTCCATCCCTTTTCCAAAGCTTTATTTCAACCCGTACTCCGATCTTTAGATTTCCACGCTACCAGAAAAGAAACTCACACAGTCTTCCAACGTCCCGTCTGAGTTGAGCTAAGTGCATAGTGCAAGAGTACAAATTAATTCCCTATTCCAAAGTTATACCCAGAATGAAGAGACCAGGTTAGACACTAAGAGTCAAATGCTGCACATTGTCATGTGGAACTCAAAGAATTAAGTCAAAGTCTTGAAGCTTCTAAAATCCTATTTCTCGATGAAGTTCCTCTGAGAATTAGGTCGCTTAAGGTCCAACTAAGCTCCATTCTTCAATTTTATTCCAGACACAGTTTAAATGTCAATACTATCCTAAAAAATGCACATGCAAATGCAAAATATGAACAATGCAGAGCGTTTTTTTTGAAAAGGAATGATGCACACGTGAAAAGAACATTTTTTAAACAATTTTCTAATTTTGAACTTTTTATGGATTTTTGGAGGAGAAATGCAGATGTGAAAGAAAGGGTTTTTTTAATTTTGCAAATTTTTATAGATTTTTGGTTTCGTAGTTTTTTTTGTTTAAAAGGAAAAAGGGTTAGTAAAATATATACAAGTATATACAATATTTTTTTGTTTTTTTTTGTTTTTTTGTTGTTTTTTTGTATTTTTGTATTTTTTTTGTGGTGTTGTTTTTTTTTGTTTTTTTTGTTTGTTTGTTTTTTTACACTCGTGGATTTAACAAATTAGACACATAACCTCCCAAATAAACGTATTTAAAAGTATGGGTTATGTCTAAAGTATATATACAATATATACGATACCCCCTATACTTAGCTCGGACTATGTCCTCATAGTGATCAGAGAGCGAAAAAGGAAGACATAACTCGTGCTAAGTATAGAAAAGTGAAAAGACTCCTATGCTACAACGACTCAAAGAAAGGATAAAAATACGAGAAGTTGGTGATCCCTCCTATACTTAGGATCAAGTAATCCTAAGTATAATAGAGTGTACAAAAGGAGAAAACCGATGAAGAGAATGTACAGACTCAAAAATAAAAAGACACGATATGAACAACATCACCCCCCTATACTTAGGGTAGAGTATCCCTAAGTATAGGCAACAACAAGAGTGATGAACAGGACAAATATGAACAACACAAATCATTCACCCCCCATACTTAGGATAAAGCACATCCTAAGTATAGCATATACACACACACACACACGAAAAAGGGGTGAATGATAAAATGGGAGAATAAAGAGTAAAAGGAAAGGATATACAAGAGGAGTGGATGTACAAAGGTCAAGAAGGTCGAAAGCGAACCTTCTTGCGGGACCGCTAAGGTATAGATTTGACAAGTTGTAGGTCGATATTAGGGTTATCATTAGATATGAACTGATCAGGATTGACCAAGAATGTATCCTCAGCAGTTTTAGATTGTGCATGCCTAAACCGGTTATTGGAAGTGGTATGGCCATTTCCTGCATGAGAAGTCTCACAAACATCAAAGTAAAATGGCTCGAAATCATTATCAGAAAAAGTAGGATCAATTTCAGCCTGGCGAGCCTCTACCGGATCATCATCTTTAAAAAGGCCCAAATTCTTTTATAAAAGCAATCAAATCGAATTCATCCTTATCGGTCTCGTCTGAATCAAGGTGAATAGGAACGGACTCATTAGTGGAAGTAGTCGAATCTTGTCCGTCCTGTCTAGTCTCAGATTCTGCCTTCCGCTCTAAGGTGTTTATCGTGTAAATTCCGCGGATGTCATCAATGCATCTCCACATACCAGAAGCGGGAACTCCAAGGTCTATGCTTTCCGAGTCTTCCTCCTTCAAGAGGAATTCTTGGGTTTCCTTATCATCCAACATATGACAAGAATCTCTGATATTATTATTGAGGTCAAATTCCTTGAGGTTGGATAACACGGGCGGGCTCTTATGGGATGCAGGTTTCTGGTCAGTAGTGGATGTAGTGATCAACACATCGCTCCCTACATCAGATTGGAAGCGAATCTCTCTTGAACCATAATCAATAACGGCTCCCGTAGAGGCGAGGAAAGGCCGTCCCAGGATGATTGGAGGGTGCTCCACAGGGGCGGAGGTCTCCATGGGCATTACAACAAAATCCGAAGTAAAATTCATGCCCTGAATTAGAATGACAGCATTTTCTAGAATACCCTTTGGCCTCTTGATAGATCCATCAACAAATTGAACTATCATCCTGGTTTTCTTGAGAGGCCCAAGATGAAGAGATTGTACCATAGAGAAGGGTATTATATTAATTGATGAACCACCACCAAGGAGAGTGTTATCACAAGAATAGTAAGATATGGAGCAACTCACAAGAGGTGTGGCAATGTTCCCTTTCTTAAAATACGGACGGTGAGAGATGGCGTAGGCAGTGGCCATGGTCAAGATGTGACGCTCAGATCTTCTCCTGCACTTTCTCTTCTTGTATTGAGGAGTAGATAAATCTGTCATGACCTGTTGAAGTGGAGCTTCAATGATCTCGTGAAGGGTGGCTACCACTTCGGGTTCAGTCAACATTTTTTGAATTTTTGGACCTCATCCATACAAGGGAGGAGGTCAGAATCAGCATTTACACGAGGATTTCCAAGAGCAGTATGTATAATGGAATCCTCGGGGTCAAGGTTGGGACACGTGGTGGATTATGTGTGGGTAAATGATCGGGCATTTGGGTCCTATCCTCACAAGATGAATCGATAATGTGTCTCCCAGAATCTTTTTGGATTTTTAATTTTTTCTCATTTTTTTGTATTTTGGGTGATTGCAAGCTCTCATGATTATCCTCAAGTGAATCCATATCCTCAAAAATGGAGCAGCGTTCTGGCTCTCATTTATGATAAATAGATTGCTAATCCTCGAATTCATATGCTCCATCATCTGGTTCAGTTTCTCAAGTGTAGAAATCATGAAAGGTGACTCCAAAATCCCAGGATCGGGTGGGTTGAATGAGGGTGGGTGAAAATCAAAGTCCTCCGATTCTTGAAATAATGGGTTAGGCGGATATGCATAAAAATCAGGAGGGAAGTCCTCCTGGAAAAAGGAAGGTGGATCGTCTGTAGAGTACGAGGTATCTGCGAAGATCGGATTAAAATAACTCCAGTCGACCGTCTCCGAAACAAAAACAGGATTGGGAGAGCACGAGTGGTCAAGTCAAAAGATATGGAGAAGAAGGCGCAAATGCACACAAGGATCTAGCAAACACACAAGCAATCAAACACAATACAAATCCCCAGTTCACCAACTCAACTCAATGTGAAGATCGTGAAGGTTCGGTCAATTATCTTGTCAATTTTAGAGTTTGGTGACAATACAATCTATCAGAGCGGTTAAAGCGAGCCGTTAGGAGCCCAATGCTCCCAGGAGACTGGCCTAATCCAAAAGTTAGATCTTTCCCAGCCAGTATGAATTGCAGACCGTTTACCGGCTACCCGATCAATTCAATCTGTTAAGGACGTCACAGACCGCTTTACCGGCTATCGGAGAGATCCTCACTGGAGAACGACTAACCCAAGATAGTATTCTGAAAAGAGTTCGGGCGTGGCTCTATCCTAGTGTGTGGGCCGCTCTCTCATTCATGCAAACCAAACAATGAGGGGGTTACTCTCCCCAAAACAATAATTTTTCCTTATATTATTTAGGGTCGAGTTTTCTTTAGTAGTCCCGGTTCTAGCAGTTATCATTTGATTTAAAATATTTTCAAAGAATCGCCTACCGAGTGTCCAATTTCCTTTTCAACTTATGTGAGTGAAAACAAGGAAAGAGATCGGAAATGGCAATGCGCGATTAAAAACAATTATGCATGTAGGGGTTAGAGATGCATACCTTGTCGCCAATACTCTACATGCAAGTGATCCGCGCAGAATTGAAATAAACTATCCTATATGCAAATGCAAGTGAACCATCCTAGATGATAGCTTCCATTAACGGGCAAGAACAAGTTAATTTGACTAACTCCAAATTACTCTCTACTCTATAGGCACAGAAATTTCTTATTTATGGTGTTTGAGCTTAATTAATTACCTGAATCAAGCAAATTAATTAAAGCAATAAAGAGGTAGATCACAAAATCCGCGGGAAACAAAGAAAAATAAAGGCAATGAAAATAAAACCAGTGAGGTCCCCCAAGTGCATCGACACTTGGTAAAACAGACCCCGCAACAAATGAATGTCCTTTTACAGAGTTCAAATGGAAAAGAAACTCTCTCTCTCTCTCTCTCTTTTCAATTCTTTCTCCTCTTCTCACGCTATCCTGTGGCTTTGTGAAGAATCAAGCCGCCTCCACGTCGCTTGGGTGCTTCGTCTCTCCTAGGACTGCCTCCTTCGCTCTGCGGGCCCTTGTAAAAAAAAGAAAAGAGAATGTGTAAGAAATACAATTATCAAATATGAGAGAGATAAATGAAATGAATGCAGTGGATATAAACAATGAAGTGAATGGCAAAAATATAAACAGATATCTACAACTAAGAATAGCAGGTCAAAACAGAAACCTAATTACCCTCACCGTGCCTCCCTGACAACGGTGCCATTTTGTTGACACGAAAAATTGAGGGTTTGGTTTTTTTTATTTTATCCCCGGCAAAACCGTTATTTTGTTGACAACGATTTTGAGGGGGCGGAAAAAATTGATGAATAAATATTATTGTGGTCATTGCAATCCCCAAAATCCCGTGACAAACAAAAAATATATTTTTTTTTTATTTTTGCTACTTATTAACCTGTATAGCAGACATGGTCAAACTCAGGGAGGCTACAAATCCTGAGGGTTATTCAATTAATCGAAAATCAATTAAGAGAAAACAAGAATTTCAAAGGACAACTATCCTTGGTTTTTGTGATTTTTTATCTTTTATCTTTTTTATTTTTTATTTCCATTTTTTTATATTTTCTGATTTTCAATTTTTTAGTGATTTTGATTTGGCAATTTTTTATTTTTCAAAAATAACACGAAGCAATATTCAAAAGATCAAAAAGACACACACCAACTCTTTTTGTAATTTTTAAATTAATAAAAAATGCTCAGAAAAATGCAAAGAAAATATTTCCGGGTTTTAAAAATTTTGAAATATTTTTAAGAATTTTTGTGTAATTTGTAGATATTTTTGTATTTTTTCTAAAAATCAAATAGTTAGGAAATGCAAAAATGTGCACATCCTGGAGTAATTTGCAACTCAAAAATATTTAATGCCCAAAACTCCTGACAATTATTTTTAAGACAAACTAGAAGCAAATATCTACAAATAGGAATTGAAATCACAAATTTTGGATTTTTGTAGATTTTTATGATTTTTAGAAGATTTTTGATGCTTTTCATTTTTTGGGTTTTATAAAACATTAATGCGTGAAAATTGGTCAGAAATTAAAAGACGATGAAATACAACTACTCTATTTTTTTTGGAATTTTTGGAACATTTTTTCGATTTTTTTATGAATTTTTGAATTTCAAGAAGACAAAATGACATTGTTTTTGATTTTTTAAAAATACCAAATGGAATCAAAATGCAATGAAAATTTTATGCTAAGAAAATAATCACATCAGGAGCATAGCATAATTTTTGCAAGATATTTAGATCTCAAATAACATTCATTTCAATGAAAAGCACAAGCAAATTCAAGTTCTGGAATTCAGGGACTAGTTTGTAAATAGTTTAATGTTTCTATAGCAAATAATAATAAGAATAAATAGAGAGAAGTAAATTGCAATTTACCCAAAAATGCTCGTGTTGCGCACGTGATAGAGCTGATGGGAGGCCCTTTCTGTAATTTCTGAAATATCTGGGGGTGCAACTGTAATTCTCCAAAAAAATTTCTTTTTTATAAATCAAAACCCTAAGAAGGGTTCCTTCATTTCTCAAAAGTGGGATGGAATAGGGGCGCCGCCAATGTCTTCTTCCTTCACGCGGCGGGGGCGGCGGTCGCGTATGGCGGGGACGTGCGGGCGCGCGTTGGGAGGTGTGGCGTGGAGATGCAGCCGAGGACCGCGCGCTGGAGAGACGAGGGCGGTGCCGCGGGTGGTCGACGCTGTTTTGGAGGGGGGCCAAGCTTCGTGCGGTCAGAGGTTGATGCGACGGGGGATCGATGGGCTCAAGTGGAGGGGCTCGAAGGCGTCGCGACGGGCTGGAGATCGAAGCACGGGCGGAGGCTGTCTGCTGGATGGCGGCCTGAGGGAGCACCGCACGGAGGTGCGTCTTCGCGGCGGGGGCCGCACGGTGGTCGGGGCGAAGGGGTCCGCAGGCGGCAGTCTAGAAGAGGGTGTGGCTCGGCGCTGATGTGGTGGCGCGGGCTACGACGGTTGATGGCGGGGCGGCGCAGGTCTACGTGGAGGGCGGCCGCTGGGAGGACCAAGGGGGGAGGGGCGGCGGCGCATGGAGGGCGCCCGTCCCCTCTCTCTTTTTTATTATTTTTTTGTAAATTTTTTTATTCTTTGTGATATAAATAGAAATAAATAATAAAAAACTTTTTTTATTTTTTTTGTAATTTTTTTATTCTTTGTGATGTAAACATAAATAAAAAAACTTTTTTTATTTTTTTTGTAAATCAGAAAATAGGAATTAAGAAGGAAAACCAATAGGATAAAGAATTTTTTTTATTTTTTTATATTAATGGTCCTGCAAAACAAACGTTAGAGATAACGAAAATTTTATTTTATTTACAAATCGAAAAAATGTACGGAGATGCGATGGAGATGAGGGATTCCAATCCGATCTCCGGCCACCGTACGCGGCCAGAGTTGAGAGGTCGTGGATGATAGAAATAGAATGCGTAGAGATCGAGAAAGTGAGATGAAAAATTGAGTCGGTAGTGGAATAAATCGTGGAGGATTTTAAGATCTAGGTAAACAAAAATGGACAATGAGATAAAAAATACGAGAAATAAACTACGATTAACCTAGATAAAAATAAGAAAAATATGGATCTCACCTTAGGAGCGGAAAAGGACCGTGATCGCCTCGAAAAGGCCGACTCACTATCACTGGACGGCTCAGAGGCTAGGCATTATTCTCGACGAAAATGTTCTCTCGGAAATCGGGCTGCTCTCTCTAAAGATTGATCAAGTTGAAATGAGGGAGAAGGATCCATATAAATAGAAAAGATGAAATAAAATTTGAATTTTTGAATTTTTTTGAATAAAGAGAGATGAAAAGTGAAATGATTTTTTGAATTTTTTTGGTGCAAGAGAAATGAAAATTGAAAATGAATTTTCGAATTTTTTTGTGAAAGGGATAAAAGAGATGAACTTTAAAAAGAGGTAAAGATAAAAAGAGATAAAAGTATTTACACAATTATCTATTTTTTTGAATTTTCATCACTTTATTTATTTGAATTAAAAAATGTTATTTTTTTTTATTTTTTTATGGTGGTTAATTAAAAATATCAACTATATACATATATTATATACATATATGGCATTATATACAAGGGTAAATGATGAAATTAGCCTTTTTGTTTTTAAAGAATTTTAATTTTTTATTTTTTATTTTTATAAAAAAAATACTAAAACTATTTACAAATATATACAAATAAAATATGCACAAAATACATGGGAATATTGCACAAATCACCCCAGAAAATCGACTTTTCATTCGTAACTCCAAAAATTATGAAAATACAGTCATTTTGAAGATAATTTAATTTAGAATGCAACGGAAGTGATATTGGTTCAATTTGAGTTGATATGGAGCCGGAATTGGTCTTTCAATTAGTGCTTAGTGGCTTTTTCCAAGTGTGGCCACTTTTATTCTGTACATGATTTAATTATGCAATTATTTTTATTAATTAGAATGCATTTTTATTTACAACTTTGGTTTTGAACGTTATTTGATTTGAGGTCAATTTAAGACACAAATAAATTAGTGTTAGTTATATACAGATATACACAAAATAAGTGAGAAATATTTACAACAACACACACATTTTTTTTGATTTTCTGCTTAAGGACCCTATCTCCCCCAACTTTATTCCTGGTCGATCAGGTCAAGTCTTGACCTTCTCTCGGGGTTTGGTCAGCCTGTATACAGTCTTCCTTTTTTATTTTATTTTCTTTATTTTTTCCTTTTTTTTATTTTGTTTTCTTTATTTTTCCTTTATTTATTTATTTATTTTAGGTTAAAACTAGTAAGAAATGTACAATATTTACACACAGATGCAAGTTAGTAAGAATATGGAGTTAGTGTTATATGCATGTGTTTTATAAGGGACTTTAAGCTAAAATAAATGAATAAAGATGACGAATCGCAGATTCATCACAAGGTAAGACAACTTTGATATTAAATTCCTAAATCAAAGTGTATGTGTGTGTGTATGCTAATTTCTTATTTCAGAACCTACATTAAACCCACTCAAAATTATACTCAATAATAACCCGTAAAATATCATGGATTGGATCCATGATCAAGATATTATACTTTTAGTTGGACACATAATGTATGTGATTGCAATGCGCAAGTTTTCTCATAATAATGAGGAATGATAATTAAATAGACAATGCGACAACAACCTTGGGTTTGTATGTCTCTATAGTCTTGATCTCTCATCAAATGTGCTTTGGACGTATCATGTCAATGATGATCGTAATTGTAAAATAATCCTTATAAAACCTAAAAGATGTTTTTTGGCAATCATATGTGCTCTCAACATTTAATCATAAATGGCATGGTTCACTGGATTATGCAGAATGGTGGCTCGATAAGAGATGATGTGCTCAAAATTTTTGAGTACCTACCTGAACCATAGTCTTTTAGAGTTTAGATGGATATAGATACGATGAGTGTCATCATTCTATTTTCTATACTCAAGTCATTCATGAAGCTTCATAATATTCATGTTCTATGAATTGAAAGCATATATAAATGTTGAGATACTCTTATATTGAAAACTTTGGAGTTCAACGTAAGAGATCCTTTGTCGTAAGTAATGGTTGTTTATAGATGAAGAGAGCACAGTGGAAACATGGGTTTGACCCAAGTAAGAAGGAAAGTCAAAGATTTGATTGTACTTCTATGACTTCCATGTGACATCCAAAGAGTTGGATGAATGCCAATACTACAATAAGTTGTTGTATTGATAGTTTGACTATCAAGTCTATCTAGGATCCTTAGAGAAGAACTCAGATAGTGCATTGGCATAATTATACATCTACACATAATCATTGCAATTTACTTGCTTATTGGATAAGATCAAAGTCTAATAATTGTACTCATTCTTTTAATAACACTTGCAATTGTTGCATATGTTTTAGAAGAATAAAAAATTTGATCTTAAGGTTTAATAATCATCCATATAAATGTTGATGCAATTGTTGTAACAATCTCCATTGGATAGATAGACTACATATTTTTAGTGGGAGATCCCTTGATCTTAGAGAATCTCTCTATGACCTATACATTAGAATACACTCATTGTTTAATTTTAAATGTTGGAAATAAACATAAATTCTGGAATAGACCTATCATAAAGAGTTATGATGAATATATTTCAGATAATCTGACATCTGAAGGACTCTACTAAATTAGAAAATTAATGAATGGCTCATTAACATTTATAATACTAAAAATTAAACCTTAAAAGATCAATAAGAGGATGAAGATCATTTGACAATGATCTGGCATCAAAACCTTGGACATATGTCTATTGATGAGATCAATAGACTAGTAAGAGATGAAGCTTTAGAATATCTAAAATTTCAAATCTTGCATACTTGTGAATATTGTATTCAAAGTAAAAATGTCCAATGCACCCTTCTCTGAGAATGGTGTAAGATTTCAAGGTATTCAAGATATCATACATATTGATGTATGTGGGTCATCTATATCATAATGAACGTTAATGATATGTGATATTAATTGATTATTATTTGTGATATGAGATTTCTTCCCTTCACCTTGAGACCTTTGAAATAATCAAAGACTTCACAATTTAGGTTTAGAACCAAAGGTTGAATGAAGAAGAAATGAATTTGATCTAACCTAGTCAGTAAGTACCTATTAGATGAATTCAAAGAATACCTTATAGATATATAAATATCATTCCTATCTCACTCCTCCTGATACACCTAAACTCGATAGAGTTGTAGGGAGATGCAATTGGATCATGTGTGACATTATTTGATCAATGATGATTATTAGCATAATTACTACTTAGTTTCCAGGTATATATGTAGTAGAGACTACAACATATATCCTTAATATGATCCCATACATATGTACACCCGAAAACCCTCATAAGTTATGTTTTGGAATCTAGCCTAGTGTTGGACACTTGAGGATTTAGGGTTACTTGATCCATAACCATGTCATAGATGCAAGTTAGCTGGAATTCAGTACTTGAGAGTGCTACTTCATTAGGAATATAAAGAATTATATTGGGTACCTACTTTATAACCTTGAGATTCTTAAAAGATTTCATTTCCAAGAATATGATTCTAAGGGGATGAGTTTTCTTGAGAATTGAGATAAGAATAAAGTAAAGGAACTTACTAACTCCTGAGAAGATAATGAGGCTTCTGAAATCAGAAATTAAAAGGACAATTAAAGATGAAATACTCATACCTCTTCAAATTAGATTGAGGATGGATTCCATGTGTCAGTTAAGTCTGACAATGATCTGACTTCATATGATGAAGCTTCTGAGGATCATGACATCGAAATATGGTTGTTAGCAATAAGGTCTAAAGTAAACTTCATATACAGTTGTTGAGTATGGACCCTCGAGGATCCACCTATAAGGGTAAGACCCATTAAGTTGTAAATGGATCTTCAAGAGAAAGAGAGAACCTGATGAGAAGGTGGAGACCTTAAGAGAATACATCACTTGTTATGAGACTTGATCTTCAGTGACCTTGCTTATACCCATCAGAATACTGATAACTATAGTTACACAACTTGACTATGACATCTACAAGATGGAAGTCAAGATTGCATGCCTCTATGAATTCCTCACCGAGTACATTCATATGAATTAGCTTCATGGATGAGGAATGCAAGGTGAGCAAGCTAAAAAACTCCATCTATGGACTCAAATAAGCTTCCAGTAGTCAGAACATCAAATTTAAGGAAATTATAAAGGTTATGATTTCATACAAAATCTTAATGAACCATGTGAAGCTTAGTGGGAGTGTCATTGTGTTCATCGTGCTAAATGTAGATGAAATCCTAATCATTTGGATTGATATAAGTATGATGATAAGTGTTTATAATCTGGTTGTTCCATACCTTGAGATGATATGATCTCAAGGATACCACTTAGATCTTAGTTCTAAAGTTGTTCAGAAACAAAGGGAAGAGGGTATACAGACCATCACATTCTTAGTACACCTTGGACATGTTTCATTTTTGGGAAAACCCAAACTAAGGCTTCCTTCCCTTAAAGATATGGTACTAACGTATCTGAAGGGATAACACCTCAAGGAGTTGAGGAAGTGAATGCTAAAACTGCTTGCTCTTGTACATCAGTTACTAGAAGCCTGGTGTGTGCTAGATGTGCACAAAAGTCAGGTGTATGTCTTGTATTGGGAGTAGTAAATTGTTACTAATCCTACTATGGAGATAAAACACTTAATTGTAGTAATAAAAACACCTTCAAAGATGACAAGACTTTAGAGATAGTGATCTTTAAGTCTTATCTTGAAGAACTTAAGACTTTATAGATAGTGATCTAAAAGGTATTAATTGCAGATACCTTAGGCGATAGAGATATCCAAGTATGAGAGCATTCTGAAAAGGATAATAGAAATTACATATTGTTTATAGCGATTATTTAGTTGTAGTGTCAAAGATATTTTAACTGCTTTAACAAGATTGAGTATTGGTTGCGTAAGATGCAACATTCGCATTTGATGGAGCACTGTTATTAGGAGATATGCAAGTACCATAAAAGGATTTAACATAGTCTCTCGAGAATAGGGTGACTACTCTAACTTACCAAGCTATTTTTCAAAATGGCTTATGATTATCACATGAATGTGAGTTTGAAGATTATCCCATTAATTGCTCTTTGGGCTAGTGGGAGATTGTTGGGCATGCGAGCCCACGAGGAGCCATTATGAAATAAATGTTGTCGCATATATCATTCCCTGATATGAAATGAAGAATAATAAATTTGCACAATAGGTCTCTTAGTACAATTAGGATTATGTACCATGGTCATCTTAATCATCATACATTTATTGATTCAATTGTTGAATCATAGAGGTTGGTGCTTGGATGAATATCTAAAGAGTTATATTGAGGACTCATCAAGCACCATCAAATAATTATTAAGAGAGGATCTCCAGCATAAGTAGGAGATGGCAATCCTTTCTCTTTTGGTTGATATCTGACCAACCTCTTAATGCAAGTCTTCTGCATAGAAATATAGATTCAAAGGTGTCAAGATAAGTTAGGTCAAAGAGTTGACTTAACGAGATCGAGATAACCAAGTCCTATATCGTATGCTGTCACGATATATGCACGCATCCTCTGACCAGAGACAGATGTGTTACTTTATGTTTGAGTATTATATATGGCGCATGCTAGCACGGAGTTGATGTGGGTCAGATATGCTCTTATTGACCTGACTACAGTGGTTCCTCTTCTCATGGACCTCCAATGTGACAATCAGGCTACTCTTTTCATTGCTAACAACCCAACTTTTTACAAGAGGGCCAAACACATAGAGGTGGGCTGCCACTACACTCGTAACATGATATAGAAGGGGTCTTATTGCCACTACTCATTCTTGCTTTGGAGATCAGACATTAGATGTTTTTTTCTAAGGCCCTAGCTAGAGGGTCTTATCAGAGATGTTTTTCCAAGCTGAGCATGATCGATATCTACGCTCCAGCTTGAGGGGGAGTATTGAGATATTACATATCTTTCTTACTGATTTCTTATTATGTATTTATTTTATCTTCTTCATGTAATAAGGCCAATATATTCCTCTCCTATATAAGATAATTCAAGGTCCTCTCATTAATGCAATCATTTCTTTTCCTACCACAGACCCTATTAGTATTTGCTCCATAATCCATAGAGGCATGCATCACTGTGAAGCTAATGGTGGCGATAGATCAACTCCATGCAAACTGGCACTGATTGAGACAAAAGTATACCATTTAGAAGCATGATTGATGATGGCAAAATCTTGGAATTTGTGTTATTTAAACCCCAAGGAGAGGAGGCAGTGGTTCTCCATGTAGAAGATAGGAGAGGGGTCAATGCCCTATTCTAGACAGTAGAAGCTTTAATGGCCTTTCATTTTTTTTGTTAGGGAACAATGACCACATTTTGTTATTAAAAAGGTGTAGAAGAAAAGAAAGAAGTGAACGTTAAAAAACAAAGTTGTTAACGCATGTCAGAAAAGATTGGAGATACTTGAAAAACGAGAATAAGAAGATAAGAAAAATTTTATATCTCCTACGTTGATACGAGATATAGGGAGAGTGTCAATGACCCCCCTCCCCCCATAATTTTTCTCAATATTGGTAAATCCTATATATGAGATCATTTCTTACAAGGTCCCATACTCATGTATTTGGTTCGGAGTCTTAATGTGGACCCCATATATCAAAGATCCATGGTAGTGACTCAACATTGAGAGATCTGCAAGGACTTCTGAGATAGCGATCCAATTCTCCAAGCTAGTGTATAAGGGAGTCTAGTTTGAGTCTCTCATGTAAAAGAGACCCATCGCAGAGGTTTCATGATAGAAATGAATTGTCCAAATCTTTAAAAGGTGACAATACTTGTAGAAGTCTCCAATAGAGATTCCCAATTCGGTCTCTGTATCCTGAATACTTCAAAGCCTAATAGTTGTGGATACCACATACCACAAGTGTGAAAAGATGTGTTTATGACTTGTATTTGAGATATGAACATGGCTTGTTTGTGTTGAGTATTGTATTGTCCAAGCTAAGCATTCTATGCTCCACCTTTACGGGTACCATTCAAAGTATTGGGAAATTGGGCGACCTATGTCTGGAGTTGCATTATTCCTGCATTTCTCATTGGTGGGACTATGTTGTATATTGGTGGAGATATTTATCTATATTTATAGCCTTACACCTCTTGTACTTATTGAAAAACATAATGGAATATCCAACCCTTAGTGGCTCTTCTCCATTTCATCACGCGCCGATGGAGTAGGATTCCATGTAATCATGTTTTCTTCTTGCTAGTTGATTATGCTTTCGATATTCTATATTTCCACATTTACATCCTACATATGGTTGCAAGAGGCTATGCTTGAGCATATGCCTGCAACCTTTTCAACCTTTGGCATGATAGAGTGGTCGTGTTCAGGGAATGTGTCCAACATACTATGTCATTTACACTTAGAGTTTACATATTAGGATCTAAGATGGACTTCTCTATGTTAAGGAAGTCTATTATAGTCTCATTTATGTATGGTCGGTGACGTTAGGGATAACTGAAAAGTGATAACAATTAAAAGATGAATCTACTATGGTATTAGACCAAATAACGTGTCTAGAAAGATAGATGTAGGCATCATTATATGCTTTTGCTTGACATTTGAGGTGGGAGGTGGCATGTGCTTGTTTTGTGGTAAGTACCTTTGCAATGGGGAATTGATATAGGAATTAATATTTATGTATTTCTTATTTTCTTGGTTGGTTTTTGCCCTTTAGGGTTTCTCCTATATAGATTATATAAAGGATCCGTATGGCCATATAATAAACAAGTTATTCATTTTTTCCTCATGGTATTGATGAAAGGGGTTTTGACAAGGTCGTGTCTTTCCACAAGGCGGATCGACAGTCGCTGAGTTGACCTCAGACAGAATCCCTAATCAGTCAACAATTAACCCACAAATAATATACGCAATGAATATCCCAAAACGTGGAGTTAAAATTTATTATAACTCTACATGCAAGTGTATATAGGTGTAAGCACAAGTAGAGGTCGAACACTGGGAGGCGAAAGGTTGTATGGTGAAAATTATTATGCAATTATTCAATTCAATGATCATTTCCAATTCTTATTGTTTTTGTGGGTTTTTGATTTTATACATTTTTTTATTTTTGTTTTTATAATTTTTATTTTGTTTTATATATGTTCATTTTTTTATATTTTCTTTGTTTTATAATTTTAATTATATCAATATAGGTACATATATATAAAGATATATATATATATATAAGAGGAGAGAGAGAAGTAATATAATATATGGATATATATTAATATATGAATATTCAAAATATATTATACATCATATCTTTTTTTTTGGGCTTTTTATATTTTTATAATTTTTTGGTTATTTTTCTGGAGATTTTCTAATTTTTATGTATTTTTAATTTCAAAAATGTCCTCAATATGGACTAAGTAAATAAGTCGTAATTAATTTGGGTTTTAAAAATATAAAAAAATTCCCAAAATTACCCAAATTAATACTAATACATTAATAATAATATATAGATAATTATAAAAGGGAAAATATATTTTTGGGATTTTTTAAGGGTTTTTCTATTTTTTGTTGGATTTTGGAGATTTCTGATTTTTTTATTTTTCTTTTTCTTGTTTTTAGTGTTTTTCAATTTCTGGACTCAATATATATATAAATATACTATATATAATTTTTTTTGTAATTTTTCAAAAGCATTTTATATTTTTTTGTATTTTCTAATTTAAACAGTACAAAAAAGGCTGCTTTTTTCATTTTTAATAATTAGGAAAAAAATGCAAAAAAATGTAAAATAAAATATGGGCGTGAAAGAACACTACATGAAGCATCTATCCTAATTTCCCTGAATTTTTAGGAGCAGCATATGTATTTTTAATAAATAGATAAAGGACAGAAAAATTACATAGCTTGGCAGGGGCATTTTTGCAAATAAAATAACTATCAGGGGCATCAGTGCAAAAATCACTACAGAAATAAACATTTATTTTCATTTTGGAACTACTTTACAATTTACAAAACGCGTCAAGGCTAAAGTGCAAAAATCACGCGCCTCACGTGGGACTGCACGTGAGGCGCGGAGGGACCATTTAGTAATTTCAAGAAACTCAGATGCCCTTTTACAAAATTTGCAATTTATTTACAACGTTAAAACTTTTTTACAAAATTAAAATTTAAATACAAAAAGTGCGGGGGTTGATTTTGCAATTTACCCCAACCGGCGCTGGATCGAACGGCTGATATGCGTGACTTAAACACGTGGCGCCTCCACGTGAGCTGTTGATGCTTCGACGATGGGCGGTGCAGATTAAATTACCTTAAATGATCCGACGGTTTGGACACGGCTCCATCGGACGACTGGCTCCTGATCTGAGCTGGGGCCACGATCGGACGGTGGAGAAGAAGGCACGAAGAACAGGGAAGAACTCCCTGTTCCCCGACCTTCGATCCGGTGCTGTAGTCACATCCGACGCTCCCTCGAGCTGCTGAAGGTCCAAAAAGCGTCCTAGGTCCTTGCTCTGTTGACTGGAGCACTCAGGAGAGCCGGAGGCTCACCGGAGTGGTCCAGCGAGGTAGATGAAGGATGAGGCTCCCAGGTACCTGTAGAAGAATCAAAATCGATCCCGACGGGGGTCCTTTGGCTTCCCAGCACCTGCAAGAAAGCTCAGGGCACAAAGACAAGGGGCTGGGGGTCTTATTTGGGTCAAATGAGCGAAGGGGGGTGCGGGGCGGCGATCTCCGGCGAGGGGCGGAGGAAGAGATCAGATCTCCAGATCTGAGGAAGATCTGGGTGAATGAAAATGCCTGGGGTGTAGGGAAATGGAAGGGGAACATAATGAAGGTGGACGTTAGTCGGGAAACAGTCGAGGGCACGGTGGCGAAGTCACCGGAGCTGAGCTCCGGTGAACTTCGAATTAGCTAATCTACGCCATGCTAACGATCTAAATGCTAATTAAAATAAAGAAATGAAATGCAGGAATAAAAATCTACCTAAGAAACATAAATGCGCAGCTCTTATACCTGGAAAACTCCAGGGAGCAGGACGACTGCCGGAGCGCCGCCGTGGGCGCATCTCCTTCCTTCGCGAGCTTCCACAACCATCAAGAGACCTCCAGCTGTCACCTGGATGCACGCTTGGCCAACGATTGGGGCTCTAGGGCTAGGGAAATGGCCAAAAAACTTGGAGGAGGGAGATGGAGTTATTTATAAACATGAGGGGCGCCCTTATTGATCAGCTAATAGGTGGCGGTACAAGCTATGTACAAATGAATAAAATGTGCGGCGAGGATCATGATGTTTCTCGGAGAAAATTCCGCGAAGGGATCGTTGTCAATGGAGCAGTAGATCGAGCGGGAAAAATAGAAGAAAAAGGGGAGTGGACAGTTCTGACGGGAGTCAGAGGCGTAGGGGGGAGTTGACCGGAGGTCAACATTCCCTGGCCTCTGATTTGTCCATGTCGACCAGATATTGACCTATTTATTAAACGTAATAAATGAATTAATTAGATTTTGCTTATAAAGTAAAAAATGTTTATTAAATAATGTAGTATTTGTTTATGATTTTTATTTAATTTTTTTGATGTATTTTATTATGGTTTTTTTAATAATGTATTTATACATGTATTTACTTGTATTTTGTATATTTTATTTTTATTTTATTTATTTTATTTTATTATTTTATTTTTTTATTTTATAAAATTATAACTTATTTTTGTATGTAAATATATTTTTGTTTAATTTTTATGAGTTTATTTACATATTTAAATAAACATGTATAGGTATATGTAGTTATACTTATAGGTATTTTTCCTATATATTATGTATACTTTATTTATTTAATGTATTTTCTTGGTTTTTATTTTTAATTGTATTTTTAATAAATTATATGTAATATTCACATTATTATAAAAATATAGATGAATAAAGGATAAATGAATAAAATCCCTTTTTATTTATATACCGATAGATAGTATAGGTATTTTGCCTATGTATTTCATAGACTTATTTTATTTTACAAATCCTTTTTTTGGTTTTATGCTAATTTTAATATGTACATGTATTGTATACATTATTTACAAAATTCTAAAATTATCAATTTATAAAAATAATAACTAATGAATAGAATGAATATTTTAATCAGTACTATATACAATGAGGGCCAAAAACCTAACTTTCACAGATGAACTCCAAAAATTATGAAACCAATTTTATTAAATAGTTCTTGAAAAGCTATATACAATTAAAGGTGATTTTGGGTGGTTTTGAGTTTTATTTGCAAGATATGGGTCTGTGAAGTTGAGATTTTGGCTTTTTATTCTGTGTATAAAATGTACATTGTGTATCATTTTTATACAAACTCAATTTTGTAATTTTATTTACATTATTATCTACAACTTTCATGTACAAAATATTTTTATTTAATGAATAAATAATTATATACAAAATAGGTGTCAAAAATGCATAAATGAAGAATGAATAAATGATGTATTTATTGTATTATTAACCCTCATCTCCCCCTACTTTATTCCTTGTCGACCAATTCCATGCTGGCCTTGGTCTCGGGGTTCGGGTCATAAAATATTTGCAATATTTTATTCTTTTTTCTTTTCTTCTCTTTATTCTATAATTTTGGCCTTAAAAACCTTATTCTATGTACAAGAAATACAATAAATGATAGATGCTATTATGTACAAATTGATGCTATTTACATGCATTTGCTAGGGTTTTTAAGGCAAAAATGATAGAATAAAGGTGATGAAATGGAGATTCATCAGGTATTAAAGCGACGGTCCGAGACCAGAGCCCTTGTATCATATTGATACATAAATTTCCACTCTCTAGACCTCCTTGACCTCGGAACTCGTGCGTATGACTAGCCCAACCCTCCTCGGTATTCATACGTGACCTCCTTTACCTCAGGACTCACGCCTATTGCGGTAGGGCTCTCTCATGCTCGCAGGACACTCAGCTTGGGTGAAGCCCTCATCTCAAGGCCCATCATCGGTGGTGCTACCAAGGGACAACACCTAGGCAACGCTCCAAAAATCGTGAGGCACACGCCTAGTGCGTGCTTGGCACTTTGGAAGTAGCCAGTGCCATGTGATGTGACACCTTGTTCATCATCGACTCTACCCAAGACCCGCATGACTCATTTCAACGCATCCTCACACTGATTTTGGCGTAGTCATGGCATTTTTAGTAATTTAAATCCAATACGATTAATGGGAAGTCGAGTTCTAAATTTGCACATGTAAACTGGTCCCTATATCTTATTCAAAAAAATATGTTCCCTATATGATTGTGTGGAGAATATTAAATTGTTATGCCGCCTGGTTGCATCATTCCCAATTTACTTCATTCATAATGAAAGAAAACAAGGTTTATAGGCCTCTATACTCATCATTTGAGGCATTCAAAGGCCCCTCGTCCATCGTACAGATGATTGGGACCAACTAGGAAGAGTGGATAATGTAGTTCATGATCAGTACTTAAAGCAACAACAAAGAATACATCTTGATGCCACCTGAGACAACAAACAAAAATAGAGCAAAGACTTCATGAAAAATAGGACAATGCATGTGCACGTGTTTGGCTCTCTTAAACCCTTGCGACGAAGATAGTCAATGATATCCTACATCAGTCTACTACAAAGGAGATGTGGGAATTCTTGCCACCACGTACTTCTGACCAAGAATGAGACGAAGATCCTCCAGTTCTAGTAAGACATCTTCATGACAAAGCAAGATAATCAACCTTGCATGCTCTCTACTCCTAGCTGCATGACATGCTTGAGAAGCTTCATAGCTACTGAACCTGGGCTACATACCCCTGACTACTGCTCTTGAGAAGATGATGGCTTACAGAAACACCACAATAGTGGTGTTTTTCTTGTAGCCCTTGATTCCTAATATGGTGTTTCCTATAGCCCATCTACTTGTAGGTGCCTCTATCCTCCAATAAATGATGCCTATAGCGATCTGAGCAGGATTACATTTCCTTCCAAAGTTACTACTCAAACCTACTATGCTATGGCCACATTTCATGGTAGAGGAGGTTTGCCAAGTTCAGAGGATGTGGTGTCCATGGCAGAGGAGGTGGTCATCCTTGTCCGCAGTGCACATACTGCAACCCTATAGGGAAATCGGAGGGTACATGCTATCAGAAGCATAGTTACCCTACATATGCTCGTGCTGCTGAGCAGTTTGAGCCATGTCCATACGTCACCCATATCAACCAACATTTATGGACGAATGATCTAAAAAGGTCGCCATATCGTTATATCGCTCGATATTTCTGTCCCATGTCGAAATCGAAATTTCACTGATATTTTGCGAAGTTTGAAACCTTAGGCCCATTGCTACACCTGTTGATCAGAAGTATGATAATATTGTCTCCCGTTTGAGGGAGATCATTGGTGCGTCAACTGCTTCTACTAGTGCTCTTGGCCCTCATATGACATTATTGCCTCCATAAGTGCCTCAACTAATAACTGTACCTTACCACATCTCACAATGTTGGTACTTTAGATCCTACAACAAAGTGCATCATGGATTCTAGAGCATCTCATCATCTATACAGTGGCAGAGAACAATTGAAATCCCACAGTACCATTCTTCGTCGATCTGTAGTCATTATCGATGGGCATTTTTATCTCCTATTACGAGACATGTAGAGATTCAGTTGATGTCTTCCATAAGTCTACATAAAGTTCTACATGCATCAATTTTTTTAATGAATTTATTATCTATTAGTTAGATTACCAAGGATCAGATTTGTAGTGTTATTTTGACCCACCTCTTGTATATTTCAGGATATACGCACGAGCATGGTGATTGCATGTGGCCATGAGTAAGGAGGTCTCTGCAGTTTAGTCCAATCTCCTTACGCCGGTAGATCTTCTATTCTTAATGGACCTATCTCCTCGTACATGTGATACCTTCGGCTCAGTCATCTTCCTCTACCGAAGTTGTGTAGAGTCCTTCCTCGGATTTCATCTCACTCGAGTTTCCAATGTGAAGCTTGGTAGCTTAGGAAACATCATCGTACCAATTTTCCCAGCTGTAGAGTCATATTAATAATTCTTTATTTGAGTTTTTGCATTTTGATATTTGAGATCCAGTTCGTATTCTTGATAAACAGGACACATATCTTGTCTTAGATGATTTTCCAGACTTTCTTGGCTCTTTCAGATGAAGAATAAGTTTGAAAATAGTTCTATTATGCAAATTTTTATCATTGAAATAAAGAAGCCTTTTTTCTGCTACTATTAAGTATGTTTGCTCTAACATTGCTTTGGAACTTTTTTGGATAAGAAAGAGGGTGCAGTCCATGAGACTCACGAATTACGAGTTATGGGCCATGCAATTCATGTGCCTCATGAAGTCTATGGATAAGAAACACATTCTTACTAAGGAAGAGCTAGTTGAGAAAACTGGGGTCAATGCCTCATGGAAAGTAGATGATGCTTATGTACATATCTGGTTATCTGGTACGTTGACATTTGAGATCGCCAATGATGTGTTACATCAGCCTAAAGCCAAGGCGATGTAGAATATCCTCGTAGCCACCTATTCATAGGCGATGAATGAGACATATTCTGCAGCTACAACATTGCATATTTACTATCTAGCAGAACCGACGACCCCTTCATTCCCTATACACGTCCCTACGTGGAATGTTCGAGAAGCTCCATAGTTTTATGCCTCTTACGGCTACTCCTGAACAACAGAATACCTACATGAATGCCACTATGGTTGGTATATTCCTTGCAACACTTTATCCAGAGTATGAGACAACTCGTTCATAGATACTGGTGGATGCTACTATTCCTTCCATGGAGGAAGCTTTCCGCAGACTTAGCCGAATCATTGTCTCATCACCTGTTTCTACTCAGACTTCTTCTGCGATGGTAACCTCGCGGTAGGAGGGTTCTTCTCAGTTTCATGGTTATGGACCTTGTGGTAGATGATGTTATACTCATTAGCTCTATGCTTATTGTCATCATCCTGGGCACACCGAGGATACATGCTACTCCAAGCATGGTTTTCCTTCATCAGCTCATGTACAGAACAGGTGGGTCTCCTGCAACTCCATCTTTGGATCAGAGGTTTGATGACCTGGTATCTCGATTGAGGGACATTATACCTCCTGCTAGTCCCATTGCTTCCTCGCCTGCTCCAGGAGGCCACTCATGTGTTGCTGCTTCTACCTCCGCCAATACCTCTGCCACTGCTAGTGCTAGTACCTCATGTATCATTTATGCTCTTACTACTTCTCATGGATCTGATATTATGGAATGTATTATGGACTCTGGGGCAACCCATCACTTGTGTGGAGACAGATATCATCTTGCATCTTACAGACAACTTCCTCTAGCGAGAACTGTCGTCATAGCTGATGGAACTCATTCCCCAATCACATGATAAGGGGAGATCAGTTTGACGTCTTTGATGCGTCTGCAGAATGTGTTGCATGCACCTGAATTTTTTTATGAATTTATTATCTATTAGTCAGATTATGAAGGATTTGCATTATTGAGCTATTTTTGATCCATCGTATCTTATACTTCAGGACATCCTTATGGGCATGGTGATTGGTTGTGGCCATGAACAGGGCATCCTCCATTGACTGGTTCGAACTCCATATGCTGGCCTATCCTCTCATTCTACAGGACCGGTCTCACCTTTCATGTGGTACATGCAATTTGATCATCTTCCCCTTTAGAAGATGCATCAAGTTCTTCCTCAGATCTCACCTCGCTCATCCTTTCAATGCGGGGCATGTTAGTTGGGAAAGAACCATCGATCTGCTTTTCCTAGTCATCAGAGTCAGAGCAGTAGATCCCTTTTTGAGTTCTTTCATGTTGACATTTAGGGTCCTAGTCATATTCCCGATCATTAGGGACACAATTTTTACCTAGTTGCTGTTGATGGTTTTTCTTGTCTGTCATGAATGTTTTTATTGAAGAATAAATCTGAAGCTGGGAATGTGATTACAACTTTTATCAATGCAGTACATAATATTTTTCTTCTTCTGTCAAATGTATGAGAACTGATAATGCATTGGAATTCTGCAGTCGTGCACTCTCACAAAATTTTTCATCTTGTGGTATTATTCATCACCCATTATGTGCCTACAATTCTCAACAGAATGGTGTCGTAGTAAGAAAGCATCGCCATTTACTTGATGTTATTCGAACTCTTTTGATCTAGAGCTGTGCGTCAAACTTGTTCCAGGTTGATGTGGTTCTTACGTTTGTTATCTTGTGAATCACCCTCGTCTATATTGGGTGAGAAAATTCCTTTCTCTCTGGCATTTCCAGAGAAGGAATTATTCTTACTCACTCCTCGTGTTTTTGGTTTTGATGCCTTCATCCATTTGTTGTCTCCAAGTCTTAATAAGATTTCTCCTAGAGCTGTCAAATGTGTTTTTGTTGGGTACTCCATGATGCAGAAGGGATACATACGTTACGATCCATTGCACATGAAATATTATCTTAGCGTTGATGTCACATTTTTTGAGTCGGTGTCGTATTTTTCTCCTACATGTGATAGGTTGACTTTATCAGATTTAGACGATGAGGTCTACATGCCACCTCCTCCTATGAGCCCATTGATGAATCTACAATTCGTCATCTTTATTCATTTATTTTAGCTTAAAATCCCTTACAAACACATGTATATAACACTAACTCCATATTCTTACTAACTTGCATTTGTGTGTAAATATTGTACACTTCTTACCATTTTAACCTAAAATAAATAAAGAAAGAAAGAAAGGAAAAATAAAGAAAATAAAATAAAAAAGGAAGAATGTATATATGTAATAGATACAGGCTGACCCGAACCCTGAGAGAAGGTCAAGACTTAACCTGATCGACCAGGAATAAAGTAGGGGGAGATGGAGTCTTTATTCAGAAAATCAAAAAATTATTGTGCTGTGTATATTTGTAAACTAACACTATTTTATTTTGTACATAAATTGACCTCAAAAGAAATAATTTTTAAAACAAAATTGTAAATAAAAATATCTTCTAATTAATAAAAATAATTGTACAATTAAATCATGTATATAATAAAAGCAACCACACTTGGAAAAAGCCACCAAGCAATAATTGAAAGACCAATTCCGGCTCCATGTGAACTCAAATTGAACCAAAGTCACTTCCATTGTATTCGAAATAAAATTATCTTTAAAATGGCTATGATTTCATAATTTTTGGAGTTACGAGTAAAAAGATGACTTTCCAGGGTGGTTTGTGCAATTTTCCCATGTATTTTGTACATATTTGTATTTGTATATATTTGTAAATAATTTACTAATAATTTAAAATAAAAATAAAAAAATAAAAATAGTTAATTTTAAAACAAAAAACTAATTTTCTTAGTTACCCTTGTATATAATGTCATATATGTATATAGCATATATATATATATATATATATATATATATTTTCTTAACTAACTTCCACAAAAAATAAAAAAAACTTTTAATTTTCCAATAAATAAAGTGATGAAAATTCTAGAAAATTAGTTAATTTTTATAAATATTTTTTGACACTTATCTTTTTATCTCTATCTCATTTCGATTTTATCTCTTATCTTTATCCAAAAAGTCAAAAATTCAAATTTCATCTCCATTATCTTTTCTATTTATATGGCTCCTTCTTCCTCATTCCAACTTGATCAATCTTTGGTGAGAGGAGCTCGATCTCCGAGAGTCTTCTTGTCGTAGAAGGGTGCCTAGCCTTCGAGCCCGTCCGGTGACAGCGCGTCGGCCATCGTCGAGGTGATCAAGGTCTTTTCCGCTCCTAAGGTGAGATCTGTCATTTTCTTCTTAATGTTATCCTACATTAAACTTAGTTTAATTTTTCACGTCTTTATTTCTCTGTCATTTTTTTATTTAGATTTTAAAATCCATCACGATTTGATCGCCACCAACTTGATTTTTCATCCACCCATCACCACCATCACCACCTTCACCCCCTCTATCTCCATCTCCACTTCCATCTTCTGCTCCTCCTCCATCACCTCCCATAGTTCCAGCTTCACCCTTGCCATGATACTATACTCGTAGGTCTGCTCTTACTCATGGTCATCGTCCATCATCCAGCACACCCTAGGTTTTTCTGAATACAATGTTTCTAATTATGGATCCGAAGAAGTATCTGAGTAGTAACCTTTACATGAGAATGGTGTCCAGATTGAAGATATTTCCAATGACCTAGATGTTCCTATTGCACTTCGGAAGCAGAAGCGTACATGTACATTATATTCTCTTGCTTCCTAGGTTTCCTTTGACCGTCTGTCAGGGGACTTCAGGAGATTCGATGTTGCTCTATCTACCGTGGAAATTCCATAGAATTACCAGGAGGCCTTGAGAGACAGTCAGTGACATCTGGCCATGAAGAGGAGATGGATGCTCTACAGTCGCGTGGTACTTGGAGTTTGGTCCCCGCTCCCAATAGGGTGTTTATTGTCAACTGCAAATGGAAGCTTACAGTAAAACACCATGCATATGGGAGTCTTGATCATTACAAAGATAGATTGGTTGCACAAAAATTTACTCTAACATATGGGGTAGATTATCTAGACACATTTCCCTTGTTTCTTGCCACTCCATTCTGCGAGATCTTTCAGTTGCAATGGTATGTGATTGACCTTTATTTTAGATTGATGTTAAAAATGCATTCTTGTATGATGATCTCCAGGAAGAAGTCTACATGCAACATCCTCCGAGGTGTTGCTGTTGAGGGGAGTGCCAGTAGGTTTGTAGGCTTCACAAGGCAATATATGACCAGAAGCAGAGTCCAAGGGCTGGTTTTAGAAGCTCTCAGATTTAGTCGAGAAGCATGGATTCAAGATATCAAATGCATACCATTCATTGTTTGTACAAAGAACCCCCAGGGTAAAATTGTTATCATGGTTTATGTTGATGACATACTTGTTACATGAGATGATGCTAGGGGCTTGATGACACGGATCTGCGAGGGGTTTAAAGTTAGTCTACACAAGGGCGAGAGCTACAGTGTGGTGCTGAAGCGACCTCTCACGAAACTCGGGTTAATCAACAATAAAACCAACAATATGAATCAAGCAATTAATATCAAAAATGTGAGTTAAAAT
The DNA here is from genome assembly GCA_037367405.1 of Ottelia alismoides. Taxonomy (NCBI): domain Eukaryota; kingdom Viridiplantae; phylum Streptophyta; class Magnoliopsida; order Alismatales; family Hydrocharitaceae; genus Ottelia; species Ottelia alismoides. Next base: position 93,967 of record JAZKJV010008567.1, read on the forward strand.
TTATTATAACTCTACAACAAATGTGTAAAGGTGTAAGCATGTAGAGGTCAAACTCAGGGAGCAAACAATAGATGGGGCAATTAAGCTCAAAAAACTATCCTTTCTTGTCCGTTTTTTATTGTCTTTGTGGGTTTTAAATTATATACATTTTTTTGATTTTTAATTTATATATATATATATATATTGTTTTTATAATATCATATTTTTTTTCTTTTTATATTTTTATATTATATAATTCCTTTCTTTTTAATGTAGAATAGAATATATAAGTCGATCTATACAAGATAGAGTAATATAATTATAAATACTAGTAAAAACAAATAAAATACAGAAAATAATTTGTTTTTGAATTTTATATAGTTTTCTATTTTTTATGATTTTTGTGTATTTTGCTAAATTTTATGGACTTTTAAAATAAAAAATGCCCAAATGAGGGATTAAATTTATGGCTGAGAATTGAAATGAAGATTAAAAATAGCAAATTACCTCCAAAATTATTCAAATCAGTTTTAAGAGATAGTTAATAATATAAATAGAATTCAGAAATACAGAAAATATTTCAGATTTTTTATTGATTTTTAGTATTTTTGTTAGATTTTGGAGTTTTTTGATATTTAGTCTTTTTCTTTGCTATTTTAGGGGATTTTTGGTCTGAAGTTAAAAATAATAAAATAAACAACATATGTATTTTCGGATTTTTTCAAAATATTTTCTTTTTTTTTGGTATTTTATAATATCGATAGGATAAAAAGGTGCTCATTTTGAATTTTAATAACTAAGCAAAAACCCGAAATGGAAAATCTAAAAATATAGCACGAACATATATGCATGTAGGAGATTAACCCTATTTTGCATAATTTTCAGAGCATGGGTTCTATTTTTAATAAATGAAATTCAAGCCCAAAAAATACACATACTAGAAAGAGCATTTTTACAAATAAAATAAACAGTAAGGACTCATTTGCAATTTTCTTGTGACAATAAAGTTTATTGGATTAAATCGAAATACAAAAAGGAGCAAGGGCTTCCTTGCAATTTTCCCAGCTCATGTTAGACTACACGAGAGCTGAGCTGGACAGAACCCACCTGCAATTTATAATAAATACATGGGCTTGGGTTGGAAAATATCATTTTATTAAAAATTCATATTTTATTTACAGACTTATTTATAAATACAAAAAAGGCAGGGCTAAGTAAGCAATTTACCCCAATCACTTACACCATTGGATGGTTCTGATCGATCACTTATCCATGTGTTCTCATCTGGATGGGCGATTCTGGTTCGACGATTGACAATTCTGATTAGATCTCAAGCACGAGATCAATGAAGCAGGCGCATGTCGATCGAACGGTAGCTGTTCTACTAGAAGAAGTGGGCACGATCTAACGACGGAGAAAGGTTGTTGAAGAACAGGGAAGAAGCCTCACCTGAGAAAGGTTCCTCCATTGAAATCTCCCATCTTCGACGTCCTTTAAGGCTCTAGAATGGCTCGAAGGGTGTCAAAATGCTCCAGCGATCACCGGAGTTCTCCCGTGGGGAGAAGAAGCTTATGGGCTCTAGGTACCTGATGAATCCATGATTCATTAACTTTTCTATCGTATTTTGTCTTAAAAACCCTTAACAAATACATGTAAATACTCACTAATTCTCATACTTTAACAAAACTCCATTCATGTGTAAATATTCACTTTTAACCATTAAACTCATGTAAATAAATAAAGAATCAGAAAAGAAAGACAAAGGCATATGAAATATATGTATATATATGCAATATGACTTAAAATATAAATATAGTTGTAAGATATATTTATAGCCTAGCCCCCGAGACCAAGTCAGCCTGGATTGGTCGACAAACTAATAAGTAGGGGGAGATAAGGAAAGAAAACCAAATAAAAATAATTTAACACATGTATCTACACCTTTCACTATTTATCAAATAAATACAAAACTTCAAAGAATTTTAATTATTTCATACTAACATATTTTTTTTACCAAGCTCTTCTCCTAATTATTCATAAAAATGTAAATAAAAATATAAAAATAAGTTAAAAATACTACCCTGTAAATATGCCAAGAAATCCAGCTTACAAATTGTCAAAATCTCAACTTCCGAACATCATAACTTCCTCATACGAACTCCAATTTCACTCTACTCACCTTTAAAGTTCATAAAATAATATTATCTAATTAATGAAGGTGGTTTCATTGAATTCGGAGTCCGTTTGCAAAAAGTCGGTTTTGGGACCAAAAGACAAAGGGGTTTCTGGGCTATTTATTTTATGTAACACACACTATTTATTATTTTCTTAATTTTATAATTTTTAAATTATTTCATGATCTTGTAGTTTCACCATAAATTATTTCATAATTTTTGGAGACTATTTATTATTTTTATAAAATCAAACATCTCAAAATATAGGTATAAGTGACCTATATAGATACTTACTCTATTTATTAAAGTATGTAAATTAATTCATAAAAATCCATAAAAATTCGTACAAGTCTTATTTAATACCCTAATAATTAAGAAAATATAAATTTAATTTTTACTTAATTAATTATTAAATTAAAAATTCAAAACCTATTTATAAATACATATTTATTAATAAAATATTTATATTTTAAATAATAATTATTATTTATTAAAAGTAGTTATACCATAATTTAGAAAATTAATTTATTTAACTTTCTTGTATTTATACCTATTTAAAATAATGTAAGCTATTATTTTATACCTAATTTATAAGTAAATTCAGCCTCTGGACAAACCAGGTGCTGACACTTGTCAGCACCTGGGACCTTCTTCTTCAAGAAGAGGTTGCACCGGACCTGCTCGACTGGCAAACTTCCCTCATTTTTCTCGCGCCCTTCTTGAAGCTTCTGATCCATCTAGACCCTCCGTCCCCTTCTCCTAACAACCACCTCCATCGCCAACCCTTCATCCAACCTTGGAGCCCAAGCTACTCTCCTATATAAGGGCTCCAAGTCGCCATAGCCGAACATAACTCACTCCAACTGCCTGAAGCATCAGCTCCAGGATAACGACTACCTACTTTCCAAGCCACATTCCGGCCAAACGACGGCGGTGACAGCGCCAAGGAGGAGGTCGCAGGGAAGATGGACGTTGGAGGAGGAGTCCCAAGGTGCCACGTCGCCTTGAATCGCCGCCTCGTGCTGCGTGAAGCTCCGAGAAGAACGCTCGTCGAGCTAGTATCAGGAGGTCATACACCTCCAGTTCCCAGGTCAGTTCCTTCACCTTTTGCGATTTTATTTCTCGACGCACAAACAAAAACCTTCTCGATTTATGTTTTAACTCGGTTCAAATCGATTTCAAACCATCACCCTTTTCACTTGTATTTTTCACCATCTTTGGAATTTGATCTCTTAATCTCTCGGCCGATTCAACAAGAATCGAGCATATATTCGTATTCATTGCAGATCAAGGAGCATCGCGAGTCATTTGCATCGGTCTTTGAGCCTTCGTTCATTGCCGATCTTCTTCTCCAAGGTTGGACCTCCGCGCAGCTCAGTCACCAGGTGGTCGAGACCACCATATTCTTCAACCCGTAGCCGCCGCTCGGAGCGCCGCCACAGCCTACCCTACCGCGGGCGAGCTCGAGGGGTGGAGGAGCCACCCCTCTGGCCCCGCCGAAGCGCCAGATTCGTCGGAGGAAGGCGGCGATAATTCGGAGAAGAAGACGCGTCCGTCAACTGTTCAACAGATTCAAGAACAGAGGAAGTACAGGCTTCTGACACGTGGCGCGCCCGTAGACTTCAGACCGCGCGCGGAATGTCTTGATCTTGGCCGTTAAATGCGAACAGGTGGAAATTTTGCAACATAGATCCAGCCGACTTTCAGAATTATAATCCGCCCCCTAGCTTTTATATAATTGCATTTAGGTCCCTCCGCAGGGACCTAAATGTAAAATATCTTATACTTTTCTTTCAGAACAGTCCTCAAGGACCAAATTGAGAGCATTTTTAAATAGTTTTCTTATGCTTATGCCCCTGGGCTGTAGGGGCTATTTCTTGTTCTTGTGACCTCGAACTTCGACGATTCTTTGAGGGTAGGTACACAACTACCCCAGTTACTTAGTATAAAATTTTCGCGGTTTTTTGACGAGTTTTTGACGTGATTTGATTTTCTCGAAAACCGCTTCGTTTTGTTTTGTTTTCTTGTGTAGCTCGAGTACGCGGCTCGAACCTTATTCACCCTTACTATATAATATCACCTATATTCTATCCGCCTACTATATAATAAATAAATCTTTTGAAAAATATCCTTTTTGAAAATTAAATAAAAATTTGAAAAGAATAAAATCAAATAAAAATAACAAAATTAAAAATCACTAAAAAAGCGTTCTGACTTAGAGAAGAGTTAAAATAAAATTTCGAGAAGAGAAATCTAGGGAATATATTCTTCCTCCTTGAGTTCGACCCAGGAACACTTGCCTGGTTAAATATTAGTGAACGGTTTTCCGACAGAAAACCGTATTTGTTTGATAGGTCTAAAAATCGAATTTTTTGTTTCGCGGTTTTCTGCTACAACCGACAATTTACTTTCTTCTTTAAAAAAGTGAAAGCCGCGAAACTCGATCTTTAGACACTCATCAAAATGGCACTGTTGCCGGGGAGGCGTTAGATTCCTTGGATTTTTCGTTTTTCGTGATTTTATTCTTTCTCTTCTCTTTGTTTTGTTTTTCGTACGGTTTTTCGTACGGCTTTTTCATGCTTTATTTTCTGAGTTTCTTTTTGGTTTCTTTACGGCTTTCTCGGCTTTCTCGATCAAATCTTTTGTGCTAATCATCTTTGCAGGGCCTGCAGGATCAACCGGCTTCTTCGGAAGCGGAGTCAGTTGAAAGGGCAGAGGTCGGCTTCTTCTTCACGAGCCGACTGCAGAGGAGCAAAGACTTAGTATCCTTTTACTTGTAAAAGAGAGAGAAAGGGAGAGAGTTGTAATTAGTAATAAAACATTCATTTTTTTAAGGGGCTTGATTCATCGGATACCGTGTATCCGATGAATCAGGGCACCCACCGCGACATTTTCATCGCTTATCGGTTTTCCGCGGTTTTCTAGATGATTGTTTAGGATTTTTCTCTATCTGCTTGTGCCGAGTAGCTAGTTTTAGGACTTGCAACCTAGGTGCTTGCTCTAGGTTTTTAACAAAAAGACAAAAATAGATGTTGTTTGAAAATACCATAAAAATTGCAAAAACTAAAATTGGGACTGCTAAAAAAATATCTGATCAAAAACCGTAAACCGATTCAATTGATTTGGGGAGAGTAACCCCCGCACATTTCTCAGAGTGCGCGATCTCGAGAGCCGACGCTTAAGGATAGAGACAAAACCCCGTATTTCTTGCGGGATACTACTGGGTCCATACACCTGATCACTGTTCCTCAGTGGGTAAGCTCGGGTAGCCGGAAACGGTCCGGGTTTACTTAGCAGAGTGGGAGGTTTAGAGGACACTGCGCAAGGCTCCGTCCTCAAGTAACACGGGTAGCCGGAAACGGTCCGTACTTACTCCCATACTGGCTGAGTGCGAGTGGTCTCGCGTAAGGATTCGGGCCAGTGTCTTGGAGAAACTATCGGGCACCTATTGGCTTGCTCAGCCCGCGTAACCGCAACGATTGCTAATCACAACCCTAAAACTAAAAAGATAAAAAGGCCGAACTCTTACGGTCTTCATCAGGGTTGAGTTGGTGAAAACGGGGTTTGCTTTGTGTTTGTTTGCGGGGCGTGAGTTTCCGCGGCTTTCGCATTCCTTCTTCATTTGAATCGTACACGTGCTCTCCCGATCTCCTCTTGACATCGAAGATGACGTCTCGACGGCTTTTCGGCTCAGACTCTGTGAGCTTTCGACCGTCCACCGTCGAGCGTATGTCTTCACAGGCTCGGGATGACCCTCTTCCCGAGCTGGTCCCATCCGATCTTGAGGCGAGTCAGACCCAGACTCCCTCGCCTCCTGGCCAGATCATTGAGGCAGACCTTGGCCTCAATACAGAATCTAGATCTCCTGAGTATTTCTCGATGAGTTCTTACGAGAGTTTCTATTTTACAGACGATCAGATGGCTCGGGGGAAAGCATCGGCAGCAGACGAGAGGCCACCAGCTGAGGATCATCAGGAGGGAAGAGCAGAGCTGAACGGAGATGTCACGACAGGTATTCTCGATACATTATAGCAGATGAATCTACAGATTTGAGAACAGTATAGAGTTCAGACCGAACTGCAGGCTGAGTTAGCCGCACTCAGAGCAAGGGCCGGGAACCAGTTACCGCCTGCGGTTCCCGCTACTTTACGGGACGAGTATGACCCGGGCGCTCGAACGCTCCATCACTGGATTCGGCTACCGCCGAATCCAGGGCCATACGAACTCCGACCGTCCTTCATCTCTTTGCTTCCCAAGTACTATGGGAATGCCGCAGAGGAGCCGTTTACGTTTTTGCAGCAGTTTGAGATGATCTGCGGAACGGCTTGTTATCCAGGAGTAACGCAGGAAGCCGTGCGCCTCAAAGCCTTCCCTTTTGCCTTAGCCGATAAGGCCCTTTATTGGCTGAGCCATCTGGGAAGATAAATCTCCACGTGGGACGACCTGAAGTCCACCTTCCTACGCAAATATTTTCCTCTAGGAAGGACGAACATGATGAGGAGTCAGATCTCCAACTTTACGCAATTGCCGAACGAATCATTCCATGAGGCATGGGATCGATTCAAGGACCTGACGGAGAGATGCCCGCATCATGAGATACCAATGAAGGTGCTAGTGCAAAATTATTTCGGAGGACTCTAGCCGGAAGTTTAGGGGCTCGTGAGTGCCGCATGTGGCGGCAGTTACTTAAATAAGGACGCCGAGTCAGTCTGGGCCATCTTCGAAGGGATGGCCGAGAACTCGAGAGTTGTAGACTCTACTCGGGCATTTCAGAAAGCCCCGCAGCCACCACATCACCGAGAGCATCACAAAGTGGCGAATATATCAGATTCTGAATCCAACACCAACATGGGCTTTATTAGCGAGAAGTTGACGTTGGTGGACGTGATTCACAAGCAGGTCCAAGACCTACAGCCGCTGCGAGAGTTGGAGAAACTCTCATCTCTACCTCAGCAGTTAAGTGATCTTTCGAAGAAGGTCTCTGATCTTCAGCTCCAGTACCAGCAGAGCCAGACTTCTTCACAGCCAGCATGGAGGATCGCACCCGCTCCACCCACCCGTCAGATACACTACGTTCAGAGCGAGCCCGAGATTCCGCAGATTGATTGGCATGAGGATCAGTCTCATGCCAATGCCGGCCAGATCATCAGCGCCGCAGAGATGGAGGTGGAACCGCAAGCCACTTTCGAGATCAACGGAATTTGGTATACTCCGATGCAGCAGTCAAGTATACCGAATCATCAGCAGCAGCAGCCGTACGGTCATCCGCAGCATGGACGTCCGCAATTCCAGCACCGCCAGAGCTTCACGCCGCAGCAGTCTCATCCGAACGTTTACCATCAGAGACCGCAACTTTCTTATCAGCACCCTGCCCAGTTTTCACCAAACTATTCTTTTCAGCAGCCGCAACAATCTTCTTCTACACCGTAGCGCTACTCCCAGCCTTCCACCTCTCAGCACTTCACGCCAAGGCAGGAGAAAGGAGCAAGCCAAGGCCACCACACCGAATCAGAGATGTCGTCACAGGCCCAGGCGCTCAACCAGATCATGGATATGCTCAGTACGCTCCAGATCGCGCACAAGACAGAGATGGAGCAGGTTAACTGTCGTTTGGACGAGTTAACCGTGCCGAAGACCACTCTTCCAGCCCAGCCTCAGATGAATCCGAACAACAAGAGGAGGCATCCAGATCAGGTAGATCCTACATGTAAGATCTCGTTTCCTGAATTTTTGTCTAACTTCATTCGTCTCAGGAGCGGTAGATCACCGCAAATACCTACTGGAGAGGAGGAGAGGGTACCAGAGGAGCACGAGCATGATCCTAATGCCAAGGAGGAGAATCCGCAAGAGGATGAGGACGAAGAATCAAGAGACGGGAGCAATGCCAACAGTTCAGATATGGATACTGGCGACTCAGATAATGATATCACGCCAGATCAGGCAGAGACCCCAGACAAAAACATTTCTTCCCCTGTTTTAGAGAGTTTTGTAAATAATTCTGAGACTCTCGATGTACAAGCTGATTCCAATGAGTTGAATAAAAGTTCTGATTTTCTGACTCCTGACTTTATTCCTTTTCTCGATGCTTTGTTTGGAAAAGGAAAGAAAAAGACCAAAAATAATCCTGAATCTCCACAGATTGAAAAGTTACTCAAAGATCACATCTTTCTGAAGATCCCTCTCCATGATGCCTTAGATCAATTTCCTACGCTTAAGAATCAATTGAAAAACAGATGCACCACACGGAGGAAAAAGAGATCCCGAACAGAAAAGCATATATTGACTAAGGCAACATCCTGTGCGATACAGAATAAGCTTCCAAAGAAGAAGAAAGACTCAGGTGCACATTATGTCAGATGCAAGATCGCAAAAGCCGAATTCGATCGCACGCTATTAGATAACGGTTCCTCGATCAATCTGATACCCGCTTCCTTACTCGAGAAACTCGAGTTAGGTCCTCTTTACAAATCCCGCGCGATCCTTCAGTTTGCTGATAGATCCGTAAAGAGACCTAAGGGTATACGTAGGAACGTTATCGTAACCGTACAGGGTCTGCAATTTCCAGTAGACTTTACGGTCTTAGATATGAGTTGCCCTGCACAGTTACACCTTACTCCGATCATTCTCGGGAGGCCTTTTCTAGAGACCGCAAAGGCTCTCTTCGATTATGATACAGGGAAGGTATCTTTTCGCACCGAGGGTGAAAAGGTACATATAGAGATGGCGAGAGAATCAAACACTTCCAGTGATGCATCTTCAGATTTTCTGAGTTCTTTAGCCTCCTGCGATTACATGGATGAGGTTCTCCTTGACGACCTCGAAAGATACCAGGTAGAGACCCAAGAATGTTTGACAGAGGACGGGTCTGAGACTTTAGGAGGTAACTCTTCTGATGGGACTTTATATTTTAGTATGGATGATGATGAGCAAAGGGATCAGACTTTTGATAAAATTAATGCAGATCTTTCAGATTCAGAGACTCTACACCATTCCTCCATCTCAGATGAATCAGAATTCTATCTAGCTGACTTATTCTCTTCTGATCATTCTGAGGAGTCGGGTGATGTCTTGAACATCTTCTGTAGTCCGACTTTAGAGCACATCGAGATGGTGAATAATCAGAATGCAGACACATCACCTACCGACATAGATCCCCATACAGATATAGATGATGTTTCAGCAGATCCAGATACTACCTTGCCAGAACTCAAGACTTTGCCACCAAACATGAAATATGCTTTCCTTGCGGGTCCACATCAAAAGTTTCCGGTCATTGTCAGTTCAACTTTGACCGATGATCAAGAGTCTCGTCTGATGGAGATTCTAAAAAGAAACCGCAAGGCTATTGGGTGGACTGTATCCGATCTCCGCGGGATTAATCCTGCTTTGTGTTCACATCATATCTATCTCGATCATGACAGCAAACCCTCCAGAGAGTTTCAGCGTAGGCTGAATCCGGTTTTACGAGAAGTTGTCAAGAAAGAGATCACGAAATGGTGTGATGCAGGGTTCATTTATCCTATCTCCAACTCCGAATGGGTTAGCCCATTACATGTTGTCCCGAAGAAGTTGGGAATTCAGATGGTAAAAAACGAGACTGGAGAGGAGATTCCAAAGAGAGTAACCACGTCGTGGCGAGTATGTGTTGATTACAGAAAGCTTAATACCGCGACGAAGAAGGACCACTTCCCTTTGCCTTTCATAGACCAGGTCATCGAACGGTTGGCAGGGAAGGGGTACTTCTGTTTCCTTGACGGTTACTCCTGATACAACCAGGTATCAATTGCTCCGGAAGACCAGGAGAAAACCACCTTCACTTGTCCGTTTGGCACGTATGCCTTTAGACGGATGCCCTTTGGATTGTGCAACGCTCCCGCGACCTTCCAGAGTTGCATGCTTGCTATTTTTGCGGACATGGTCGGTGATTTTCTAGAGGTTTTTATGGATGACTTTTCGGTCTATGGTGAGTCATTTGACGATTGTTTAGCGCACCTAGACCAGGTTTTGAAAAAGTGTTGTGAGGTAGATCTCGTTCTGTCATGGGAAAAGAGCCATTTTATGGTTACTCACGGGATCGTGTTGGGGCACGTCATCTCCCAGCAAGGCATGGAGGTTGACCCTGCCAAGGTGGACGTCATCAAGAAACTCGAGCCACCATCCAACATCAAACAGTTACGGTCATTTCTGGGGCACGTCGGCTTTTATCGACGGTTTATTCAAGACTTCTCCAAGATTGCCCGACCGTTAACTGAATTGCTAGGCAAAGACATCGAGTTCGTTTTAAATAACAAATGTCTTCATGCCTTCCTCACGCTGAAAGAAAAGATAATCAGTGCTCCTGTCCTACAGCCGCCTGATTGGTCTCTACCCTTCGAGATCATGACGGATGCATCAGATTTCGCGGTCGGGGCTGTATTAGGGCAGAGGAGGAATGGACTTCCCATAGCTATACACTATGCCATCAAGACCTTAGATGATTCTTAGAGAAACTACACAGTGACAGAAAAGGAGATGTTGGCAGTAGTGTTTGCACTAGACAAGTTTCGATCGTATCTGCTTGGCTCCAAGATCACAGTTTACACCGATCACTCAGCTATCAGATTTTTGATGGAAAAGAAGGATGCCAAGGCACGCCTTCTTATATGGATTCTTTTACTTCAGGAATTTGATTTGGATATCAAGGATAAACCTGGAGTAAAGAATGTGGTAGCTGATCACCTCTCCCGATTACAGCCAGATCAGCCTTCAGATAAATACACGCCAGAGATCGCAGAGAGATTTCCAGACGAGAGCATCGATCACAGAGTAGCTTCTCCTTATCACCCACAGACGATTGGCATGGCCGAAGTCTCAAATAGGGAGGTGAAATCAATTCTCCAGAAGTTAGTACGACCGGATAGGAAGAACTGGTCACTTCTTCTAGACCAAGTTCTTTGGGCATATCGTACTGCATATAAGACTCCCTTAGGTACTTCACCATTCAGGCTAGTTTATGGAAAGCCGTGCCACTTGCCCGTAGAAATAATGCACAAATCTGAGTGGGCAATCCGAGAAATATTGATGGATATGCAGAAAGCAGGAGCCAAGAGAAAGATAGATCTGAATGAGCTGGTAGAAATCCGCAATCAAGCATACGAGAACACACTCATCTATAAGGACAAAGTGAAGAAATGGCATGACAGACATATTCGGCACAAGAGCTTTGTTCCTGGGCAGAAAGTCTGGTTGTTCAATGCAAGGTTGAGAATTTTTCCCGGCAAATTGAAAAGCAAGTGGGAAGGACCGTACATAGTCAGAACGGTGCACGACAATGGCAGTATTGCAATATCAGATGCGTCACCTGGTGCAGAACCGTTCGTGGTTAATGGGTAGATGCTGAAGCACTTCGTAGAGACTATTGATCATCTGGCCCGTACTGAAGTGATCTACTTTGTACAGGAATCATGATCATTCCTTCACCTCTTCCTGTACAAATTCTTTTGAGCCATTCTGGAGATTCACAACACTTGTATATTCTTCATAGACCACAATCGTCCCCATTTTTGCTCGTCTTATATGCTTAGGATACAAGATCCTAAGTATAGGGGGGACAGATTGCCCGTTGATTTACGTTTTATTTTTGTACTAATTCTTTTGTATAGCCATTCTTTTTCACGAATCACTGATCCCCAATTTTTGACTACATTCTTTTCTATACTTAGGATGCCTTATCCTAAGTATAGGGGGGACCGAGTGATTTCGATGATTTCGTATTCTTTCCTTTTGAATTCTTCGTTATTTATCCTTTTCATTCAGTCATCCCATTTTTTCTCTCCCGTAATACTTACGATGACCTGATCGTAAGTATGGGGGGGTTGACTGACTTGTCATCGATATCCCTTTTTCACCCACTTTTACTTAGCACGAGTTATGTCCTCCTTTTTCTCTTTTGACGCTATGAGGACATAGCTCAAGCTAAGTATAGGGGGTGCGTATATATTGTATATATACTTTCGGCCATAACTCGTACTTTTATGTATTTTCTATATCTATAAAATCCATAAAAAAGTGGGAACGGGTTAATTTAAAATCCACTCTCTTATTTATAAAATCCTGGTAAATAAGTAAAACATGCTTAAAATTTGTAATTAAAACTTGTATTTAAATTTTGTACTTAAAATATGTATAATACTTATTTAAAATCCTATTTATTAAAATTTGTATAAAAGCCATTCAACCCTTGTAAAATACTTTGTAGATAAAATTTGTAAAATACATTAGACATTTAACTTAAATAAAATTTATCTTGAAAAAAAATTGTAAATAAAATCCTGTTTATAAAAAATCCATAAAAAATACAAAGTCCTAAAAATTTGTAAAAAATTACAAAATCCATAAAATCCATAAAAATGAGTAAAATCCAGAAAATAGACTTCACAAAAACATGGTTGCATTTGCATTCGCATTTTTCAGAATAAGTTTGATTTCCGGAACTAAAGACTGAGTCTAGTCTGAAGGATGGAGCTTGATTACGGCTTTTAACTCTCATTGTAAGGAGCCTGATTAGGAACTGGAATTTAGACTCTTCAGGTCTGGTGACTTAAAATCTTTGGGTTCCGTAAGACCATATTCGGGAAATCAAGTCATCTGAGCTTAAGTAGACCATTTGGAGTCGTCCGTACAACTCTTCACCAGTGAACCAACTCTGAACATATGCACTCTGCACTTAGCTCGACTCGCATAGAGTTCCGAAGGGCAGTACACCTTGGTAGTGCATCCCTATCCTTATCTTTGCGGCACTGACGTCTAAAGACGGGAGAGATTGGGGTTGCGATAGTTGCTTCGGATGAGGGAAGGATCTGCTGACACAATTTTTCTAAGACCTCAAAAAATGGACGGATTAAAAAGATTCTATAACCGTCGAGGCACAAAAGATGAATGCAGTGCAAGCAAATTACAAAGTCAAAGCAAAGCATAAGCCACCAAATAAGACCAAACTGGTCAAAGCTTCCACCAAATATGCCTGCACATCTTAGTGGAGACTCAGCTACACCGGTTGGGCTTCACAAGGAGATGCGTCTACACTGGTCGCACTCCACTTCTTTTCTCATTCTTCTATCTTCTCCCTATATTCGATTGTGGACATAGCAGAACTGAACTCAGAAGGGAATACCTCCCTCCCCGAGGAAAGAGTAGCGGGATGAGGAAGCCATAGGAGTGCATAGCCGGGATTGACGGTTTCTTCAGTTCTCTAAGCAGGAAGAGCTAAATCAATTCACACACTGTACAAGTTGACTTCAAGGATGATAGAGTTTGCGATATGAATAAGTGAGTCTGAACTAGCCGATGAAGTGATCTTGAGTAAGGATTATGGAACTTGAAGACTATTGAGGATGAAATCCTAATCCTAGTTAAGGTTCCGACAAAATGCTTGTTTCAGGCCCGATCGAGCTCTGTCCTTTGTCTGTTCTCATGAATTGGTTTAGGAAAACAAATTCATTCTAACTTTCTTTCTTTTTCACTTACTTTTTAAAAAATAAGTGTTTGCTAAGGGACTAGCAAAGTTTAAGTATAGGGGGTTGATACTTTAACAAAACTCCATTCATGTGTAAATATTCACTTTTAACCATTAAACTCATGTAAATAAATAAAGAATCATAAAAGAAAGACAAAGGCATATGAAATATATGTATATATATGCAATATGACTTAAAATATAAATATAGCTGTAAGATATATTTATAGCCTAGCCCCCGAGACCAAGTCAGCCTGGATTGATCGACAAACCAATAAGTAGGGGGAGATAAGGAAAGAAAACCAAATAAAAATAATTTAACACATGTATCTACACCTTTCACTATTTATCAAATAAATACAAAACTTCAAAGAATATTTATTATTTCATACTAACATATTTTTTTACCAAGCTCTTCTCCTAATTATTCATAAAAATGTAAATAAATATATAAAAATAAGTTAAAAATACTACCCTGTAAATATACCAAGAAATCCAGCTTACAAATTGTCAAAATCTCAACTTCCGAACATCATAACTTCCTCATACGAACTCCAATTTCACTCTACTCACCTTTAAAGTTCATAAAATAATATTATCTAATTAATGAAGGTGGTTTCATTGAATTCTGAGTCCGTTTGCAAAAAGTCGGTTTTGGGACCAAAAGACAAAGGGGTTTCTGGGCTATTTATTTTATGTAACACACACTATTTATTATTTTCTTAATTTTATAATTTTTAAATTATTTCATGATCTTGTAGTTTCACCATAAATTATTTCATAATTTTTGGAGACTATTTATTATTTTTATAAAATCAAACATCTCAAAATATAGGTATAAGTGACCTATATAGATACTTACTCTATTTATTAAAATATGTAAATTAATTCATAAAAATCCATAAAAATTCATACAAGTCTTATTTAATACCCTAATAATTAAAAAAATATAAAATTAATTTTTACTTAATTAATTATTAAATTAAAAATTCAAAACCTATTTATAAATACATATTTATTAATAAAATATTTATATTTTAAATAATAATTATTATTTATTAAAAGTAATTATACCATAATTTAGAAAATTAACCCTCCTACAGATAACCCTCGGGGAGTGATACATACTAGGCAAGGAATATTCCGAACAGAATGGCTCATCCTTGCGAGGACCGTCAAGGAGAGAAGAATCAAAGGAGTCCAGAAAGCTAAGATAACTGGTCTCGTGCTCCGATAGATCGAACACACAAAATACAGTGAGGCTGATAGCACATGTCAGACGACTCAGTTTCATGTTCCATCAACATGGACATCAAGCAGTAAGTGAAACCAATCGTAAAGAATATGTCGCATCTTCCTGCAGATAGTCCTCGGTGAGTAATGCAAACTAAGTCAATCAAATCAAGGGAATGTTGTCCTCAAATATCAGGTCCTCAAAGAATATCAATCAATCACCAATAGGAGGGAGGGAAATCATAATGCAATCCCTCAAGTTAGTCAAATCAGCTGTGATGGCTCAAAGATGTTAGACGGATATCCTCACGTTCTAGATGGGGATGGAAGAGTCAGGAGATTGAGGATGGGTCAGTCAAGAAGATGAGTGAAACCATGTTGGTTCAGAGCACCATCGCTTTGAAGCATAGAAAGAGATAGTACATCAAGCATCTGAATCAAGAGGGCAGAACCACAGAGTAAATCGTACAGTCAGAACTCATGGAATCATCATCAAATCAAAATAAATCACATCCTCAGTCTGGTGTGCGAGATCAAAAATCCTTAATGATGAATCATGCTTATAATTGTGCCGAAATCAGAGTCCTCAATAATTTCTATGTACACATCAAAAATCCGATCTATCGGAGATAGCACACCAATCTCAACATCCTCAAACCCGACCGACTTACTCAAATAATCAATGTAATCTATGAACCTCGATGCGGGCCTTATTTTCCAGGGCAACAATTCTCGATGAAAGAAGAGATGATACTGAAGGGGATAAGGAGGGCGGGCGAGATGTAGGCGTAACATTGAAAAAAATGTTGCTCAAGGAGAAAGTCTCCTTGAGCCGGATCAGAAATGGCGTGATATGACAAAGGAGGCAGCCACAAAATCCGGCTACAAGAGTGAAGATCAAGACTCGATATCACGACTTAAATAAAGAAGATACAGAAAGGAAGAGAAGGACTCAAATAAAATGAAAAACTCAAACACTTAGGGATGCCTAACTCAAAGAATGATAAACGGGGAAGGACCCAAAGTTACACTCAATGTATCAAGTAAACCCCATGTTCACCTACTCAACATAGTGAAGATCGAGATAGTGGTCTTTTATGTTTTCATTTTTAGAGTTAGGTGATTTTCAAAAAAGTTGTACAAACAGAAGATAGGCCTGGGAGTGGGACACTAATCCTTAGTATGTACATGAGAATAAAATGCACAAACAATGAGGAGGTCACTCTCCCCAAAGCATTGAATCCATTACATTTATTTTAGTCCAATAGAGTTAACAGTCCCGTTTTATTTAGGTTATCACTTTTTTTTGTTATTTTTCAATGCACGCGCCTAACGAGTTTCCAATTCCATTTAGCATCCTTGGTGGTCAGAATTAGAGGGAGAAGATCGGAAAAGCCATGCAAGTTGAAAATCGATGATGCATGCAAAGTCAGAAGACTTACATTCCTTCCCATCTCTCTCCATCCGGGATGCATAATAAAATTGAAAGCTACACTATATGAAAATGTAATCCGACAAA
The DNA here is from genome assembly GCA_037367405.1 of Ottelia alismoides. Lineage (NCBI taxonomy): Eukaryota > Viridiplantae > Streptophyta > Magnoliopsida > Alismatales > Hydrocharitaceae > Ottelia > Ottelia alismoides. Next base: position 110,366 of record JAZKJV010008567.1, read on the forward strand.
ATTGCCCTAGATTAAAATATACTATTACCGTGAAGCATTAAATTCTAATTATTTAGAAAAGAGACCAAGGTCCGATCTTTGATGCCACTCGGTGCCTGCCACAATGGGTCTTACATACGCTGTATACGACCTCTCTCGGTACGCGGTCTCAAATCCAATTAATTAACAATTATGATTTGACTAAGTCTAAAAGTAAAGATACATGTACATACAAATATATTAGGGCTTTGGACCTTAATCTATCGATCAAGCACATCCTAAGCTAGGGTTCATTCACACAAAATAAATAAAACAAAAATCGAAAACAAAATAAAAAAAGAGATGAAAATGCACAAAACAAGAGGAGGCCCCCAAGGGAATAATCCCTCGTGCAGTGAACCTTATGAAGTAGAAGTGTCTATGAGAGTCCAAATTATTACATATTAAGTCTCTCTCTCTATCGCATGAATTACACAGTGTAGAATAAAATAAATAAAATATAGAAAGAAGTTGTCTCCAAAAATGCCTACAAGTCTGCATTTGGTGCTCTCTCCTACCGACTCAGTCAGAAAGCCGACTCTACCTTGCTTGGGAGCACATATCCTCCTAACAAGTCCTCTCTCACGTAGCGGTCCCTCGCAGCAAATTCAAACAAGGAGAGGTGTCAGACAGTTCACAATTAATATCAAATAAATATAAATACTTACACAAATCATCATGTATAGATAAGAGAGCATGAACAAATAAATAATCCCAATCAATGCGGTGTTGCTCCCGGACAACGACACCATTTGATGATACGGATCTTGCGAGGGTCTAAAGTAGTCTACACAAGGCGAGAACTACAGTGTTGTTGAAGCGACTGCTCACGAAACCCAAATCAATCAATAATTAACCCACAATATGAATCAAACAATAAATATAAAAAAATGTGGAGTTAAAATTTGTTATTACTCTACAATAAATGTGTATAGGTGTAAGCATGTGTAGAGATCGAACTTAGGAAGCAAATAGTACATAGGGGTAATTAAGCTAAAAAACTTGTCCTAGTCTATTTTTAAATTGTTTTTATGGGTTTTTATTTATATACATTTTTTGGATTTTTATTTTTTTTTATTTTTATTTTTTTATTTTTCTATTTTTGTATTTTCTTTATATTTTTATATTTTTATATTTCCTTTTCTTTTTAATGTATAATAGAATATACAAGGCTATTTATACAAGATAAAGTAATATACTTATAAATACTCTTAAAAATAATAAAAACACCGAAAATAAATTGTTTTTGGATTTATATAATTTTCTAATGTTTTTATGATTTTTGTGTATTTTTTGCTAATCTTTTATCGATTTTTAAAATAAAAATGTCCCAAATCATGGACTAAATATTAGGCTGAAATTGAAATGAAGATTAAAAATAACAAATTACCTCCAAAATTCTTCAATTAATTTTAAGAGATAGCTAATAATATAAATAAAATTCAGGAAAAACATATTTTGGATTTTTTATTGATTTTTAATATTTTTGTTAGATTTTGGATCTTTTTATTTTTAATCTTTTTCTATTTTTAGGGATTTTTGGTCTGGAGTTAAAATATATTAAAATAAACAACATATGTTTTTTTGGGAGTTTTTCAAAATAATTTTCTATTTTTTGGTATTTTATAATGCAAAGAGGACAAAAAGATGCTCATTTTGAATTTTTATAACTAAGAAAAAACCTGAAATGCAAAATCTAAAAATATAACATGAACATATATGCATGGGTGCTATCTTTAATTTTCAGAGCATGGGTGCTATTTTTAATAAATGAAATTCAAGCACTAAAAATACACATACTGGAAAGGGCATTTTTGCAAATAAAATAAATAACAGAGGCTGATGTGCAATTTTCCTACAAATATAAAACGTAGAATTAATTTTATTGGATTAAATCAAAATAAAAAAGGAATAAGGGCTTCCTTGTAATTTGCCTAGCTCACGTGGGACTACACATAAGCTAAGCTGGAGAGGACCCACATGCAATTTATAATAAATACAAGAACATGGGTTACAAAATGTACATTTCATTAAGACTACATATTTTTTTACATGCTTATTTAATAAATACAAAAAAAGCAGGGCTAAGTAGGCAATTTACCCCAATCACGCACGCCATCAGACGTTTTTGATCGATCACTTAACCACATGTCATCATCTGGATGGGCGATATCAGTTCGACGATCGATGGTTCTGATTAGATCTTAACCGCAAGATCAACGGAGCATGCACGGGTCGATCGGATGGTGGTTGTTATGTTGGAAGAACTGGGCACGATCTAATATCGGAGAGGGACGGTCGAAGAACAGGGAAGAAGCCTCATCTGAGCGAGGTTCCTCCGGTGAAATCTCCCATCTCCAGCATGCTCTAAGGCTCCAGAATGGCCCGAAGGTCTCCTGACAAGGTCCTCTATCTGCTTGGGGCGTCAAAATGCTCCGGCACTCATCGAAGTTCTTCTGCAGGGGAAAAGAAGCTTAGGGGCTCCACGTACCTCCGCTGAGGATCAAAATGGCCCCCAATAGGTTCTTTGGCCATCTAACATGCATAGGAAGCAGTCGGAGGCAAAATGCCTCGACCCTATTAGGCATGAAATGGACGGATGGTGGTGCGTGGCGGCGTACCTTGATAAATCTGTGATTCATCACTCTTAAAATTGAAAATAGAGCCTTGTTCCCGAGTATTTAGTGGCATATTTCCCTTTATCTTGCATAAATAGCATTCATGCATGCACGCATAATATCTGCATTTTAGCATTCATAATTGCATTAAATAAGAAGCCAATTCATTTGTAAAATTCACTTGTAAAATATCCACCAATAATTCACCTAATTATCTGTATTTTATCCCCTTTAAAATCAAATAACACCTTCCTTATACTGTGTATATTACTAAGAAGAAGGCCAAAAATCCCTATCCTGTAAATTGCCCAATAAAGTCCCAAACCCAGTGGGAGAACCTAGACCTTAGAATGCACATATCCCTCTCATACAACCTCCAAATTAGGTCTACTCACCTTCAGATCAATACACGTCCAGAGACCTTTAAAATGAGACCAATTTCATTCAATTCGGAGCTCATATGCAAAACTTGGGTTTTTGGGCCCCTTTGTATTCTATATGTATGTATATTTGTACTCTTGTATTTATGTATCATATTTGACCTCATCACCGTTTTACTCAACATGAAACTCGTAGATCTCATTGAGATCTACAACTTTCATGTTTTGAGTTTTTCCAGATTCGGCCTCCTTCTCTCTCTAATTTCATTCTCTTTATCAGCCAATCAGAGCAGACCACGTGGCGCCCTCTGATTGCGCCACGTGGCCCGCTCCCTTGCACGCCACATACCTTCCATCTCCACCATTTGATCGCCCTTCCTCTCTCTGGATCTGGGCCATCCAAAGCCGCAATGCTTCCCAGCCATTCGATCAGGCCCTAGATTTCATCGGGACCGTTAGCCAGCGCCGTGTTCTCCTTGCACCACGTGGTGCATCCTACGCCCTCCGATCTTCGCCAGAAGCACCCAATCCTGGCCATTCACCTCACTTTGGATCGCAACCGTTCGATCAAACCCCAGGATTTCATCTCCGCCGCACGCTAGCACCTCTACCCACGCCTGCCACGTGGTGCGCCCTGCGCCTTCGATCTCGCTCTACTGATCCAATCTCAGCCGCATCATAGTGCCCTACTCCTGACCGTTGGATCACTCGATCCAACGGTCAAGACATCTTCTTCTACCTCCCGATTGGCCCACGCCCCACGTCGCCCCACCTCGTGCGCATGCCGCCCCCTTCCTATTTTGGGAGACACTCCGACCACCCTCTCCGCCTCCTGTCACCACCACTACGTACCCAACTCTTCCCTCATCCTCGCCTACCCCCTCGAACATCATGAACTCCCTCCACCTCGCTCCACGACGTCCACCAACTCCACCACTTCGCCACCTATGCCGTCACCTTCCCTCTATAAATACGCCTCCACCGTCGACTGTCAGCCCCATCCGCCATCACAGAGAGAATCCCTGAGCTCCGACCTCCATCTTGGTGACAGTGATTTGAGGAGACGTTGAGCGACGATCGAGATCCAACTCCGGCGAGATCCAAGGCCATCCCCCGCTGTGCTGCAGCCTCCTCCGTGAGCTGCATGAGCTCAGGACCGCCTACCGTCCTTCGAGCAACGACCAGAAGCACTCCTTCGAGCTCCATTCCCCAGGTAGAAGCCTCCACCCCCCTCCCGATCTTCTTCTTCTTTTTCATGTATTTTCTCCTATTTTATTCACCGTCCACACACCACTTCCCGCTCCTCTGACCATCCTCCGAGCTTCGCCTCGGTGCTAGCATCTTTGCGCATGCCTTCATCCTCTCTGACGACACACTCCACTTCCCGCCGATGCAAGCTCCCCCACCTTGGCGGAGCACACTCACCGGACCACTTCATCACCCCTCAGGCCTCTCCCCGCAATCGCGGTCATTCCATAAACACACTCGCACGCCTCAGCTATTCAACTAAACCATGCAGGTACTCGAACTTCGACTGGATGGAAGCATCATCGGAGCTCCATCGAGCTTCTTCACCTCCGCTCTCCAGAGCAGTCCAGACGCTCCTGAGACCTCCGACGAATCCCCGACATCTCCACGATTCTTCTCACCTATTTGGGAGCCACCGGCAACCTTCACCGACGACCATAGGAGGAGGCAGAGCCAGATCTCCTTCACCGAAGCTCAGCCACCTCTGCCGCAAGAGGCGGCGGACCGGTTGAGGACGAAGAGCAGTGGCCGTTTGATCTTCTTGATCGGACGGTCTTGAGGATGCCACATCACCTTCATTCCGCAGCCGTAGGATCAGTAGGATCCTACGCATCTGATAGTTCCACGTCGCCACTCGTCCGAGCTTCAGGGCTCGTTGGATTCATCCTTATCCAAGGCTCTTGATCTTGCATGACATCATCTGCATCGAGCACCAGTGACCGTTTGATTGACCTTAATCCAACAGGTTGCAGTGCGTCACGTCGCTAGCCATCAACAGCCATTGGATCATCACTTTATCCACGGTCCATAGCACGCCACGAAGCCTCTCTGAGCCTTTTCCCCGACCACCAGGCTCGGAGCTCCCGAAGCTAGCCGAGCCTCCATCCAAGCCGAGTCCGAACCTCTAGAGCCCTCGAGCCTCTGCCCGAGCCTCTGAAGTCACCCGAGCTTGGGACCCCACGTGGTTTTACGGCTTGGGTATTTTGCAGCGAGGCCCCTGAAGGTTTTGGAAATTGCATTCCAGTCCCTTCCAGGAGACCCCACGTGAGGCGCACGTGTTTTGTGGGTATTTTGCATACACACCCCCTTATTATAGGTAATTGCATATTAGTCCCTATCAACATGTTTAATTTTTAGCAATTTTATTTCCTGTAATTGCAGTTAGGCCCCTGTCTTTGCACACATCTTTAGGCATTCATTTTAAATCATTTTTCAAGTTTGAAGATTGCATTGTGTAGCTTAATTTGTCCTCTTTCATATGTGCCACTTTGCATATTTTTATGATAGTAGTGGATTTTTATTATTAATTAATTAGTGGAATTTTGTCATATTTTACCCATTTATGACTTTTAATTTGTAGTAAATTATCTGTTGCTCCAAAAATCCTCATAAAATCACATTAGACTTAATAATTAAGTTTACATTGTTTCCAAAAATCATCTCATTTTCACGCAATAAATCATTTTGTACTTTTCTCAATTAATTTTTACTAGGTCCATTTCACATAGAAATTTAGGTTGATTAATTTTTCTGGATTCTCCACACTTAGATCTATCTAGGATAATTTTTACATCTGAAATTATTATGATTTGTTATTTATTGAAATTAATTTAGTCAAAATCACCTTGCATTCATTTTTAATTCACAGTAAATTCATCTAGTGTCAGAAAAATCTAAAAAAATTAGCCTAGCTTAATTTCATTGCATTCCACTATCTGGCAAAGTTTCATAATTTTTGGACTTGATTTGATCACTTTTATAAATTAACTTGTAAACTGGCCCGATTTTGCATGTGTCTTTTCTTTCTTGCATAAACTATATTGAAAAAGACCAAAAAATATCACCTGAAAATCCGACCTTGGAAATTTTCTTAAAATCTATCTAAGGAGACAGCTGCCTCCCTGAGTTCGACCTTGGGCTTGCCCAAGTAAAAAAATAAATATACCGCTCGCGATTAACTCGTCCTTAATTAAAAGTGGTTTTTGATCTACTTTTATTATCCGACTGCAATGAATGACAAAACAATTAATTTGATTAAATTAACAAGGGTAGTAAGACACGCGTCAAAATGACGCCGTTACCGGGGAGGCACGGCTTAGGTTAATTTGTAGTTAATTTCTGAGTGCTTGATTTTCCACCCCCGGGTAGTCTGACCCTCGGTTTTCTTTTGAATATTTTTTTGTCCCTTAATTTTGTATTTTTGTGTCGTTCTCGATCTGACCTCAATTTGTTTTTGTGCGAGGAACGTGAGGAGTCGAAGATGCTTCGAGGAACCTGCATTTTAATTTTTGAGTGATTTGAGAGAACTTGTGTTTTTGTTTTTCATTTCTTTATTTTTTACATTATTTCCAACGATTCCTGATTGGATTCTCACGTGTGTAAACATAGTGGAACCGTGTCCCCGTGTGCTGTGTGGAATGAATTTTTAGACTAGGTCTGCGCTAGTGGCTCCTCGAACCACTCTAGGATTTACTTGTGCTCGTAAATCTTTAGGACCACACAATACACTTAAAAGACGTACTTAGACCACAGATCTAGTCAAATCAACCTGTGCTTCACTCGCTAATAGAACTGCTTGTCTAGGAGCGGATTTCATCGTGTGCATTTGCATGTAGTATAAAAGTTTTCAATTCTATTTTGCATCTTGCATAAAGAGATCACTGTAAGTATTCTTCACTCAGCATAAGCATCATTGATTTTCGTGCATCGACTTTTCTCGATTTCTCTCTCTTGATTTTCAAACTTAAGTAAAAGGAAATTGGGACTGGATGATAGGCATGCTGTATGGATTGGATTAAACCAGTGATAAATTAACTTAAAAATCGAGACTGCTAACATTATTGACAAAAAATCAATAAAATTGGAACTTCTGCTCATGGGAGATTAATCCCCGACCTTATTTTCAGGCTGAGTGAGGGTACTTGATGTGTGTGGACACCTTAAGATAGAGCCCAAATCCCCGCCTTCCATATCACGTTCCAACTGATCCTAGCAAATATCACTAGTTGATATATTCAGGTTCACTGACTAGTACCAAGTAGCCTCCGCCTGTCTCAGGTAGATAGGGGCGAAATTGCGGTACTTCGCGACAAGTTGCCAGTAACCCCCCAGGGTGAAGTTCCGGTCTTGTCAGCCTCCGTCTGCTTGCAGGTAGATAGGGGCAGGTCTTTGAATCCATCAACTTGGGATAGGAGCAAAGAAAGGAAGGACCGACGGTATCCTAGGCGACAGGTTAAACAGGGAAGACGCATCCGGCTTTGAGCCAACTTCCCTATAGGCCGCGTAAATCCTTGCTATTTTGCTTGAAAATCAAACTTAAAATCAACAAGATTAATTAGGACTCAACTTCGGGTCCTTCACCGTGTAGAGTGTGAATACAGGGTTTTGGATTGAATTGCTTGCTTCAGGTAGGAGTAAAATCCTATCTCCACTTAGAACTCCCGATTCTTCTCGCCAAACCAAGATGACTGACTGGGGGGACATCGGCTCATTATTCACAAATCTCTCTTTGAGCCCTCCACGAAGTTCATCTTCACTGGCCCAAGCGCAACTTGGACCACCCAGAACTCATGACCCTCTTGAGTTTTGGATCCCTCACAACCAGGGTGGTTACTCTCAAACCAACCCTTTCCTCTCCTCTGAGCTTACCGAGGAAGATCATCGCCTCGATAAGAACCCCTTCCTTGAGTTGTCCTCTATCCCAGACCACTTTCATTCCCCAGGACTAGAGGACAAGATGCCATGCCACCTAAGCAACCCCTGGATGATGACCAGTTACAACAAATCTTTGCTCGCCTCGCCACAACCCAACAACAGAATGCGGATCTTACAACAAGAATGGGACAGATCATTGCAGCAGGAGGAACCGACCGACATATGGTTGATGCTTATAACCCAATAGAAATTGAGATGCACAGTTGGTTGGCACCAGCGGTTCCCCCCGAAGCATTCGAGCTCAAGCCCCACTTTCTTAGCCTACTACCAAAGTTTAATGGAAATACAAACGAAGAACCATATGCCTTCCTCAGAGACTTTGAGCTGGTTTGCAACAACCTTAGTCACCCTAGGGTTGGGCAGGATTACATTCGGCTGAAAGCCACCCCTTTTGCCTTAGGAGATATGGCAACACATTGGTTGAAGAACCTAGGGGTGATATGTACAACCTGGATGCAGTTCAAGGACCTTTTCCTGAAAAAGTTCTACCCACTTAGTAGGACTAATCAAATGATAACAAAGATCACAAGCTTTTCCCAGGGACCCAGCGAACCATTCCATGAAGCCTAGGATAGGTTTAATGACCTCATTCAGAAATGCCCGTGCCATGGCATTTCAAAGGCGATCTTAGTCCAGACCTTGTTCTATGGCATGACCCCAGAGAATGACCTGTTGTTAATATTCCATAAATCGCTTGTAAATATTTATTGCTTATGTTTATGTTCTGTGATTAGTTGTGCTAATCCCCTTTTCTTGCAACTTTTATGCGAGGGTCCGCCATGCGAGGACGGCTTTCTAGGAGGCCGGTGCAGCCCTGCATGAAGGAGTGTCACGCCTATTTGACCAGCTGGAGCAAGCACCAAGGAAGCAAGAAGAAGTCTTAGCTAGTTTGAAATTTTTTTTGTAATTTTATGTGAGAGAGAGAGAATATTTTGGCATGTAAATAACTTGGACTCTACTCTTCACAACGAGGTCCAGTGCCCGGGTGTCTGTTCACCTGGGGGCCTCGTCGCGGCCTTTTCGTGTTTTTCTCACTTTCTTTTCTTTATTTCCCGCTGTTTTGAGCTTTCCACCTTTTCTTTTCGTTGTTTTGTGTGCATGGAGCCCCTAGACTTAGGTTGCTTGACTCGGTAGCTAGATCCACACATTTTTAAGAATGCTTGTTACTATAGTCTCTTACGTATGGATCTAGTCAAAGCTGAACTGGTTCTTCACGATTAATAGCAACTAATGTTTAGGGCGATTTTGTCGTTTGCATACCGCCATGTAGTTAGGTTTAAAAAAATTCTGTTTTGCATACCGCATGGAGAGAGCTAGGATGCACTGTAAGTCCTCTAACTCAGCAAGCATCATTCTATTCAATGGTGAGATTTCCATCATGGAACCAACTTGCATGGCTTTTCCGCTATCTCCCTCTGATTTTGAGAACCTAGGACCAAAATGAAAATCTACAAAAACGTTAGGCGCTGGTATGAAAACAGACTCAAAAAAAAGTGAAAACTCAAAAAACTAAAACAAGGGGACTGCTAAATAAACATTGACCTTAATTAATATTTGTAATGGACTATCATTGTACTGGGTTCATAAAGCCCTCATTGTTTTCAGGTACCTTCAGAGGGGGACCAAAACCCTACTCCTATGAGCGAGGCACATCCCATAAGGAATAGAGCCAAAAACCCAATCTGCAACTGCCTTGTGTATCGCATGGATTTCCGAAGTAATGATGCTTCTATCGTACTTGTCCTCCTTGCTTCCCAAGTTCATTCCGCCTGTAGGAGACCATTCTTCATCTCTTTGCTTCCCAAGTTCTACGAGAACGCTACATATGAGCCATTTACCTTTTTGCAGCAGTTCGAGATGATTTGTGGTACGACGAACTATCCAGGAGTTACGCAGGAGGTTGTCCACCTCAAAGCCTTTCCCTTCGCCTTAGCAGATAAGGCAGTTTACTGGTTGAGTCATTGAGGGAGGGAAATTTCTACATGAGATGATCTGAAGTCCACATTCCTACGTAAGTATTTTCCTCTAGGAAGGACGAACATGATGAGGAGTCAGATCTCCAACTTCACACAATTACCGTATGAATCTTTCCATGAGGCATGGGATCGATTCAAGGATCTTATGGAGAGATGTCCGCATCATGAAATACTGATGAAGGTGCTTGTACATAATTATTTTAGAGGACACCAGCTGGACATTCAGGGGCTGGTGAGTGCTGCATGTGGCAGCAGTTATCTGAATAAGGTTGCCGAGTCATTCTGGTCCATCTTCAAAGGGATGGCGGAAAACTCGAGAGTCGTCGACTCTACTCAGGCATTCCAGAAGGCCCCTCAGCCACCACATCACTGAGAGAATCATAAGGTGGCAAATATTTTAGAGTCTGAATCCAATACCAACATGGGTTTTATTAGTGAAAAGTTAACGTTGGTAGATGTCATTCAGAAACAAGTTCAGGACTTACAGCCATTGCGAGAGTTGGAGAAACTCTCATCTCTGCCTCAACAGCTGAGTGATCTTATGAAGAAGGTAACAGAGCTACAACTTCAGTATCAACAGGCTCAATCTTCTTCGACTTCACAACCTACATGAAGATCTTTACCCGATCCTCCCACCTGACAGATACATTTCGTCTAGAGCGAGCCACAGACTTCGCAGATTGATTGGCATGAGGACTAGTCTCATGCCAATGTTGGTCAGATCACCAGTTCTGTGGACATAGATGTTGAGCCTCAATCCACTCTTGAGATCAACAGAATATGGTACACTCCGATCCAGCAACCGAGTGTACCTCATCTTCAGCCGCAACAACAGTATAGTCATCCGCAGCATGGACGTCCATACTTTCAGCACCGACAACCTTATACGCAGCAGCAGTCTCACCAGCATACATATCAGAGACCACATTCTTATCAGTATCCTGCTGTACATTTGCAAACACATCATTACCAGCAGCAGCAGCAACAGTCTTCCTTTACACCTCAGAGATCTTCCCAGCCTTACACTCCACAGCAACACACACCAAGGCAGGAGAGAGTAGAAAGCTAGGGTCATTACACAGAATCAGAGATGTCTTCACAGGACCTGGCACTGAATCAGATCATGGATATGTTGAGCATGCTCCAGACTGCACATAGATCAGAGATGGAGTAGGTTAACCGACGTCTGGATGAGTTAACCATGCTGAAGACCACTCTCCTAGCCCAGCCTCAGATGAACTCGAACAACAAGAGGAGGCATCCAGATCAGGTAGACATCACTACAGGTACGATCTCTCTTCCTGGATTTTTATCTAACTTCATTCATCTCAGGAGCGGTAGATCACCACGAGCACCTGATAGAGTAGAGGAGAGGGTACATGATGAGGAGAGAGAGTCAATCCATGATCAGACACATTCTGATGCTGAGGAGCAGAACCGTCAAGATGATGAAGACCACCTTGATGATCAGAGAGAAGGGAGCGATGCAGAAACAATTGACATGGATACATGCGAGTCAAATGATGATATCACTCTAGACCATGCAGATATTCCCGACAAAAATTTTTCTTCCCTTGTTTTAGAGAGTTTTGTACATAATTCTGAAACTCTCGATGTACACGCTGATTTTGATATGAATAAAAAGTTTGATTTTGTCATTCTTGATATTGTTCCTTTTCCTGATGCCTTGTTTGGAAAAGGAAAGAAAAACACCAAAAATAATGTTGTTACTCCAGAGACTGAACGATTATTAAAAGATGACATCTTCTTGAAGATCCCACTTCACGATGCCTTGGATCACTTTCCAACGCTCAAGAATCAATTGAAGAGTCGATGTACCACGCGTAGGAAAAAGAGATCACGTATATGAAATCATCTTTTGACCAAGGCTACATCCTGCGCTGTACAAAATAAATTGCCTAAGAAGAAGAAGGACTCAGGAGCACATTATGTCAGATGCGAGATTGCCAATGCAGCATTCGATTGCACTCTATTAGATAACGATTCCTCGATAAATTTGATACCATCTTGTTTACTCGACAAGGTCGAGTTAGGTCCTCTTTACAAATCCCGCGCGATCCTTCAGTTTGCTGATAGATCTGTAAAGAGACCTAGGGGCATATTAAGGAAAGTTATCGTAACTGTGCAGGGCCTACAGTTCCCAGTGGACTTTACTGTCCTGGATATGGATTGCCCTACACAGTTGCACCTTACCCCGATCATTCTTGGGAGGCCTTTCTTAGAGACCGTGAAGTCTCTCTTCAATTATGATACATGGAAGGTATCTTTTCGCACCGAAGGCGAGAAGGTACATATAGAGATGGCGAGAGAATCACACACATCCAGTGACACATCTACGACCAGTTCTGATATCTTGAGTTCTTTAGCCACCTGTGATTACATGGATGAGGTTCGCCTTGACGACCTTGAGAGGTATCGAGTAGAGACACAAGATTTCCTAGAAAAGGATGGGTCCGAAACTACAGTTGGCAGTTCTTCTGATGGTACTCTATATTTCAGTATGGATGATGATAAGCAGATGGATCAGATATCCAAGGATTTTATTGCAGATATTTCATATTCAGATGGTTTACACAATTCCTCCACTTCAGATGATCTAGAGAATGAATTTCATTTAGCTAAGTTATTTTCCTCTAGTCATTCTGAGGATGAGCATAGTAGCGAGTCGGATGATGTTTTAAACATCTTCTATAGTTCGACTCTAGAGCATATTGAGATGGTGGATAACCATGTTGCAGATACATTTACCACCGATACCGATCCCATTATACATACAGATGAGGTTACAGCAGAGCTAGATTCTACCTTACCAGAGCTGAAGTTATTGCCACCAAGCACGAAATACGCTTTCCTTGCGGGTCCACATAGACAGTTTCTGGTCATTATCAGCTCATCTTTGACCGAAGAGCAAGAATCTCATCTGATGGAGATTCTTGAAAGAAATCGCAAGGCTATTGGGTGGACTGTATCCGATCTCCATGGGATCAATCCTGCTTTGTGTTCTCATCATATATATCTCGATCATGACAACATACCTTCTAGAGAATTTCAGCATAGGCTGAATCTGGTTTTACGAGATGTTGTCAAGAAAGAGATTACGAAATGGTGCGATGCAGGGTTTATCTATCCCATCTCCAACTCTGAATGGGTCAGCCCATTACATGTTATCCTGAAGAAGTCGGGAATTCAAATGATTAAGAATGAGAGTGGAGAGGAATTTCCAAAGAGAGTAACCACGTCGTGGTGGGTGTGCGTCGATTACAGGAAGTTGAACTTCGCGACGAAGAAGGATCACTTCCCTTTGCCTTTTATAGACCATGTCATAGAGAGATTGGCTGGGAAGGAATACTTCTGTTTCCTTGACGGTTACTCCGGATACAACCAGGTCACTATTGCTCATGAAGACCAGGAGAAGACTGGCTTCACATATCCTTTCAGCACGTATGCCTTTAGACGGATGCCCTTTGGATTTTGCAATGCCCCTGCTATTTTCCAGAGGTGTATGCTTGTGATTTTTGCAGACATGGTGGGTGATTTTCTAGATGTCTTTATGGATGTTTTTTCGATCTATGGTGAGTCCTTTGACGATTGTTTAGCGCACCTAGACCAGGTTCTTCAGGATTGTTGTGAGGTAGATCTCGTTCTGTCATGGGAAAAGAGCCATTTTATTGTACACACGGGATCGTGTTGGGACATGTCATCTCCCAACGAGGCATGGAGGTCGACCCTGCCAAGGTGGACGTCATCAAGCGTCTCGAACCACCATCCAACATCAAGCAGTTACGATCTTTTCTAGGGCATGTTGGCTTTTATAGATGATTTATTCAGGATTTTTCCAAGATTGCCCGACCATTAACTGAATTATTAGGCAAAGACATCGAGTTTTTGTTAGATGACAAATGTCTTAATGCCTCACATTGAAAGAGATGATCATCAGTGCTCCTGTCCTACAGCCACCCGATTGGTCTCTTCCCTTTGAGATCATGACAGATGCTTCAGATTTTACGATCGGGGTTGTATTAGGACAGAGGATGAATGGACTTCCTGTTGCTATCAACTATGCCAGCCAAACATTAGATGATGCTCAACAAAATTACATAGTGATAGAAAATGAGATGTTGGCAGTGGTATTCGCATTAGACAAATTCAGATATTATCTTCTTGGCTCCAAGATCATAGTTTACACATATCATTCAGCTATCAGATTTTTGATGGAGAAGAAGGATGCCAAGGCATGCCTTCTTAGATGGATTCCCTTACTTCAGGAGTTTGATTTTGATATTAGAGACAAACCTAGGGTAAAAATGTGGTAGTTTATCACCTCTCCTAATTATAGATAGATCAGCCTTCAGATGAGTACACGCTAGAGATTGCGGAGAGATTTCCAGACGAGAATATGTTTGCAGTTACCGAGCTTCCATGGTATGCAGATATAGTGAATTTTCTGGTTACACAAAAAAGTCCACAGGGTTGGCCAAAGGACCGAGTCGATAGACTAGTTTCCGAGGCACAATACTACCATTGGGCGGATCCGATTCTTTTTCGTGAGGGACCAGATTGTGTTTACAGGCGATGTATTCCTCGGGAGGAATATAATAGTATCCTCACTCTGTGTCATTCCTTAGAGGCAGGTGGACATCATTGAGGGAAGAGGACAATGCAAAAGGTACTTCGAAGCGGATTGTGGTGGCCGACTCTTACTAGAGATGCTTGCACATTTGTGAAGAGTTGCCCGGATTGTCAAAGAGCAGTAGAGACAGTCAGTGCCAGAGATACGATGCCTATGCGACCTGTTATTATTTGCGAGATCTTTGACGCATGGGGCATAGATTTTATGGTACTGTTTCCTTCCAACAGTGGCCTTAAGTACATTCTTCTCGTTGTAGATTATGTTAGTAGATGGGTGGAGTCTATACCCGCACGAACCACAGACAGTAGAATAGTATGCAAGTTCCTAAGTAAACATATTATTTCATGGTTCGGTATTCCACGTATTCTTATTTTAGATGGGGGTAGCCACTTCATTAATAAGGAGGTAAAAAAGCTAGTGAAGAAATATGGAATTGATCACAAAGTAGCTTCTCCTTACCACCCTCAGACGAACGGCATGGCTGAAGTTTCAAATAGGGAGGTCAAATCCATTCTTCAGAAATTAGTACGACCGGATAGGAAAAACTGGTCACAGCTTCTAGATCAGGTTCTTTGGGCATATCATACTACATATAAGACTCCCTTAGGTACTTCACCCTTCAGTCTGGTTTATGGGAAGCCATGCCATTTGCCCGTAGAGATCATGCACAAATATGAATGGGCTATCCGAGAAATTTCACTCGATATGCAGAAAGCATGAGCCAAGAGGAAGATGGATCTGAATGAGCTAGTAGAGATTCGAAATCAGGCGTACGAGAACACCCTCATTTATAAGGACAGAGTAAAGAAATGGCATGATAGACATATTCGGCACAAGATCTTTGTTCCTGGGCAGAAAGTATAGTTGTTCAATGGCAAATTAAAAACCAAGTGGGAAGGACCCAACATAGTCAGAATGGTGCACGACAATGGAAGCATATCTATATCAGATTTGTCACCAGGTGTAGAGCCGTTCGCGGTGAATGGGCAGATGCTGAAGCACTTCGTAGAGACTACTGATCATCTGGCCCGTGTTGAAGTGATCTATTTTGTACATGACTCATGACTACTCTTACACTTTATCTCATCTCGTGCAAAGACTTTTGAGCCATTCGATTTTTGGAGTTCACAACACTTATACATTCTTCGTAGACCACAATCGTCCCCATTTTTGCTCATTTTTTATGCTTAGGATACCAGATCCTAAGTATAGGGGGGACTGATTGCCCGATGATTAGCATTTTTAATTTTATTATTATTTTTGTATATCCTTTCTGTTTCACAAATCACTAGTCCTCAATTTTTGGCTACATTCTTTTCTATACGTAGGATGCCTTATCCTAAGTATAGGGGAGACTGAGTGATTTCGTTGATCTCATTTTCTTTATTTCTGTTGTTCATTCGTTGTATATTCTTTTTTCTCAGTCACCTCATTTTTTCTCTTCCATTATACTTACGATGACCAGATCGTAAGTATGGGGGGGTCGATTGAATTTTTTTCTTTTATTCTTTTTCACCCACTTTTACTTAGCATGAGTTATGTCCTCCTTTTCTCTTTTGACGCTATGAGGACATAGCACAATCTAAGTATAGGGGGTGCGTATGTATTGTATATATACTTTTGTCCATAACTCGTACTTTTATGTATTTTCTATATTTATAAAATCCATAAAAAGTGGGTAAAATATCCTTGTAAATAAGTAAAATATGTTTAAAATCCATATTTAAAAGACTTAAATTAACATATATATTTAAAAAATTATATTTAAAATATGTATAATACTTATTTAAAGTCCTATCTTTTAAATTATGTGTAAAATTCATTTAATCCTTGTAAAATTCTCTGTGTATAAAATTTGTAAAATACATTATATATTTAATTCAAATAAAATATATCTTGTAAAATTCTTGTACAAATGCTTGTTTATAAAAATCAAAAAATCCATAAAAAGTACAAAGTCCTAAAATTCATAAAAATTACAAAAGTCTTAAAATCCATAAAAAATGAGTAAAATTCAGAAAATGTACTTCACAAAAACATTGTTGCATTTGCATTCGCATTTTTCAGAATAAGTTTGATTTCTAGAACTAAAGATTGATTCTAGTCTAAAGGATGGAGCTTGATTATGGCCTTTAACTTTCATTGTAAGGAGCCTAGTTAGGATTTGGAATTTAGACTCTTCAGGTCTTTGACTTATATCTTTAGGTTCCATAAGACCATATTTGGGAAATCAACTCATATGTGCTTAAGTAGAAAACTTGGTGTCATCCGTACAACTCTGCACCAGTGAACCAATCTTGGACACATGCACTTTGCACTTAGATTGACTTGGATGGAGTTGCGAAGGGCAGTACATCTTGGTAGTGCGTTTCTATCCTTGTCTTTGCAGCATTGACGTCTAAAGATGGGAGAGATTGGTATTGCGATAGTCGCTTCGGATGAGGGAAGGATCTGCTGACACAATTTTTCTAAGACCTCAAAAAAGGGACGGAACAAAAGATGCTATATCCGTCGAGGCACAAAAAGATGAATGCAGTTCAAGCAAATTACAAAGCCAAATCAAAGAATAAGCCACCAAATACAAATACGACCACAATGGTCCAAGCTTCCACCAAAAATGCCTGCACATCTTAGTGGAGACTTAGCTACACTAGTTGAGCTTCCACAAGGAGATGCGTCTACACTGGTCGCACTCCAGTTCTTTTCTCATTCCTCTACTTTCTCTCTATATTCGATTGTGGACATAGCACGAACTGACCTCAGAAGGGAATACCCCCCTCCCCGAGGAAAGAGTAGCTGGATGAGGAATCAATGGAAGTGTATAGCTGGGATGGACGGTTTCTTCGCTTCTTTAAGCAGGAAGAGCTAAATCAATTCATACACTGTTCAAATTGACTTCAAGGTTGATAGAGTTTGCGATATGAATAAGTGAGTCTGAACTAGCTGATGAGGTGAACTTGAATAAGGATTTGTGGAACTTGAGGACTGTTGAGGATAAAATCCTAATCCTAGTTAAGGTTTCGACAAAATGCTTGTTTTAGGCCCGATCTAGCTCTGTCCTTTGTCTGTTCTCATGAATTGGTTTAGGAAAACAAATTCATTTTAACTTTCTTTCTTTTTTACTTACTTTTCAAATAAGTGTTTGCTAAGGGACTAGCAAAGTTTAAGTATAGGGGGTTGATGAATCCATGATTCATTAACATTTCTATCGCATTTTGTCTTAAAATCCTTAACAAATACATGTAAATATCCATTAATTTCCACTTTTTAACAAAATCTCATTCATGAATAAAAATACACTTTTATGCATCAAAAACATATAAACAAATAAAAGAATAAAAATAAAGAAAAGAAAAGAAGGCAGATCGTAAATATGTATATATGTACAATATGACTCAGAAAATATAAATATAGCTGTAAGAAATATTTATATAACCTAACCCCTGAGACAAGGTCAGCATGGATTGGTCGACAAACCAACAAGTCGGGGAGATAAGGACAGAAAACCATAAAAATAATTAAAGTACACTTCACACACTTTTCATTATTTATCAAATAAATACCAAATCTTCATTGATTTTTAATTAATTAATATGTAGATATTTTCCACCAAATCATTTTCTTATTTGTTTCTAAAAATGTATATAAAAATATAAAAATAAGTTAAAAATATTATCTTGTATATATGCCAAGAAATCCAACTTTTAACTTGTCAAATTCTCAACTTCCGAACATCATAACTTCCTCATACGTCCAATTTCACTCTACTCACCTTTAAAGTTCATAAAATAATATTCTCTAGTTAATGGAGGTGGTTTCATTGAACTCGCAGCCCGTTTCTAAAAAGTCAGTTTTGGGACCTAATGACAATGGGGTTTCTGGGCTATTTATTTTATTTAGAACACATTATTTATAGTTTTATTAATTTTATAATTTTTAATTATTTTCATAATCTTGTATTTTCACCATGAATTATTTCGGAATTTTGGGGCTTATTTATTATTTTTAATAAAATCCAAAACCCTAATTTATATATGAAAGTGAACTAAATGACTTATATCTGTATTTATTAATATATCTAAATTAAATTATTAAAATCCACAAAAAATCACAAAGGCATTATTTATTATTCTAATAATTAAGAAAATATAAAATTAATATATAATTATTTATTTATTGAATTAAAAATCCAAAATCTATTTATTAAGTATTATTTAATCCTATTTATTAATATAATAATTATATTTCATACAATATTCATTATTTATAAAAAGTAATTATACAATAATTTAGATAATTTAATTCTCTTTATTTTTCCTTTTTATACCTATTTAAAAAAATGAAATATATTATTTATTATCTAATTTATAATGAATTTCCAACATCTGGCCAACCAGGTGTTGACACGTATCAGCACCTGGTTCTTCTTCTCCAAGAAGCCAGTGTTCTGGCTCTATTCCACCGGTTGTTCTTCAACGAATTCTTCCGCTCCATCTCTAACCTCCTTGATCGATCTTAACCTTCCATTCTCTTCCCCTAACCACCTTCATTCACGCTGACCCTTTGATCCACCTAACAAACTCTTCGATTCATCTATAAAAGCTCATAAATTTGGCACATTCAAACCAGACTTTTCCACCAACCAGAACTCATCAGTTCCAGTACCGACCCTTCTCCTTCCAAGCCTCGTGTCGGTCGAGTACGGTGGTGACAGTGCCCATCAGTCACCCCGCGTGGAAAAAGATCGTCGGAGGAGAAGCTCCAGGGTGACAACTCACCTTGCATCACCACCCAGTGCCGCGTCAAGCTTCGGGAAAGATCGACCGTCGAGCAGCTATCAGAGGTAATACACCTCTAGTCCCAGATCTATTCCTCCACTTTTGCTATTTAATTTCTCGAAGTATGTGCCATGATTAGGGTAGATAATTGCGTAATTAGATTCATTAATTACCCTTCTTAGATGTCCATCAAATTCATCTCTCCTACTCACTTCGAATTCAAACCAATTCGCATATCATTTTCGCTACTTTTCACTACGTTTTTCATCAATTCTGGAAACATCATTTTGATCTTGCAAATCTTAATCCTTTGACCGATTTCTTCACAAATTGAGCACATAAAATCATTCATTACAGATCCACTAATCATCTAGACCAACCTCAGAGCAATTGGAGCTTCCAAATGCAAGGAACAATTCATTCAAAGACGGTGCAACATCACTTAGCAGCTCCAGGACCAGACGAACAACCATTTTCATCGGCGGAGAACTGTCACTACCAGCCGCCTACGGAGGAGCACCACCACGAGAGAGCCTGAGGGGTGAAGGCGTCACCCCTCTGGCCTTGCCGGAGGCCCCAGGTCGTAGCTGATCATCGGATACAATTCGGAGAAGAAGATGCCTTGGTCAGTTGTGCACCAGATCGCAATAACATGAAGAATAGCCTGATGCTACAGGCCGTTGACACGTGGCACTGAAGAACGTACCGGATAATCTCCAGCTTCTAATCTTGACCGCCCGTTGTGAAACGGTGGGAAAATTGCAAACTAAGTCCAGTCAAGTTCCAAAAGTTCTCAGCCGCCCCAGAAGTTTCCAGAAATTGTATTTAGGTCCCTGTATAGGGACCTAAATGCAATTCCTTTAGTTTTCTTTTCATTTCAGTCCCCAGAGGACTTTTTTGTAATAAACAACAACTTTTCTTTGCAGTTATGCCCCTGGCTTGTAGGGGCTGTTTGGACCTCGAATTTTCCGTATTTTTCCGTGATTTTTTTAGGGTAGCCTGATAACTGCCTGAGATACCTTTCTATTATTTTTCCAAGATTTTTCATCGCTTTGTTGTGTCGTTTTGAATTTTGTCATTTCGAGTTAGTTTTGAGCTGGTTTTCTTTTCAACTTCTTTCTTTGTAAAATCAAGAATAAAGAGGATTTTTCTGGAACTTCTTCCTTATCTCAAAAACCATAGTTTTAATATTCTGCCTCCTTGAGTTCGACCCAGTCACACTCACCTGGTAAAATAATTAGTGAACGATAAAATAGGAGAAAAACCGATTTATCTCTCTCTCCTATTTTATTGTATTTTTTGTTTGATCAGCGCGGTTCCCTCTCTGCAGCTTTTCTCCTCTACACCGACATTCTTTAACCACAGGTTGGAACCGCATTATCAGGTATATCCACAACGGATAGGCCAACTACAAACCTTTGAAACTCCTCTAAAAGATGGGAAAGGGAAATATGTGACACTAGAGTATACTGAGCACAAGTACGTCTTTGCTTCCGTAAAGAAATGGGCACCTCGAGGTCAGTAGCATATTCAGTAACCGAGACTGGATCATCTACAAACTCCTTCTCATCCTACTGTAAATGCAAATCACCAGTGCCATCAATAGGAACTAAGTTGTCAGAACATACCTGGGAGGTGCTGGATGATGGAGGAGGCTTGTGAGCATGAGGTCTATGAGTGTAAGCTTGTGGCAAAAAGATGGAGGATGCTAGTAAAGGCTCTGATGAAGGTGGTGGTGAGATGGAGGAAGAAGGTACGAGTGGAGGTGGTGAAGGAGGCAAACAAATGATGGATAAACCAAGATATAGAGGCATGCATACATTTAAGGTTGTGGGAAGAACGTTAAATGCATCATTGAAGCATAGAGATCACATCATATGCTATCAGGAGTGACTAGTCACACTATTTGCTTGGGGCAGCAGAATTTCAAAAATTTCAAATGTGATGAAACCACATGATCCAAGAACACTTCTCGGATCGTTTCATCTAAACCACAAAGGGGTATTAGGGTTACCTCTAGAAGCGTGGTTGTGATTGAGTCTCTAAACTAAGAGACCTCCTATCTCAAGTCCGAGCCAAGGGAGGAGGCGTTTGCGAGTGTGTTGATGAAACGCATGCCCCTCGCAACCCTTGTTGATGATCCAAGCGACGAATCTCCTAATCTTGTCTCAGGAGATCCAATGTCTTCTTCACGAGCGAAGTGCACCAAAGGATACGGAGATCCACAAGCTTTCGAAGTAGTGACACAATGACATGGCGATGACGACCTTCTCTAGGGTTTAGGGTGGAAGACCACTCTAAGAAGGGAGAGATTGGGTGTGGGAAGAGAATATGATAGAGAGAGGCTATCCAATTGTAGTCAAATGAAGAGATAGGGTTGCCTCTTCTTTTATGGTATTTTGGGAGTCCATGGATCACAATCCATGTGAACACGAAATCAATGATTGAGATTGATTTGTGATTTCTATTCAATGGCCACTTTTTTGTTCTAAAAATACAACAACAATTAATTTAGATTAAATTAAGTACATTAAATAATAAACATAATTTAATCTGAACTAAATCAATTAGGATAGATGTATTAGGAAGGAGGCCACCCACATTCTTAAAATAAAGGGGTCGAACACTCTTTGAATGAGTCAAAGGGTGGCCGTCAACCCTCCATTCATGGAAGAAGTTGGCCTTCTAATTTTGTGAGATATAAAATCTCACATAATCATTCATATATTTACAACAATTTTTGTTGTAAAATAATTCACCAAAATTAATTCCAATTTCATTTTGTGAATATTGCAATCATGCCAATGAATAATTATGAATCACATTCACACATCCAAAATAAATTGTAAATTGTATTACCAATTAATTTTCAAGTGAATCCAATTCACATCAACAATTAATTTGTAGATACTATTAATAATAAGCTCTCTCTAATATACTATAATTCACATTTATAATATATACAAATAATATGGATAGCACTATCCACATTATTCATTTCCTTGATAATTAAATCATATTTAATCATCTTGGATCTCTCATGTGCCCAAATAATATGAATCGCATTCGCATTATTCACATCTTTGATAATTAAATCACATTTAATTATCTTAGATAACTCTCCTTATATGGCACTATAATATGAATATGCACCCCCATCACTCTCCTTCCTCCCACACACACCTCCTGCACCCCCATCACTCCTCTGCCCCCTGCGGCGGGCTGCAATGGCCCAAGCCTCGCGACCCAACCCTCTGCCTTGCATCGCACGACCCGTACAACTACCGCAGGACCTGTCTCCCAACCCCACTCCCGCCAATCTTCACGTTGTTCTCTCTCCACCCTATGTGCAACCATCGATCCAACTACCTCTGTATACCTCGCACCACCAACCACCCATAAATAAACTCCGACCGCCATCATGCACGGGCATCCTCCTTCAGGAGATCCCAGCCACCAGCGCAACCCCCTCCCCGGTGACAGCTCGGAGGACAGTACTGCCGCGATGATGGCCTTGCAGACTCATACACGAAGGTGTGATCCGTGGACCCATTTCCACATCACGATCGCTCTGACGAGCGCCAAGCTTCGAGTTGCTTATTCGCAGCAGCTCTCAAGGTGACAACATGAGCCAGTCTCACACCTCTCCGCCCCCTAGAGAACCCGACCATCTTCTTCTTCCTTTTCATTTTCTTCTTTCCTTTCCTCCTCTTCCTTTGTTCTACATATTTTCCTCTGTTTCTTTGTTCTTCCTCTTCACCATTGACCTCATCGCCCCTTGGGATTCATCTCTACTACCTCCCCGCACAACATCCATTCATCATACACCAGGCCATCCTTTTAGCCTCGACCGCCCACCGTACATGGTTGCACCCCCAACCTTCCACCACCACCACATAGGCTGAATTTGTCATCCCCTGGATGCGTCTCAGTCGCGAAGCCTGTGCCCCTCAGCAGCTGACAACAGCATACCCTCTCGTGTTGCCTCAATACCACCGTCGGCCTCGATCCTAACGATCGTAGTCTAGCTCTAGGAAGCATCATCTTCTTCGGCGAAGCTTAGACGTACGCCTCGCCTTTCCCTCACACCATCAGGCTCCTCCTCCATCACCTGGACGTCCTCAGCTCGAGTTGTGGAACTCAGTGCATCTAAACTCTCCTGCGCATCGTCACCTAGGCCCACCTATGTATGCCTCTGTTACCACACCCTTCGTCACCCATCACAACAGAGTTCCCCCCACCTCAGCCCATGGTAGTTCCTTGGCATGTATCGTTGGGATTTGTTGCTTCATGCTCCAACAGCGACCGCCCAGCCGCCGCCCCTCTCTCTACATTGAACTCCACCAAGGACCACATCATGAGCAACGCTCCTCTGCCTTCCTTCTCCTCGGGTTCAATGCACGCCATCACCCGTATTATCATTCCCTCCTCACATGCACGATACGTGAGGGAGAAGGACAGTTTGCGCCCAGCACCCTTGGCTTTCAGCAAATAACAAGACACCCCTCGTCGTCCTGCAAACACATGCTCTGCACGTGCCTAAGGTGTAAATTACACCCCCGGCCAAGCTGTGACCATGTGTGGCGCACGTGCGGCGTGGAAAAATTGCAAAATGCACTCCATAGTCTAGGTAATTACATGAAAGTCCTTGTCAGCATTTTTTATTTCAATTTTATTTCTGTAATTGCATATGGCCCTGTGTTTGCACATTTATTTGTACCCTCATTTCACATTATTTTATCCTTTTAAAAAAATGTTCATTACAGAACAATTCATGCTCTATCATTGTGTATGTTAAAAGTTATTTTTAGGAGCTACGAGTTATTTACTTTGGCTATTTTGGTGAAAAAAATCAATATTTTGCCCACTGCTTGTTCTTCCATTAATATGTAATTATTTGCTCTATAAAAAATCTCAAAAAATCACATTAGGTAGATTTCAATTTGTTCTACTTTGTGCCTAAATTTAATGTCATTTGCACGTATATCTAGGTCAGATAAATTAATTGGTGATTTATGTAATTAATTTTTAATAGGTCATAAGTCAATTATTTTTGAGATCTAATAATTTTCCTGGATTCTTCTCACATAAACTCATGTAGGATAATTTTAGTTCCTAAAGAGAAATTAGTTTGCTATTTATTAAAAGTAGCTTTGTAAAATCACCTAGTCTGCATATTTTATTCATAATTAATTCATAGTAAGGCAGAAATTCAACAAAATTGCAGTAGATTAATTTCATCATTATTCAACTTCTGGCTAAGTTTGAGGATTTTTGGACATTGTTTGGTCAAAATATGAATTTTAACCCTTAAACTAGCCTAAAATTGCGTTGCATTTTAATTGTATTTTAAAATAAAAAAATGCTCTCTTGAAAACCTATCTTCTTGACTGACTTAAAATAAACCTAAGGAGACAGTGGCATCCCTGAGTTCGACATTGGGCTTGCCCAAGTAAAATAATTTGACTGCTTGCATTTAGTTTTGAAATTAATTAAGTGGTTTTTGATCGATCCGAATTTTGCCTATCTACAACGAAATTCGAACATTAGTTCGACATAATTATGAGGGAGATTCACGGGTTTTTCAAATGGCGTCGTTGCCTGGGAGGCACGGCTTAGGTTAATTTTTGGAAAATCCAGATTATAGGTTTTCCATCCCCGGGTAGTCTAACCCCTAGTTTTCTTGTGAATATTTCTCCAATTATTTTTTATTGCATTTTTTACTCATTTGATTTATTGAGTCTATTTGTCTTACCACCATCTTATTTTTGTGTGAGGGACCCGACGCGATGAAGCGATAACTTAGGTGGTCGAGCATCTCAGGAGCTTCGGAGGCCGGCTTTTTCTGGTGATAAGCTGATTGAAGGAACACATAAAAATTAAGATCATGTTGAGTCGTGAGAGAGTGTAGAGTCTAGGATTATTTTTCTGCATTTAAATTAATTTGTAATAATTGCACATTTATACCAGATTCCATTTGGTATATTTCATGTGTGATTGGACATATGGACATTATTTTGTGGTGTGTCGAGACATGTTTCACTCTCCGGTGAGGGTGGGGCTCGACTTGAGTGGCGAAATTAGGATAGGCACCCGATCGTTCAATTTCAATATTGCTTGTGCTCATACTTTATAGGACCACATATCACTCTTAACAAGATGCACTTAGACCGTAGAGCTATTAGTAAAAATTAAATTGTTCATTACTCGCTAATAGAACTGCCTATTTAGGAACTGTTTTCTCGTTTGCATTTCATATAGTGTAAAATTTCAATTCAGTATTGCATCCTGCATTGTAGAGAGCTGGAAGCACTGTAAGTCTTCTTACTCAAGCATTCATCATCATTTTCTTGATCACATCAACTTTTTCTAATTCCCTCTCTCGGTTTTTCTAACTTAGTATAAAGGAATTGGGACTGGATGGTAGATGTGATTGCTTGTGCGGATTAACTAAAGTGACAACTAATCTCTAAAATTAGGACTGTTAATTTAATTAGACCAAAAAATTGACTAAAATTAACCCTTGTTTGCGGGAGAGCAACCCCGTCATTTTCTCAATTTACTTGCAAGTGTGAGAGAGACGATACTAGGATAGAGCCAAAGCTAGGATTTTCATATAGACTACTAGTTCAAAACGATTATCCACTTTTCAGTGAGGATCTACGGGTAGCCGGTAAACAGTCCGGATTTCCTTAGTAGAGTGGGAGGTTTAGAGAACGCCTTATAAGGCTTTGTCCTCAAGAAACGGGTAGCCGTATTATATGGTCTGCACTTACTCCTATACTGGCTGAAAGTGGGTTTTTCGTGAGAATCGGGACAGTCTGTAGGGGATTACAGACACCTAACAGCTCGCCAATCTTTCAAGACTTGCATTTATCACCAACTAAAACTGACAAGATAATTCGTCCAAACCTTTACGACCCTCACGTGTAGAGTTGGTGAATTTGGGGTGTTGTTTTGTGTCTGTCCGTGTGCATTATCATGTGTACTTGTATGGTTTTTACCTTGATCGGCTTACATTCATCCATTCCTCTTCGAGATGTCGGGATATTGGTCATCATATCTAGGTCACTCCTCTTCGACCATAATTTGATCATATTCACCTTCTTATTCCTCCTCATACCCCCATCCAGATCGTGAAGTCAAAACTTCGACTGACTTCCCCACTTCTTCGTACTTCTCACCTACCCCACCTTCTTACACCCCTGACCCACTTCCAACCTGGGCTAACTCACCTTATAGTCGGTCTCTTGTTGGAATGAATGAACAATCCAAAGAGCAAGTCACTGCTGAGACAAATTATTGGCAGAATTCGGTGCCCCCTCAGACCTCATTCTCATTTAAAGTTGGGACCATACAACAATTTTTATATACACATCCCGACATTACCTTACGGCATAACACGGTCGGTCGAACAAATAAAATGGAGAGGCATGCATCATATGATCTTCCTAACTTGATTGACTTTAGTAATAAAGCCCACATTGACCAGCCTTCATTCGGAGAGCCTACACATTCAAGGGCTTGGACTCATGAGCTAGATGTACCAGCTCCCTATTCATTTCCATTATTCGAGGCACCAACCAATATCTGCCATTCAGATGGTCCATACTCAACCCAGTATTACATGTCAGAGTCTAGGCATGTTGAGTATGAGACTTCAAGATCTCAGCAGTATACTCCGAGTAGACAAACTGCTTCAATGATTTGCTATGAGGACTTTTTGGAGGATAACATTTCTAGGGTTGTGAAGAGATATGAATTTATTGAGGATAAAATTAGGAATGTCATTGACTGAATCATTTCAATTTATTCCAGCTCAGGTATGGAAGTAGAAAAGGGAATAACATATTCAATGTTGAAAACATAGAGGATAAAAGAGAAACAGACACAATGTACAACTGGAGTCCATTCTACCTCCCTCTTCTACTAACCACTTACCCCTCCAATCCAGAGTCTGACCATTTGCCAGTCAAAAACAAAAAAAAATTGAAAATTATCAAAAGACTAAAAAAATTACAAAACCAGAAAGTCTCATAAAAATAGAAAATGAAAATGACATAAAAAAATTAGATCCTGCCATGAGGGAAGCCCTTGCTGAGGAGTTGATATCTTAAGCTTCCCTTAATAAAGGTCATAGATCACTTCCTCGACTTCAAGAGATTTATAAGGAGTAAATTGATGCCAAGAGGTCGGGTAATAAGAGAACACGGACAGAAAGGCACCTAGTGTCTATGGCCACCTCCTTGGCGATGGGGAGAAAGACCAAGAGTCATGGAGTGAAGCGGCAACCTAGTGTTGAATGTGAAAGCAAAGAGACCACCTTCACCCATACTAGAATTGATGATGACTCACCAATAAATATCCTCCCAACCTCTGTGTTTGTCAAGCTCAAACTCAGGCAAATCAGAAAGTTGAGAGAGATCGTTCAGCTGGCTGATTGATCTATAAAACGGTCGAGAGGAACCATTTCAGTCATCATTACTTTCCAAGGTGCTCTACTCCAGGTAGACTTCACTGTCATTGACATTAAGCACCGAGGAGAGTATACCCAGTCTCCTATTATTCTCAGGAAGCCATTCTTAGCCTCAGCTAAGGCGATTATAGATTGTGAGACTGGAGAGACTGATTTTACATCATTGGGAGCACTCCGACTGCATCCATTCTTTGACACAATCTACTCTAAGGTAACCAATAGAGTTGTTGATAATCGTGACCTTCGAGAGGTAGATGAGTCCCACCTCTCTGTTACACCTGAGATACCAGCTGTCGAGCCGACCATTGGATCAAAGACTCCCCACACATCATTGACTCCCATTGCTTGCATCACTCCTAATGCCAACCTACTAAGATCACTAACACCTCACCGAGACACGTGTTGACCCCTCGGGAGTATTATAATATATGATGACTCATCTAATGAGGAAACCATGGTCGACACCGCATCACATCCCGACCTTCAAAGGAGACAACCAAGACTAAATAGACCCCACCCAAAAACATGGTTGCTCTCTCCTCTAGCTGATTATCTAGTGAGAGGAAGTTGAGAATTAATTCCTCAAGGTGTTCCCCCGAACCCCTCAAGGTGTATCACTCTCCACTCCCTCTCAATGATCCAGGTTATAGAAAACCTACTAATAAAGTTTCCTTAAACATATTGAAGAAGGAATTTTTGAAGGAATCCTCATCAGGTCCGAATGAGATGATTTATATGTGTGAACTCAGTTCGGATGTTCTTAAGCCCTATTTGAGCAAGCAACCGTGTGTTGACCCTCATTGGACGATCCCTACACCTCACTATTATTCATCTGAGGATGATTCCGACAGTGACACATATGTATAGTATCCACCTCCTCGCTCTCGCAAGAAGGTTTGTCAAAAAGCTTCTTGATCCTTGTATATTCTCACTCCTCCTTGTATATATCCCCCCCGGCTCCATATTGTTTCATTTTATGGCTATACTTAGGATGACTAGATCCTAAGTATAGGGGGAGAGTGACCCGAGTATCTTCATCATTCTCTGTACATTCTCCAGATCTCATCGGTTCTCACACCCACTCTTGTGCTAGACTTAGGCTCACCATAGCCTAAGTATAGGGGGGACCGATGTCTGTCACGTATATGTACTCATCCATTTCCCCTCTTAACCTCGTCCGCCCCATTTTTGATCTTCTTCTACGCTTAGGCAGCCATATCTTAAGTATGGGGATGGTTCGACTTCTATATGTTTTTGCTATTTTAGCTCTCCTACGCTTAGCATGAGCTATGTCTTTTTCTCGCTTCTCGTGCTCTGAGGACATAGCACACATTAAGTATAGGGGGCATGTATATTACATATATACTTTACCCATAGCTCGTACTTTCACGTATTTTTGTATATATTATGCAAGAATTACGAGGTGGGTAAAATTTGAAAAAAAAATGTAAAATACATGTTTGATAGTATGTATATTGTATGATATGTATAATACTTTCATATAATACTTATAAAATTCTTGTAAAAAAAACATTCTTGTAAAATTTGTTGTAAAATAGGAGGTACACCAAAAAAACAAAACAAAACAAAACAAATTAGGCTTCTTATTTACTCTTCCATGTCATCCTTGCATTAAAAAAGGGTCTTGGACCTCATTCATCTATATAGCATGTCATCTGCATATTTAGCATATGCTAAGTGAACAGTTAGTGGTTTCTGAACCAAGTTATGAATAGATGTCAAGGATGGATTTGATTTGACTTTAATCTGCCTAATTTCAGAGGAACCTTATAGGAAATGGAATTAAGATTTTTCAGGTCGAGCGACTTAATTCTTTGAGTCTGCAAGTTTATGTTCACATGTCATCTCGATTAGTCTAAGTAGAATATTTCGTACACATGCACGATTATTTTAGACAGTGTCCTAACATGGACAAGCACCATGCACGTAGCTCTTCATTGATGAGGTGGTGAGGAGGTAGAATCCTTTGTCTTGGGGTAGCACACGGGTGGAAACATCCGCACTCCTCTAGGGAGGGTAGTGCATCTCAGCCTAGTCTAGTGGCATTGATGTCTAACGATGGGATGCTGTGGGTTGCAATAATGCTTCAAAAGAGGGATAGTCTACTAGTTCAAGAAGAAAAACTTTTTATGTACATGCTGCACCTTGTATATATGTCAAAAAAAGAAAAAAGGAAAAAAAATGCAGAATCTCCAAAAGTGGACATGCCTGATTGAAAAATAAAATGCCTGCCGGAGTGTATATATAAATATATAAAAAAAGAAGAGCTTCAAAGTTTTTGTAAGCTTGCAGCTGGATGACTTGGCTACACTGGTCAATCATCCTACGATAGGTAGCTACACTATCTACCATCCATTCTTCTCTCGACCCCCTCTTCTTGAGATGATTACACTTGAACTTAGAAGGGAATACTCCGCTCCTCGAGAAAAGAGTTGCTAGATTGGGGAATTAGAGTTAACTTGTTATAGGAGGCTGGTTCTTTACCATTTCTGATGTGGAGAGCTATATTTCACTTACATAGTTCATAGTCATCAGAATTTGCGTTTGAGGATATATTCTGACCTGACTGTTGAGGCGACTTGAGTAAGAGACTTGTGGAACTTAATGACTGTTAGGTCTTAAATTCAATTCCTAATAAGGTTCTGCCACATTATTAATCCAAAGGTCGAGTCAATTTCCATTTTCACCTTTTATTCATGACCTTGGTATGGAACCCAAAATCATTTTACTCCTGCATTTCATTTTAGCCGCTCAAGGACGAGCAAGAATTAAGTATAGGGGGTTGATGAATCTGTGGTTCATCACTCTAAACGGTCACGAGCGACTTCTATATGTAGTGGTACACCCCCCATGGGTAAAGTATATATGTGATATACACTCCCTATACTTAGTGTGTGCCATGTCCTCAGAGCACGATAAGCGAGGAAAAAGACATAACTCATGGTAAGCGTAGGAGAGAGAGAGAGAGAGAGAGAGAGAGAGAGAAATCAAAAAGTATAGAAGTCGCACCACTCTAAAGGGTCTGTATTTCCTTAGCAGAGTGGGAGATTTAAAGGAGACTGCGTAAGGCTCCGGCCTCAAGTAATGTGTAATCGTATTCATACGGTCTATACTTACTCCCATACTAGATGAAAGTGGTGCAACTAGTCGTAAGAGTCGGACAATCTGTAGGAAAATACATGCACCTAACAGCTCATTAACTTATTCCAAATTTGTAATTATCACAAATTAAATAAAGACAAGATAATTTGGCTGAACCTTTGCTGCCTTCACTAAGTTGAGTTTGTGAAATCGGGATTTGAATTTGTGTATTGAATTGTGTGGCAGTGCACTTGCACACACAGATCGTGGTTTCACAAATCTATTTTTTTCATTCCATTTGAAGATGTCAGAATTTTGGCATTCATACCCAGACTCCATGGGTTGTTCTCACATTACAAATTTCCAATATTATTTTCCACGTTCTTTTTAGAGGAACCCTCTCTTTGAGGTAGTTTCTCCCCAGCCATCATTCTCATCACCCACCCACCCACCCTTGGTTGAAAATTTGAGATATGAGTCACTCACAGAACTGAACATGTTCTATGAAGACAATGGAGCGAGCAGATTCGAGGATGAATATAGGCATAAATGACTTTGATAGAGGAACACGATTCCCGGTTACATCTGATAATTTGTTGTTTTAACCATCCGCTACTTGGGGTGATTCTCAACCCAAGTATGATCATTTTTTCTTTGACGACATAGATGACACCAAAAGTCAAGGAAATAGGATTCATAACCAAACTCTAATCACAGAAACTGACTATATCTTGATTCAGGAGAAAATGCCAATGATGTGGCATACCGAGCATAGTCACTCATTTTCGAGTCATGAGACAATAGTGGATGACAATGCTCGGATCAATAAGATAACTGAGGTTTTAACAGAACAATTTGATAATGTCATCCAAATAGTAAAAGACATGATAATCAGCCAAAAGGAATCAAGAAAATCACAGAGCGAACCCAAAACTCATCATGTGCTGGATGTCCACATGCAGACACCACACACACCTAACCATCCCACTGACCACCTTACTGACTCTAGTGAAAATTCTAAAAAAAATGAAAAAAACCAGAAAATTCAAAAAAATATGGACAACATCTATATGGATGCTTTGCAAAAGTCTGATCTTAGAGCTTCCATTAATCAAGGCCATAGAGTATGTTCCTGATCTTCAGAGATTTGTGGAGTTGAATATCACCTAAGAAGATGGGAAAGAAAAGATCTAGAATAGAATATCATTTAATTACTATGTCCAGTTCAATGGTGCTGACCCAAACAACCAAGGTCCGGAAAGTCAAACGATTGACCAAGATGACCTGTGAAATTGAGAATACCGAGTTTAATAATGTTCATATTGACGACGATTCTACACCGAATATCCTCCGAAGTTCGTGTTTGATAAACTCGAACTCAGACCGCTCAGAAAGACCCGAGTGGTCGTTCAATTTCTCGACAGATCCATAAAAGACCGAGAGGAATGTTTTCTGTCATCATTACTTTCCAAGGTGTCACACATAGAGTGGACTTCATTGTCCTATACATTGAGCACCAAGGAGATGTATCTGAGTCTCCCATTACTGTATCTAGCTTCCGCTAGAGCGACTATAAACTGCGAGACTCAAGACATTATATTCCCGAACCCAAACCAAATTGATCAAATTCTTGAGAACACACCAAACCTTGAGACAACCAAACCAGAAACCAACAATCGTGACATAGAAGAATCCTCATATGCCCTGACCTCTCCACTTATCACAGACACAAACAAAGGAGAGACATCTTATGAAATGGCTGACGAGGCTAAAAGGTAATTAGAATTAACCGAGATATATCCGATTCACCACACCCAGACAAGATTATTTTAGATCTCCTTGAGTCCACACACGCAAAGCCAACAAAGAGAAAATACTCAAGACGTGTGCTGGCTTTCCAAGAATATTACAATTTATATGGAGACTCATTTGATAAGGAACCTATGGTCAGTACCTCACAAAGAATACCTCTTGAATCGACTAAGAATGTCACTTTCAACATTTCGGAAAAAGTATCTCCTAAG
Organism: Ottelia alismoides; assembly: GCA_037367405.1. Taxonomy (NCBI): domain Eukaryota; kingdom Viridiplantae; phylum Streptophyta; class Magnoliopsida; order Alismatales; family Hydrocharitaceae; genus Ottelia; species Ottelia alismoides. Next base: position 143,351 of record JAZKJV010008567.1, read on the forward strand.
GATTACTCATAAGGTTCCGAGGATGTGAGCAGTATGAAAGAGCTCAATTCGGAGAATCTAGAGCCTGATCAAAACAAGCAGTCATACGTCGACCCACATTGGACTTTCCCTATCCCTCTCTATTATTCTTCGAAGGCCGACTCCCCTGGTCCCATTCAATACACTGGAACAATTCATTATGACCAGACTGATACTTATTCATCTGAATATTCAGAGGAAGAACAGATTGACCCGAAAACTGAGCGAACTTTGAGAAAGAAATTCAAGAATAAAAATAGTTGGAGTAACATGACCTTTAAGTATTATTCTTCTGATGGCGGCTCCGACGATGGCTGGGAATATTTTATTTCGTCTTCTTTCTATCAATATTCCCTTCCACCACATGTTTTGAAAAAGATCGGTCGTAAACCTCCTTGATCATCGGCCACCCTTTTCCCTACCCCCATTGGTTCCCTTGTATATTTTCTTCCTAGACTTAGGCCAAGGCCTAAGTATAGGGGGGTCCCGATGCCATCTATATTTACTAATCATTCTACTCCCCATCCGCTCTATATATTCTCCAAATCTCATCGGTTCTCATACTCACTCATGTCCCATCCTTAGTCTGACCAGAGCCTAAGTATAGGGGGACCGATGCTCATCCTATATATATTCATCCAATTCTCCTCTTAACCTCAATCGCTCCACTTTTTGATCTTCCTGTATACTTAGGCTGACCAAAGCCTAAGTATAGGGGGGAGATTGACTTCTATACTTCTTTTTATTTTTATTTTCTTTATCACTCACCTACGCTTAGCACGAGCTATGTCTTTTTGTCGCTTCTTGTGCTCTAAGGACATAGCACATGCTAAGTATAGGAGGGCGTATATATATTAAATATATAGTTTACACATAGCTTGTACTTTCACATATTTTCGTATATATAATTACAGGAAGGGTAAAAGTCAAAAAAACAACAAAAAACAACAAAAAAATTGAAAATGAAAAAAAATCATCATCTTGCATTTCATAACATCTGCATTTTCATTGCATATCTAGCATATGCAAAGTAAAAAACTATTGGATTCTGAACTGAGTCACGAATAGAAATATAGAGTAGTCTTGACTTAACCTTAATCTGCCTAATTTCTAGAGGAACTTTACCAAGAAAGAGGATTTTTAGGTGTTTTGACTTAATTCTTCGAGTTCCGCATGACAATGTGCAGCCTTTGACTCTTAGTGTCTAACCTGATCGCCTAATTCTGGGTATAGCTTTTGAGTAGGGAATTAATCTTTTTTCTGGTAGTGTGGACATCTAAAGACCAGAGTATGGGTTGAAATAAATCTTCGAAAAAGGGATGGACGTCTGGGCTCAATTTTTTCTATGACCCCAAAACGTGTACGCAAAAAAAGATTCCATATCCGTAGGGGCACAAAAAGATACATGCAGAGTTACCAAAAATACATACCAAAAATAAGCCAAACTACCAAATAAATATTTGACCAAAAAGGTCCAAGCTTCAAGAAAACATGCAGATCTTGGTAGAGACTTGGCTAAACTGGACGACTTCACGAGGAGAGGTGACTACACTAGTCATCATCCTGTTCTTTTCCCTTCTCATTTCTTCCCCCTTCGATTGTGAACATAGTGCGACAGACCTTAGAAGGGAATACTTGGCTCCCCAAGGATGAGTTGTTGGGAGGGAGGTTTGCATGGTAATCCAGCATTCTTGATGGGAAAAGCTAAAACATTTCACACACATGAGACAATGTTCAATGTTCATGGGATATGCTTTGGGAGAAGGATTGATCTAAGATGACTTTTGAGCCGTAACCGTTAAAATGATATGTAGAACTCGAGGGATGTCGATTTTAAAATCCTAATTCTCAAAGAAGTTCTGCCACACTATTAATCCAAAGGTAGGGTCTAGCTCCATTTTCACCTTTTGTTCATGACTTTGTATGGAACCCAAAATCATTTCACTTTTGCATTTAATTTTAGTTGCTCACAGATGAGCAAGGTTTAAGCATAGGGGGATTATGAATCCGTGATTCATCATATTAAAATATGAAAATAGAGCTTCATTCCCGAGTAATTAGCTGCATTTCATCATTTAATCTGCATTTTTACCTTTCATGCACTTAGAATTTATATTTATTTTTTATCACTCATAATTGCATTCATAATCATCTTCACATTCCCACCAAATTTCATGCATTTTTAGCTAATTCATTCTAATTCCAATTGACCTCAAACCACCTTCATTATGTACATATTATTTACAAGATTAAAGGAAAAATACAAACAAGTTACTAACTCCAATAATGGGCCCGTGAGACAAAACTCCAATTTCAGAATAGGCAGACTAAATTGCACATATCATCCTCATACAATGTTCGATTTATGCATATTCAAAGACCTTCAAAATAAGATCAATTTCATAAAAATCTGAGCTCATATGTGAAAGTTAGGTTTTAGGCCTTTTTTGCATATTTTACGTTTTACCTGATTTTGACCTATTATTTTATGTATATAGTTAACTCCTTTTCTTTTATTTATTTTTCATTTATATTATTTTATGAAAGTTTTATTAAAATCCACAAAAATCCAAATCCAAATTAAGACTGAAATCAAAGAAACTGATCAAGTCCGAGTGTCCTTTGTGAGTCTGTACAATTATCTTCTATTTTCTATTTTACTTTATTCCCCTATTTTCTTATTTAATAAAAATCCAAAAAATAAATTAATATGTAAATATTTATCTTTTATTATATCATAATTTTTCTGGATTTTTTCTTAACTACAAATCACAAAAAATTACAAAATCCAAAAATCAAGGTATTCTATGTACACAGAGTACCCCAAAAATTCCATTTTGCATGGATGACCTCATTTGCTCTTGATCCCTTCATGAAAGTTGCAGATCTCAGCGAGACAAGCAACTTTTATGAAGAAAACTTTTCAATCGGAGGTCATTTGCTATTTCTTTCAGATTTTTCTTTTCTTCTTATTCTTGAATTTTCTGGAGCTGACACATGGCAACTCCTGGAGCTGCCACGTATCAGTTAGTTTTGGCATTATTTTCATTCATTTATTATTTAAAAAATAATATATATATATTTCCCTCTCACCTCACGTGCCACACATGTAAGGTCTCTCTCTCTCTCCTCCCTCCATCTTCTCTTTCTCTCTCTCTCCAATCAACACGGTATCCCCATAACCTCCGCCTCCTCGTTCGCATCTCCCCAAATCACCGCAACCTCCGCAACCACCCAAGATCCTCTCGCCCAGCGACCGAAAGCACAACCACCATCTCTGTGATCCACAGCCACGACCCGACTCCTTCCTCATCCTATTTAAATGCCTCATCACCCCCTCGAGCAATCCATCCGCCATATTCATTGAGAGAGAAATAGTCGAAGGAGGAGCCTGTGATAGGGGCTCCTCTCTCCAGCGATCCTCCTAGAGAGATCCTCCAAGCTTCGTCGTGCTCCTCCCGCAGCTGAAGCGAGAACTAGAAAAGTAGCACCTCTAGCCCTCCACTATCAGGTGATCCTCTTCCCCTTCTTTTTTATTTCCTTTGTTTTTCGGATTTCCCCTGTTCTTGTTTTCTCTTCTTCTGCAACCTTTGTATCCACCTTCTTCTCGTTACACCACACCCTCCACCGATCATCACTTCCACCTTCCATCAAACACCTCCGCCTTCAAAGACGCCACCCGCTATCGGAGCTCATCTGTCGGCCTCGTCACCAAGCACAACAATACACACACGTCTTGACCATCCTCGTGCGCCTCTTGCTGCTCCACTGCGACGTCGCGTGCAACACCCCTCCTGGTTGACTCCAGTAGCCGCCAACATAAACCTGCAGTCGCATGAGCTTCAAAAGCCTCTGCTCATGGCAAGTGCCTTCGCCATCGACAGGCCCTCCCCCGCTGTTGCGCCCTCGCCGACCTCCAGTACACGCCCTCCAGAGCAGCTCTTCCCTGCATCAGACCACCAGCACGGCTGTACCCCGCTCCGCATGTGCCAGCCGCGCGTTCACCTCCACGCTCCATAGATAGGAGCACACCGCTCGTGCTTAACCTCCTCCCTCCGTACATGAAGAGCACACGGTGTGGGGTAATTTGCTGGAACATCCCCTCTAATTCTGCCATTTGCAAAGAAGTCCCCCACCATCAACGACCATGTACAAGGCATGCGCATCTTGGTGAAATTGCATTCAGGCCCCTATAGATTCAAATATTCACAGAAAGCCTCCACCATCCAAGGTCACATGCTACACATGTGACCACTTGGGAAAAATTGTATACATACCCCCTAAGTCTATGTAATTGCATCTGAGTCCTTTCATGCATATTTCTTTCAATCATTTTACTTTCTATATTTGCATTTAGACCCATGTGTTTGAACTTTAATCTGAACCTCATTTTGACATCATTTTGTTATTTAAAAGTTGTATTTTGTTCTACAACTAATTTTCTACATTGTGGCATGCTCATAATATTTTTATACGTCGTGGTTATTTAATAATTAATATTATTATGGAATCTTACATATTTTACCCACTCTATGCTTCGAAATTCATAGTTAATTAACCATTAATCTAAAAATTGCCAAAAATTTGTAGATACTAGAAATAATTGCTAGTTACATCATACCCAAAAAGAATTTCATTTAAATGCATATGTTGCTCTATAAAAATCATTTTGTGCATTTCACTAATTAATTTTTAGTAGGTATTAAATTCAACATTTTTAAGATTTAGGATTTTTGTGAGATATATTACCTAGCGAATATCTTAGATAATTTATTTCCTGAAAAAAGTAGATTTGATATTTATTATAAATAATTACTGAAAATCTCAATATTTGCATTCATTTAATCATAGAATATTCATATTGCAACAAAAATTCCAAAAAAGTTACAGTAGCCTAATTTTATCATATTTCACATTCTGGTGAAGTTTGAGGATTTTTGACTGAAATTTACAATTTAGCCCCTGAACTTTGCCAAAATTGCATTTGCCTCACTTATTGCATTTAAAAATATAAAAATGCCTCTTTGAAAATCTAATTTCGAGTTCAACTAAAAATAATCTAAGGAAACAATTACTTCCTTGAATTTGACCTTGGACTTCCGAAGGAAAAAAGTTGATCGTTCACTTTTAATTTCAAAAATTAAATTAAGAATTGGTTTTTATTAACCCTTAATTGTCCGACCTACAACAAATTCAAAAGTTAATTTCAAAAAATTAATGAGGGTATTTTATGGTTCTTCAAGCATCACGAGTCACCCAACCGTTGCACGCGGAGGAAGCCTGGCTACCTGCTAGGCTCGTTGGAGGAGTGATTGATTACTAGAGCACCGAGGAACACATGATAAAAAGTTGTCGGCAGCAGGTTCTTGGATGTTCTTCACACACCCTCGAGCACTGTTGGATCAAGAAGCATTGTCAGGTCTAATCCCAGCATAGGATCAAATGAACCGTCACCCCCTCTATGACCGCCCGATGAAACACATGGCAACATCAGGACGACTGGATCCCCAACTTTAAGTGTGTAAATTTCACAGACCCTCTCCACCATTTTTGTATTTACTAAGAATTCCAGTAAATATTTTATGTAGTTTAAAAACTTGTGGATAAATTGCACGTAGCCCCTTGAACTTTTGTAGTATTGCAATTTAGTCCCTACTAGATTCACCTGCAGGCGTATGTTTTATCTTATTAAAATGTCATGGAAGCCCCCATAGATTATTGTAATTGTCTTTTAATATATATGTGAAACTGCATTGAGACCCTCGCCTTTATTTATATTTACAATTATACCCCTGGCATGCCAACTATTTTGTTCTTTGTTTTCTATTTATTAAAAATAGTTGTCATACATCAAAAATCACCAAAAAAAGGAGTCGATACCTGGATGCATGCTTGCTCATGCTAAAAATTTACATTTGCATTTTATGCCCTTTTCCTATTTTCTAAGAATCAAGTAGTGCACAACTAATCCATGTTTATCTTAAAAAAGCCAAAAAACATAAAATTGTTTTGAAAAATTACCAAAAAAATGTAGTAGTTCATACCAAAAATCGCTAAAATTAGACAAAAATGCTTAAAATTGAAAAAACCCCAAAACCTTTAAAAAAATTATAAAACTCCCAAAAATTCCAAAAACATGGTTTCTATTTTATAATTTTCTTTATATTATTATCTTTATATTAAAATTAATTAGGAGATTTTGGTATTTTTCATCTCCATTTTAGTTTCAGCCTATAATTTTACCCCTGTTTTAGGTTATTTTCAAACCTAAAAATATATAAAAATTAGCAAAATTCACTGAAAACACAAAAAATATAAAAAAATCATTTAAAATAAAAAAAATTATTTCTTCCATTTTTAGATAATTTTAGTTGTATTTATATCTCTTTTATCTATTATTGTATATATACTCTATATATAGTTATATTATATTCCTAAATGAAAAAGAAGTTGAAAATATAAATATATAAAAAGAAAATACAATATATGTATAATTAAAAAAATATAAAAAATATAAAAATAATTAATTTAAAAAGTAAAAACCCACATTATTATTTGACTAATATTGTGCATAACTATATATACACATATACTTATATTATTTATTTATAAATAATATTAAAGTGCTACATCATATGTTCCTTGTGTTCTACACCCTACTCTGCTTGTCACTATACGATCATTTTTTTGGGTTTATAGAAAATTTTGATCCACACTGTATCGTTACTGTCTGATTTTTATTTGTGGGTTGATTGTTGATCAATCGAGGCTTCATGAGCGGTCACTTCAGCGACATTATAGTCTCACCTTGTGTAGACTACTCTAGGCCCTCGCAAGACCACGGTTATCACCGGCATACTGGAAGACCTAGAATAAACCTGGAGTTTTAGATCTTATTTAGACAGTCTCCTTCAGGGTTTTATCGTTAAGTTTCTCATTTGATTAGTGGGATTTGGTATAGATCATATACTTTCCAAAAGCATATGTCATGCCTAGTTATTGATCATATACTTTTCAAAGCATATATCAAACCTCAAAATTCAGTCAAGCTTCCAAAGCAAGATGACCGTGCATGAAATTTGATCCCAATATCTCACGTGGCCTTTTATTGGCTAGCCATGTGGTCAGCCCTTCATTAAGACATTCCTCCATTTAAGAGCGTCTGATCTCTTAATCAAACAACCCACAACACCTCACTCCTGCTCTCATCTGGAGCATTTGATCATTTGATCATGCGCTCCCTGTTCACCCCATCATGCCCAAATCAGGGTTGTTGGATCCCCATATCCATCGATTCCTAATTGTCGTCAACCTCTGACAGTTCCACCTCCAGGTCATGCACCTCTTTGTCAGATGAACTTCTCCCTTTAACCATCATCGACCCACGTGTACTTTGCTCCTCCTTTTTAGACCAATCGTGAGCCCTTTCATCCCTCTCTTTCATCAACTCCTTCATTGCAGTCGTCCACCTAAGCTCCACCAACCTCCTACAGTTGAAATCTCTGCCTCCAACCACCCATACCTTGATCAAAACCCATAGATAACCATCAGACTGAGGCTATTTGCCTTTACGCAAGTGCTTCCTCCTTCCTATGATAGAGAGATAGAGAAAAGTGAAGCAATAACAAAGCCAAGCTCCGGTGAGGTCCACAATTGTTGGACCGCGTCGCAACAACTTTCCTGTTGTTGCTCAAGCTTCACACCCTCATCGTGTGGGTCAAGCGATGACCAATAGATTCTCAAGCTCCAACCCATGCTCTAATCCCACCCTCTGATTTCAATTCCATCTCCAACATTTCTAGTCTGTGTCTCATTTTCTCCGACTTGCCATCACCTTCGCCATCAGTCCAAATATCTTCACTGACCTTTATATCCACCTGAGGGAGAAGAGTAACGTCCTGGCTTGGCAGGAACACTCTCAATACTCTTTCACAAAAGTTACCCTACAACAATCACAAACAACCCGCATGATAACCCTTCATACAAGGATATGATAGATTTAAAAAATTTCATTCAGATAGAAGTTGTCCACAAGAGATAATAAGAATAATAAGTTCTCATTATCTCTTGTGGTCAATTCTGAGTGATTTTTGTTTAATTTTTCATATCCTTGTATGAAAGGTTATCTTGTAGATTGCTTGTGATTGTTGTTCTATAACTTTTGTCAATGAGTATTGCGATGTGTTTAGACCAAATCAAGGCATTACATTTGGTATTAGAGCCTAGTTATCTCATAAATCACAAACATTTGCGTGATATGATGGAAGTCTTCATACTTTGGACAAGTAGTTTCCCTACTCGTGTCTAAAAATTGACACAATCTAGCAAATCTTGAACTTTATATTTCCTTTCGAAATTGCCATTGAGCTTCCGTGTGATACATTGTGTTCTCCTTGGTCATGTAGTCATGGAGATATTAATCTTGCATCATATTCTCAACTGCTTAATTTAGATCTATGGAGTCATAGATATCAATACGTTTCTCATGAGAAATATTGATTGAATTTCTTCCTAGAGCTTTTCTACAGATAATAGTGAGTGTTGAGATGTTCTCTTGCCAAGGCGGGGTGTTACATGGAGGAGGAGTAGAAACATGCTCATAGGAGATCAACCTTCAAGCCACCTCTTGTGTGGAGGAGGATCGAGGAGGAGAGCGTACAAATGCCGTTGGAGCGAATCTTTCTGATTTGATCCCACGGCTATCAACAACCCAAGGCTTAGGAATGCAACCGAATACAGATATATCCGTATCCATCCGTCATCGTATCTATTTTTAAGAGGATATGGATATGAATATTTGATTTTAACAGATATGGATGCGGATATGGATATGAGATTTTTTTTGCGGATACAGGTATGAATACGGATATTGTTTTTAAATTTTTTGAGGATATGGATACGTATATGGTTATATATTTTTTGACGAATACATATATGGATATCCACATTGCTAAATTTGTGTTTATATTGTATATACATACATCAACTTTTATATGTCCATATCTCCAAATATGTTATAAGATTAGTTGCAATATATTGCATGCAGAGTCATTTTAAAATGTGGGAGGAAAATATACATCTTTATATTATTTAATCATTTATTATACACTTATTAAAACTTAGTATAATACTATAGTTTCTTTTTGTATTTTATTGTCTTGTAGTTTATTGATTTGATTTAATTAGCTATTAATTTTAACTTTATCAAATAATCACACTGAATGTAAGTGTTAGAACTTAGAAGGCATTTCTTATCTGCAGGATAATCCATTTCCGTTCGTAAAATATCCACATCCGAATCGTGAATTTTTGTTTCCATATGTATCTGTATTTAAGGATATGTTTGTAATTTTCAATATCCGCAATGTATCCATTTCCATATCCAAATCCGTGTTTTAAAATGGATAAGGATATGGTAACACCTATATCTGCATCTGTATCCGTCCGTTTGCATCTCTACCGAGGCTACATTCGAGGCTCCTTTCGTACCTCCATCCTTGGAGCACCCGAACCTAAGTCAAAGCAGAGCGACTCCCCACATTACCTGAGCCACATGGTTTCCCTGATCCTCCAGTTGAACCTCTCCGCACGCTTAGAGCACGTGTCTGCCTAAGCTAATTGTAGACGTGTCCCGTCGGGTCTCCAATATCATGCTTTTAACCCCAACACATCTATTCATTTGCAGATAAGCCCCCTCTAGATTTCTTTTATTGTATTTTAGTCCATTTTAAACTTTTTGCGATGTATTTACTTTTAGTTATGTCTTTATTACATTTATGTCCTTGAATTGTATGTTTAATATCTTATGCATACATACTTCAATTTTAATGAAATTAGTCTCTTTGGATTCTTGATTTCAAGCTCTTCACATCTATGTCCTGGTTATTTTGATTTTAAGTAGATTTGATTATTAATTTATAAATCAAAGTCCTCGATTGATGTGTATCATTCAATTTGACTTTAATTCATTTTAACTATCAAATTGATCTACAAATAAGAAAATTAATCCTTGTTGCCTGTATTCCTTGTTTAAGTAAATTAGGTTTCAATATATAGATGAACATTGAACTTTGATTAAACAGGAATATGATTTAATCTACTTTGGGACTTAGATGCTTTAATAACAACTTGATTAGTTAATCAATCGAGCATCTAATTAGTGTATTATTTGTAAATTTAATATTGTAGACCAATTAGATAATTGTATATTTAATTCAAGAGCATATGTCATTTGTATGCTTCTCTAGTATTGTATTCTCATTCATAAATTTGAATTACATTTTGTAGCATAATTATAACTTGCATGTAAAAAGATAAAAAGATCACTCATTCATCGACCTTTACCTAGGTCACTTTAGATCATTTAACCTAGATATTTAATCCTATCCTAGATAAATTAATAGCCCATGTCCTTGTGTTTGACCGTGAACTTATCCATGTATAAGTTAATCTGCATTGTCTTCACCGAGATACTTTTAGCGTGGTTCTGATAGATCTGCTGATTGCTCGTACTACACTTGAACATAATTAGAGTACTGATTTAGCGATTCATCACTAGGTTAAATCTAAATCCTTGTAAAATTTCTTACTACATATTTTAAAAATGACTAGCTACTTCTCCGTGAGGGAACTATAGATTCCCTTAGCAGATTGAGTGGTTAAAGGACACTGCGTAAGGCACCATCCTCAAATAACATGGGTAATGCTCTACCGTAAGTACTTACACCTATACTTGATGAAAGTAGAAGCAATATGAATTCATGTTGGTCCCTATTTAACATATAAATGTATCAAGGATACACGCATGCTTCTTCACCTATGCACTTGAATTAAAAATCGAGAAGATAACCTTTTTTTGTGGCAATCCGCATGTGCTGGTGAACCAATCTTGTTTTGTGTTTGTCTCTAGAACAAATATATGCATATATGAAAGGTATGTACAATAAAATCCTTTACCACAAACTCTATATTTCTCTTCACAATACCCATCATCTTACGAGGGAAATGTTTACACAAACAGCATCCGTTCACAACCGAATTTTGGGACGCAACCCAGCCCACCTGCAGAATTCACCCTGACTCATTCTAGTACTGACAAATTGAAGAACCTCCAAAATTCCAACTATTCTCTTGGAATATCATAACTTAATGAAGTTTGACCAAAACAAACCTTGGTATGGGCTTGCATCTTGGAGTTATTGCATCCCTTCTCAACCTTAACCTCCTATCAACCAAGTTCAAGAGACAAACCGTAATGAGCTCTATATCATCTTGAATTCAATTTAGCACTTTGGGAAGGTTATGAAAATACAACATGAGGAGCGTGACTGCTAATTCATTGAAATCCACAAACATATATTTCTCAACCCACTCAAATATGATAGTAGATAATGGTCGCATTTTTGACCAAACACTTCTCGAGCTTGACTCAGATTAGGATGAATTGGAAAATACATTCACATATCAACCTAAGTATGAAGAGAACATTCAAGGACACTATTAGGAGATTTTTGATGAGAAAATTTATGAATTAGCGCAAACACCAAATTTTGCAGGGCAATCAAATCTAATAAGGGATTCAATTAATTTTTTGAGGAATAAAGTAATTTAGGGTACTAATCTTTTAGACTCTGGCCCAACAAGATCTCGAGCCAAATGATTTATATGTATCCAAGATGATCATTTTGCCACAATGTTTGGACCCGATTTGATTTTAGATTCCCATTGATCAATGGGACTACCATGAACCTTTGATCATGAACAATGATTTTGATAATGAAAGTTCTGATGATGATTTAGAGTGGCTCTGATATTGATGATCATGAGGGTAATCTCAAGGCTGGAATAAATGTTGAATTTGATGAATCCGACATTTTTTAGACTAATGTTATGGCTCCTCCTCTATCTGATGAAATTGTGGTTGAAATGTCCGAGTTTTTAACCTCGACTTCATGTTATGGTTTTTCGAGGATGAATTCTAAGGATGAATCTAATGGATGTGATGATGATGAATCTAGGGAGGATTTTGATAATAAAATTGAAAGTGATTTTGATGATGAATCTGAGGATGATATTGGATATAAATATGAGAAAGAGCTGATATTTGAATCCAATGATAATGATGAGACTGAAGATAATGTAGGCTTTAAGCAATATATTGAGATGACTTCGCATGTTTCTCCACTAACCTCCAATCAGGTGTCGTAAGTCCTCCCTTATGAATCTCTCAACGATGAATGCATAATCTTCCACTCTAATGTCATGACCTCCAAGGATGATGACCCTTTTTATTCAATGATAGATTTTATAAGATCATCCTCTGACATTGACTTAGTTTTTTATCATGATAACTCTTATCTCTTGACCACTTTAGGGCTAAAAATCGAGACGCTCCTTGAGAAATTCGAGAATAATCGATGAACCACCACACTGATTTCACCTTGAGAGGAACCATCTTCACAATTGGTTTAAATTAAGGCACCAATCAAAGATACAATTGCATTAGATGATATTGATAATATACATGTAATTAGTGTGAGAAAGCATCCGTTGAATCTATTTGAACATCAACCCACACACCTGCCCTTAGATTTTCAAGTTGATAAACATTTCAGGGAAATCATCCCATGGCATGATCCGATCTCCAACCTTTGTGACATCAAGGTTGCCATTTAAGAAAAATACATGGCATTTGTGGTTGAAAATAAGATGTGTTTATCATATGTGTTCGAGTAAGCATATGTTTTCAATACTAATCCACTAACTTTCGACCAACCCAAGTGCGATAATGATTTTTCACACCACCTTTTGACAATTTCTACTATATGCTTGATCCCATCCCTCCATTTACCTAACTTCCTTACCGATATGAGACACCACTCCATAATACTGTCGGATGTCTCCTTCATCTTTCCAATGACATATGTCACTGTGTGCCTCATTCTACTAGTATCACTCACCCATATTGAGCTCTACATGAGTGTCCTCTTTGTCTTCTTGTCCCTTGAGACAATTTGTACACATCATCGTGGTTTGGGAACATGAATGCTTGTGATACGGGTTACTTCTGGGGCATTAAAACCAACACACATCATGGGATGCCTCCAATAATTATCTTTTTGGTATTTCCCCTAACTTGCATTTTTTCTTATCAATTTTAGTTCAAGGTAAGTATGAATAAATCCCATAAAAACATATAAAATGGCAAAATTCAATTGAAAAATAACAAAAATATCTTTCATCTTTCATTCATTGCATCTTGCACCCTCTATGCTCATGTTGTCCCACATTCAGCTCCCCTCATGCCACCACCATCAAATCTCCACCTCAGCTTAGCATCCCAATCTCGATCGAAGCTCGAGATCATAATTCATTCAAAAAGCCATTGCCAACGAGGAGTTGTTAATGTCAAGAGTGGCATCATCATCCACGACTAATATCTTCTAAGGTGTGTCTTTGAGCAGCCCCATCAGCTACGTCGAGCACATTTTACTAGAGATCCAACATCTACAGTATATCCAAGGATCGAAAAGGAGGGGCTAAAGTAGCAACCCCCACCTGATTCTAGTCTCCTCCTCGATCGAGACCATTGGAGGAAACCTACGACTCTCATTATTAGATCACCAAATCTTGCACATATCTATTGTCGAGCAACCAAACATCCAACACTGTGGATCTTCATCATCGGTTATACATGAGCAGAAAACAAGGATGCCTCTCATCCACATAATTAGATGAACTTAGCCATTGGATGCTCCGGAGATACACATGACCTGATCATGTATTTGAACAATTATGAAGATATCACTACAACTTTGGATATTCATTAATCAATTCCCGCTTTTGGGAAATTAGCGAGTCAACACCATTGACATCTGTGAATATCAGATTAGTCAATGTAGGGACATCTTTTTAGTCTTTCTAATTCCATGTTACCAACAAGGCCCATGTATTCCTTGTTGAAAATATCTTGTGAAAAGCATGCCAAAATTTCATGATTTTGCTATGATAAATATGTGATTCATCACTCTAAAAGCTGAAAATAGAGTTCCGTTATCAAGTAATTAATTGTATTTAATAATTTATTTCACATTATTATCAATTATGCATGTGTAAATAATATCCATATTATAGCATTCATAATTACATTAATAAGATTCCGGAATTTCTGTGTATATTATCATATGTATATTAACACAACTTCCCCTATCTTTCTTTTTTTTATAATAACTCCAAACCCAATAAAATCAACTCCATTGTGTACATAACACTAATATTAATAAAGGAAAAATATTAGAAAAATACTAACTTCTATAATTGACAAATAAAACTAAATCCTAATTTTGAGACAAAAAGCCGCAAAGTAAAATATCACTCACATATAGTTCTCCTATGAACCCCTACTCACTTTTGAATTAATGTAAATTCAATTATCTACAAATCAAGATCAAATTCAAAAGAACTGGAGTTCATATGTAACACTTGGGTTTTGGATCCTCAGTGTATATAGTATATAATGGGCTGTTTTTGACTTTATTATTTTATGTATAAAATTAACCCCTTTTTAATTGTTTCTTTTTCATTTGATTTATTTGATTTATGTTTTAATAAAATGTTCAAACATCTAAATCTAAAACAAACTAAAAATCAAAGAAAAAGAATGGGTTTGAGCATGTATATAGTTTCTGCACATAAGTCTCTCTTATTTTATTTATTTATTTTCTTAATCATTAAAAATTCCAAAAAATAGATTAATATGTAAATATTCATTTTCTATTTTGTTAGATTTTCTTTTTAATTTTTCTTTATTTAAAAATCCAAAAATGTAAAATATTTAAAACATGATATTTTATAGATATAAAATACTCCAAAAATATTACTTTGTACATGTGACTTCTTTTAGTTTTGGTTTCACGAAATCGTAGATCTCATTGAGATGAAAAACTTTCATGAAGGCCACTTTTTTATTTGACATTATTTACTATTTTATTTTGGTTTTTCTTCTATGAATTTTGCGGAGGCGACACGTGGCAGCTTCAGGAGCCGCCACATGCCCCCTAGTTGATTTCACTTAGCCGCCCCATCCTGGGCCGTTGGATGAAGGGTAATTCATCCAATAACCTAGATCATATTCCCTTTTATTTTATTTTCTTTTATTTTTCTTTTTATATTTTCTTTTCTCCTACCACCACATGGCTCTCCCTTGATCGCCCTATCTCGACCGATCAAATGACTGAGGACTCATCACTCTCCTCCCAATTCTTGTGGCCGATGGCCTCGACTCCACCTCTTTCGCTTTCTACGCGCCTCCTCTCCACAACCTGAAACCGAGCTCCCACCACTCCTCTCCTTTACGTCAGCTTCATCCCATTCTTTCTCGCGAGCCCTAACAACCCATCCTCAAAACCTATCCAACCTCCTCCTTTCGCCGCCATCTGCCACCACAAGAGAGGGGAGCACTTGCAGCTTCAGATCCTGTCCAGCGACAATGTATCAAATCTTCGATGATGACGATGAGAATGCCTACTTTTCGACGAGATCCACAAGATGCCTTTTTGTGTGCAACTCCTCCTTCCAAGAAGGTGCTCAAGCTTCACGCCACTTCGCCGAAGCGTTATAGGAAAAAATCACAAGGAGCAACACCTCCAAGCAGCTCCATCTTAGGCACACAACTCCTATATAACACCCTTCTTTCCCTTTTTACCTCCTTCCTCTACCTCTTTCTTTCCCCTTTCTTTTCTTGCTTGTATTTCTCTATTTACCATCTTTCTAATATCACCATTCTAGATTAATGTTGAGAACCCAAATCCAACCTTGCAGAGGCCACCCTATCTTCCTCAACCTCCACCACTTCAAGTTCTACTCAACCATCACATCAGAAAACCTCTCAACCTCGACATCATCGTAGTCAATGATCTAATCTAGTTCCTTCACTTCGATGGAGTTCCCTTCGATACACCTTATCTTCAGACCTCTACATCTTCTACTTCCTTTCACCAGATCTGAACACCTTCAACCTTCGATCAGGCTGGAGAATCGATCTTATCTCCCTCATGAACGTCAGAGCTCTCCCACCGATACTCCATCTCCTTCAACATAGGTTCGGAACCCACTAGGCCACCCTCATCCTTGCCATGGTTGACAAACATCATTGGGCATCAATGCTTGAGTTCCATTCAGACCCTTGGTACAAGAACTTGAACCAACAACCACAACAACTTTGATCTGAACTAGGCCTGACCGTGTCTCTCGGTAGAAGGCAAATCTCTTGCAAGAGATACAACAAAACCCTATGATAAGTTTCCATCTTCACCTTCGCTGACTGAGAATCTGACCACCAGACCTCCATTGTGCTTGGATCTCTGTTCCAGTCCTCGTGCTTCACATTTCAGGGTGCTCCAACATCAATCATTGTCGTACCTCCACCAACTCGACTGCCCCCTCTTTTCAAACCAACAATGTGAGCTACTGCATGGGGAGCGATAGATCACTGCATCATCACTTCACCTTGCACATAAGCATCCGTGTGCTACCATCTCCTCCACCTTGTTCAGTAGCCATCTCTGCTGCAGGCGACCTCCATTGTGGGTCACCTTCATCGAGCATGCCGCGACTCTAGAAGCCTTCTCTTGCTGATCAGTCTCCAATACACTACCACGCCCTCCTCCGATCTTCAGCAAATCCAACTTCGCCCTTCATTGCAAGAGTATTATGCTGTAAGACGTTAACCTAAAGAAGAAGGGACTTGGAGTACAACTGCCACCCGATGAGGATCGGTCAATGCTAAAGCTATCACGTGCCTCACATCCTCCCCTTTCCGAGCATAGGTCTCAACTTCTTAGCCTCGAAACTACGAGCGAACCTGCTGCATGCCACGAGGAGCCACGAGCACCAAACCTAATAGGTCACATGCCCATTACGTGTGCGTGTGATATTTACGCTTCAACCCTACACATTTCTCTGGAATCAGCATTTCAGTCCTACCTTTGGTGAAGTTACGTGCGTAGTCCAACATGTTTTTGGTAATTCCATTCATACCCTCGCAAACATCATTCACGTGTGCAACATGTCTCCTTTGGTCAAATTGTATATCATGCCCTCACAACTTTTGGTAATGACAAAATAACCCATGTGCTACAGTTTATCATTTAATTTTATTCATTTTATTTTTTGCATAAAGACCCTCCTATTTGGACATTATTTCAGAGCATCATTTGTTATCATATTTTTCTTCCAAAAATTGCATGTCAAAGAACATTTAGTTCTCTATCTGTTGATTATTTGATCGAATTTTTCAGGACATGATTGGTTGATGAGAACTAAATTGGTGTAATATTCCATACTTTGCCTGATTGAGCTTCTGTAATTCAAATTAAATTATTTTGTGCTCCAAAATTAATCAAAAATCACATTATCTAGGTTAATTTGTTCTCTATCACATGCCCAAAAAATCAAGTCATTCGTATGCACATATCACTTAATAAATTCTTTGGTGATTTGAGTAATTTAATTTTAGTGGCATGTAAAATTAATATTTTTTGGGTCCTAAGATTTTTCCTGATTGTTAATTAGACATATCTAAGATAAGTTTATTTACTAAAAATATTAAGATTTCCAACTATGAAATTAAATTACACATAATCACCAATTGCACATCTTTAATTCACAGTTATTTCATTTCACTTCAGAAAATTATAAAAAATCACAGTAGGTTAATTTTGCATGCATTAAAATTCTGGCCAAGTTTTAGGATTTTTGGACTTAATTTGATTAAAAATTACGATATAGCTCTGCACTTAGCCACATTTGTATTCACATTCACCTTGCATAAAAACACCAAAAATATCCTCCTCGAAAACCTAGTCTCAAAATTATCTGAAAATTAGTCTAAGGAGACAACTACCTCTCTGAGTTCGACATTGGGCTTGCCCAAGTAAAATATATTTTGACTACTAATTGCATTTCATTAATTAATCAAATTTCACTTTTTGATCAATCCGTGATCATTTTAAATTCATTTAGTTCTCTTCATTTTGATATGTTGTGGGTAAACTTTTGATCTCAAATGAATTAATTAAGATGTCTTGAAATTCATATTGCTACTTAGCGTTATTATTTATTTTAATTCAAAGAAATTTGTAAAAGATGTAGGAAAAAATCCATTTGTAGCACTTCATACAATGAAAATTTTGAAGTAGCTACTATTATGCTCCATTAAGATTTATGCTTTGATTTAATTATTTGGTTAATTCCTTATTTATTTTTTCTAGAGTAAATATTGTACTTTTTCAAAAAATATCCTTAGATGCCCAAGTTGTGCTTTATATTCCATGATTTTATGAGGTTAAAATTGGAAAATATCAAATTAAGGACTTTGAATTTTCATTTATAATTTATTCATATTAACTCTGAAAATTCTAGAAAAATTTACATTAGGTTGCATTTGCATCATACAACATCTCATATTTTTTTATTTTTTAAAATATTGTATTTATCACTAAAATTGAAAAATGTCAAAAACTTGGAATCGAGCATATTCAGTCTATATTAAATAAACAAATAAAAAAAATATGTTCCCGATCCCTTGCTTAATAAATTTTGAATATTTTTTGGGAATAAGACATTAAGGATTTTTGAGGCATGATTTCCAAACGGAACACATTTTACAAAGTGACTCCAATCTCCCTATAAAATGATTTCAAAAACTATGTTTCTTTTGTTTCTATTTTAATTTAATATCATACTTACAAAATACCTAAAAAACAACTAACATGAAAAGCCCAGAAACACTTATCCCCTTATTCTATTATCTTTTTAATGCTATATAAAAAAATAAAACTTCCATTTTAGCTTCATATTATTATATAATATGACATTTATTTCCTTGTATTTTTAAAATTTAAACCAATTAAAATTTTAATATTAAAAGAATATATAAAATAGAAATAAAAACAAAAATATAAAACACATTTAAAAACCATTTTGCGTTTGCTTTCATATACGCATTGCCATTTAATTTGCATGTTGATGTGAATTTCATTTGTGTTAATTTTAAATCCTTACGTTGCATTGCATCACACATCTGTTCATTTTACACACTCCTTGTATATATTGAAGTTGAATCTAAGTCACATCTAAAAAGCTTCACTTCCTTGGGTTCGATATGGTGACTTGTCTAAGTATGCGCGGGCATCGGGCCAGGTTGGGTTGGGCCAGTCCATTTATATATGCATAAAAGATCATTTAGTATATGAAATATAGAGTCCAAACCTACCCAATCCCATTTAATCTTGGGTCGGACTTCGCCCACTTATAACCAGGTTTGGATTCAATTTAGAAGTCCAAGCCCGTCCATTTAGCCCACAAGCTTATTGAGTAATGTATAAATGAAATTCACTTACCTTTAAAACAGTGGATTGATTAATGCATTTGGCTAATTAATTTTAAAATAGAAAATATTGTGGCTACTAGTACATGATGTTGTCAATTATCTATCATTGATTTATCAAACAATTTTTTCTCTTGAAATAAAATCTAATGACATATGAACAATTATCTACCATATATGCTATGTTGTCAATATGCATAATTTTGAATTTTCTATATCCTACTACTATTGTTATTATTCGAACATGAGTAGTAGGACATTAAAAAATAATAAATGTTATTCGGGCCAATCAGATTGAATCGGGCTTGTAAAAAATAATCAATACCCAAGTCCATTCCCATTTAGTCGTGGGTCGGGTTAGGCTCGGATTGTTTTGGGCTAAAGTTCTAAAGTAATATCCGTGCCTAATCTTAAGGGGTGGGGTACCCACAAGCCCATTGGGCACCCAACCCATTTCTCAAGCTTATGTCTAAGTAAAAGAAAGTTGCACCACATACATAATTTGTAAATTTTGTGGTATTTTTTTACTATCGCTCTCTGTCTACATTACACCAATTCGAAATTTTTAAATAGGATACAAACGTATCTTTCAATTAGTATTTCTTATACAAGGATGGGTTGAGAGAAGAAAAGGAATACGAAGAACCATACTTTTTGGAATTTGATGAAACTCCTGAATGAAGCATATTGCAATCAAGTGACGAGAATGTGCAACCCATTCCACAAAATAATACACAAACTCTGATATTAAGGAAGTCTACCAGAATCAACAAACCCACTAAAGGTATTCACTTTCTTTGAATTACTTGTTATTGATTGATAATATTGAGCCTAAATGTTTCGAATAAGCACTACATGATGAGACAAGAAAGCATAAAGAGTTGCAATAAAGAATGAGTTGGAGTCCCTCACAAGCAATAAGAAGTGGGATTTTGTACCACTCAAAAGGGAAAGAAAACTATTACAACAAGTAGGTGTATATGGTGAAGGAGGATGTTGGAAGGTATTGTTAGATACAATGCTCACTTAGAGGCAAAAGATTTTTGGTTGAAAGCATAATTTGATTTCACAGATATCTTTGCATATATTGTAAAGGTCTCAATCATCGGAGTAGCAGTGAGCATTATTTGTTGAGGAGCTACATCCAGAGTAATTAGATGTTATGACCACATTTCTCCATCGAATACTTGAGAAGGACATCTATGTGCAACAACCATAGGATTATGTTATTATTGGAAGAAGCCATGGTATGCAAACCCAGAAATAGTCTTTATAATCTGAACTAGGTGTTGATGTAATGGTATATCATTTTGATCATTTTGTAACATGCACCCATTTCTCTAAGTGTCTTGTTGATCATTATTGTTACTTCAAGAAGCTTAATACATCTTACATCACCCTACTGTTACACATCGATGTCATTTTTATTACTGAAGGCCAGGGTTTAGGCCTTAGCACATCACGGAAGCATGAAGATTTTATCATATACGATCAGGAGCTACTAGTCATACTAGTTTCTCGGGGAAGTGGAATTTAAAATTTCTAAAATGATGAAATCGCATGCTTCGAGAGCACTTCTTGAATCATTTCATCAAGACCACAAAGAAGATACATGAATACCTCTTGAAGCATGGTTGCGATCGAAGTATCTAAAGTAAGAGACCGCATGTCTCAAGTCCGACTCGATGGAGGAGACGCTTGCGACCGCATTAATGAGACACGTGCTTCTAGAAATCTAAGATGAAGATCCAAGCAATGGACCTCTTGATTTCATCTCATGAAATCCGAGGTCTTCTTCACGTGCAAGGAGCACCGAGAAAGATGGAGATCTACAAGCAATCAAAGCCGTGACATGACTCTAGGTCAAGAGGTAGGCATCCACTCTTGAGAGAGAAGAAGGATGTGATGAGAATGACAGAGAGAGAGATTGCAAATAATCTTGTGTAAAAGAAGAGCCGGGCTTACCTCTTCTTTTATAATATTTTGGAAGTCCATGGATCAAATCCATGTGCTACACAAAATCAATGGTTGAGATTGGTTTGTGTTTTCATTCAATGGCCATGAGTTTGTTGTACAAATTTACATCAATAATTAAATTAAATTAAATATATTCAATAATTATCAATATAATTTAATTCATTCAAATTAATGTGTATAGAAGGATTAGGAAGAAGGCAATGCTCCTTCTAGTTACGGGGGGGGCACCTTGATTTAGGACTCAAGGGTTGTCGTTCACCCTTCTTACATGGAAGGTGCCTTTTCTTCCAATTACGTGGGATCTTGTATCTCACATAATCCTTCATTATTTGCAACAACTTTTATTGCAAATTTATTCACAAAAATAATTCCAAATTATTTGTGACAACTTCAATCATGCCATTGAAAATATGAATCAGATTCATACATCCAAAATAAAATGGAAATTTTTTTTTCAATTAGTTGCCCAATGTGAATCCAATTCACATCAACATTTAATTTATAAATACTATTTATAAATAGCTCTCTCTAATATATTATAAATCACATTTATAATATATATGATTAGTATGGATAGTACTATCTACATTATTCATATCCATGATAATTAAATCATATTTAATTATCTTGGATCATCATTCTCATGCATCTAAATAATATGAATCATATTCACATCATGATAGTTAAATCATATTTAGTTGTCAATTTCTCAATGCTCAGATATACAATTCAACAATGGAATTATTCTTAAGCTCTTGCCCTTTGTTCGCGGATACTTGGAGATAAGGACATGGCGATTGCACATTATACATTTAGTGACCTTGATATTGAGATCATATCTCAAATCCAGATCTCAGAGACCTCTCATAGGTGTTCGATTAAATCAAAATCATAAATATAATCTTCTCATCACATCTAAATCTTATTCAGATCAATGCCCACCATTTAGACTAAAATTAGATTTCTTCTCTACTTAGAGGAGTCACTAAAATCCAAACCTATTTCATCACTCCCTCGGAATGTAAGTGTCTCGTTATACAATCGTTTATTATCACATTACCCTCGATTATTCCTAATGCTCGTACATCTTGCATATTGAAAGATCTAGAGTAAAGCTGAAGTTTTAGATATCTTTTAGATTATCTTCTTTAGGGTTTTATCATTAAGATTCTCATTCGGTCATTGAGAGTTGGTATCAATCATATGCTTTCCAAAAGCATATATCATACCTACAAATTCTTATCATGCTTCTAAAGCAAGACGACCATGCATGGAATTTGATTGGTCATAAATACTCATGAGTGAGCTCATGTCTTTCGGTTCAGTAGTGAACCAATATGATCCCTTTGAGAGATTGTAATACTCATATGCCCTCGTATGCACACCATCCCACCGGTGTATAGACCTTGATTAGATCATCAACCTAATGGTCTACCAAACGTACATACTCAGACATATAGAAATACATCTGTCTCTGGTCATAGGATGCATGCCTATATAGTGATAGTATACAACATAGGTCTTGGTTATATCGATCTCGTTAAGTCAACTTTTTGAGCTAACTTATCTGACACCTCTGAATTTCTATTCCTATGCAAAGGACCTGCATCAAGAGGTCAGTCAGATATCAACCTTTAGATAAGTATTTCCATCTCCTTCTCAGGATGGAGATCATCTCTTAACAATCGATTGACGATGCTTAATGAGTCCTCAATCTAACTCTTTAGATATCATTCAAGCACCAACCTCTATGATTCAACAATTGAATCAACAACTATGTGATCATTAAGATGGCCATGGTACATAAATATAATTATACTAAGGGACCTTATAACCCATTCATTAATTTAATCTCAGATAGGGAGTGAAATAAATGAATAACTTTCATTGATATATCAAAGATTACAATAAGCATTTATTGCAGAAATGGTTCGCCTTGGGATTACAATAAGCATTTATCTCTCATTATCTTTCAAAACCATTCAAGTACAATCTTTAAACCCATGCTCATTACATGCTGGTCGAAATTCTTATGTGTTAAAGGTTTGGTAAGTGGATCATCAACATTGTCGGTAGAGGCCAACTTGGTGATGGTTATATCACCATGCTTTTGAATCTCCCGAATGATGAGATATTTTTTATGCCATTTGGGTTCCTTCACTTGAGCTATGGCTCTCGTGTTATTGCAGATTAGCGGGATGGGAGTATTAGAGAAAACTATGTCAAGTTTCAGGATGAACTTGCGCAACCACACCACTTCCTTTGCAGCATCTGATGCGGTAACATATCGGCTTCTGTTGTTGAATCGGATGTAGTGTCCTACTTCCTGGTTCTCCAGCTCACAACACCATCGTTCAATAGGTACACAAACCCTGGTGTTGACTTGCAGTCATCAATATCAGACTGGAATTCTGAATCTGTGTATCCTAAGACTTGGAGATCTCAATCTCCATAGATCAAGATGTAATCTTGCGTCCGTCTTAGATACTTAAAGATGTTCTTCACTGCATTACAGCATTGGTCTCCATAGCACGATTGGTAACAACTTACCACTCCTACTACATGGTAGATATACGGTCTTGTGCACATCATGGCATACATTACGATTCCCACAACTGATGTGTAAGGGCATCTAGCCATGGCTTTCTTATCCTTAATACTTTAAGGAGCCATCCCTTTAGATAGGTGGATACCATGTCTTAAGGGAAGGAAGCCTTTCTTGGAGTTCTCCATATGGAAACATTCTAAGATCTTCTTAATGTACCCATTTTGTGACAATCCCAAAATCCTCTTTTCTCTGTTTTTGAATAGCTTCAGACTCAAGATATAAGAGGCTTCTTTAAGATCTTTCATCTCGAAGGTATGGGTAGTCAAATCTTTACACTGGTCACCATCCTTATATCATTCCCAATGATAAGGATGTTATCTACGTAAAGCATGATGAACACATTGATGCTCACACTAAGCTTCTTGTACACACATGATCATCAGGATTTTGAACAAAATAATATCTCTTTATGGTTTCATCAAATTTGATGTTCCATCTACGAGAAGCTTGTTTGAGCCCATCGATGGATTTCTTTAGCTTGCATACTAATGAACGTCAAATTTACCTCTTTAATAATGTGGAATTGTCGTAGTATATGAGGCAAATTTGGTTCAACAAAAAACACAAACTTTAAATGTTGTGGAATATTTTACTTGGCAAGTTTGCCAAGGTCGAACACAGGGACACAGGCTTCTTTAATATATTTGTCAAATTTTGTTATTAATGTGTGATTATTTTCTTAATTCTAGGCCTTCATGCAGATGAACACAATAAAATGCATATTAGATAATGCACAAATAATGCAGGTATTTTTAGTTGATTTTTCAATGCAATTATAAGATGATGCATGTTCAGAATAAATGGATGAATGCAAAGGATAGATATGCAAAGATGTATTACGAACATGTCCAAAAAAGATCACATAATTGAGCACAAGATTCTGGTTCAGTTTTAGAGTCAATATAAGCATAAAAAATACGTGCAAGCTTCTATTAAGGGTAGAGACATATAGAGCAAAGGACACTATCTAACATTAAAAATTCATCACATTTAAATTAGTGCCAAACCAGAAAACTAAATATCCCATAAAGAATTAAATAAGGAACAAAATGACACTAAAATCATGTAGTTTGTACTTCAGATGCTCAAGCTATGAAATAAACAATGCACGGGCATAAATGCATTAAAAATGCGAGAAAATAAAGGATAAATAAGTACAAAGATGCCCCTGGAGGGACCTATTTACAATTTAGAAAAATTGGCAGGGGTCCTCAGAAAAATTTCCAAAAGCGTGGAGGGGCATTTATGTAAATATGAAGACTAGGGGGCTTCTTTGTAAATGTCCAGGCACGCATAAGAGACACGCATGCCTGGACCTTCTTGTAATTCTAAGAAAGCCTGGGGTTGTCTCAGCAAATAACCCAACCTCACGCGTTGGGCATGTGCAGGTCAGGCTCAGATGGCTTGTAGCTGCTTCGTGCCACATGGCGCGTCGTGGTCACTCGGTGTGAGGCTCAGCCAACCCGAGTCTGGAGGCTAGGCGTGAGGCTCTGGTGGGCCATGTGGCATCACAAGGGCCGTCCGATCAAATTATCAGACGATATCTGTGCTTTCTTCGTCCTTCGCAGGACACCGGAGAAGGCAGGGATCCGACAACTGATAACCGTCCGAATGACTAAGGGTAAAGGTAAAGAAATGGTCATCGTGACCTCAGTCAATCGAACTAAGTATATCAAGAAAAAAAATAGACCACTACGAGAAATAAAATCAATCGAAAATGCGAAAGCGGTCTCGCTATAAGATTAACCTGGTATAGCTCCCAGGGTCGAACACAAGGAGCACGGATTGGCTAGAAGCCTACGAAGTAGTAAAAAGAAAATAAAATGAAATAAAAGTGATTTTTAGTTGTTTTTGTTAATCTTTATATTTTTTTGTGATTTTTAAAAGATAAAGAAAATGAAAGAAAGGAAATACAAGACAACTTCAACAATTTATTAAACACACTAAAAATAATGCAAAAATTAAGGAAAAATTGTTTTTATGTTTTTTAAGTTTTTTACTGTTTTTGGTGAATTTTTGAAATTTTTCTAATGGGTAAATTATTTTCTAAAAATCAAACAGTGCTAAATAAAAGAGGTACTGTCCAGCAAGGCTTGAAACTCAAAAATAAAATATCTAAGAGTCTCACTAAGCCTTGGAGGTAATTTTCCTGTATACTAGATAGAATAAGGAAAATTTAGGCACCCTAATTATTGTTTTTGGATTTTTAATTTATTTATTATAATTTTTATGGGTTTTTAGGGGTTTTTCAATTTTTAAGGTTTTTAGGTGATGAAAAATAGCCAAACTCGGCTGGAAAATCAAACAGCAAGCAAACAACAATATCTAATTTTTTTATAATTTTTGGAGATGTTTTTATATTTTTTTTGGTATTTTTAAATCTAAACAGTAACTAAAAAGGTTGTTTTTGAATTTTTAAAAATACTAAATAAAAGTGAAAATGTTCTCAAAAATCACAGAAATTCCTACATCATGGCAGGAGCCATGTGTCGAAATTTCATTGGATTTGGAGATGATTTACTATTTTATTCAAAAATGCAAAGAGGGCACAGTGCACAAGGACGAATGTGCAAATACCCGAGAATCTGGGGGCTCTGGTGCAAAATACCCAGCAAGTCACGCGCGTGGCGCGTGGCTGGGGCACACAGGGACCAAATGGTAATAAAAACCAAGTCTTAGGGCCTTTTGATAACTCGTATCAAAAGCTCAGGGACGTGGTTGCTAAAAAGCCCACTAAAATTCGCACATGTGTAATAAAAAAAACACTCACAGGGGCATAACTGCAATTACTCAAAAATATTCATTCATTCCATAACAACCCAGTTCTACAGGACAAAAGATGTAAAATGCCCAACACAACACGTGACGAAGCACGTGGTCACATACACACAGGGGCATACATGCAATTAAAGCTAAGCACAAGGTCCATACTGCAAATAACCCTACGTAAATAAAGTTTTAAAAATATTTACAGGACTGGAAATGAAATGGCAAACTAAGAGGGGGCCCTAAGATATTTACCCCTTTATTGGTCGACGGCCAGATGCGCGCCACGTGGTGGATGGACGGTCAGGATGGGCGGCGCTCTCCTTCTCTTCTTCTCTTGGGCTCGATCGACGGCTGAGGCGAGGCCACGTGGGTGATCTAACGACTGGGGCTCAGGTGCCTCTCTCCTCGGGTACTAACGGTCCAGATGAGGTCCTCTGGATGATCAACGGTCGCGGCTCCTCGAAAGATGGACGGCTGATATTAGAACTGGAGCTGAGGCTTCATCGGACGGCTCTGGAGGATGGTGAAAGAACTCGACGCCGGCGAACTTCGCCGGCCTCCTGCGTGAGCTACACTCCTCCTCAGCTGCTTCTGGATGTCGGAACAGGTTCCCGGTGCAGCCCCGCAGCTAGTGGTAGCCTCCGATGGTCCACCCGAGCCCTGGAGAGGCTCCGGTGAGCCCGGCGGCGGTGAGCCTTCGGCCTGAATGTGAGGACGGCTCAGATGCTCTCCTCTTGCCCTGCAAAACACGCCAAAAGCTCCGCGGGTCGAGGGCAAAGTGCCTCGACCCCAAGAAGCGTCGTGAGGGTGAACGGTGCGGCGGGATGAATGAGCTCCGGCGAGCGACAGGTGGTGGAGCTCGACTCCCAGCTCCGGGGCGAGCTGGGTTGAACGAGTGGGCGAAGAACGTGCGTGGAGGAACGGCGAAGGTGTGTGGGGGTTCCGATGATCGAAATAATGCACGAGATAGCCGGAATCAGGGGAACACGTCGGAGGATGGATTTGGGCGAAATCGAAAATTAAACTAAATGGCTAGGCGAAATGGATACCTGGGTGATGCTGTAGACTGGGCTGGAGCTCAGCTAGCTCCTGGTCCTCACCTCAAGGGTCGTCAACTCCCGAGGCTCGAGCTCCGGGTGGTCGTCGGAGCACGGCTGCAAGAAGCGGCCGGATCGATGGTCGAACACCTCCTCCTCGCTGCGACACCGGCGGGGGCAAGCTGTCACCTTGCTGGTCGCGATGGAGCTCACTGGAGAGAGAATGGGTAGCCAAAGATAGCGTGAGAGTGCGGCGGAGCTCCAACTTTATAGTACTAGGGGTCCGGGAAGAATGGAGTCGGGCACGAAGATCGGCGCGCGGATCCCCATGCAAACCTCCGGGCGAGGATCTCGGGTGTGTGAAGGTGGATTAGGGCCCGGGGTTTGCGGATTTGGCATTCGGATCGGGTGAGGAAAAGATCGAGAAATCGGGTCGAAACCCAGATCCGCGCCTCTGGTGGTCCTAGGGGAGGTGTTGACCGGGGGTCAACAATCCCCCGTGGACCAATCAGAGGCCGCCAAGGCTGAGATTTTTATTTTAATTTTTTTGGGCCTTTAAATGGCCGAATTTCCAAAAACTCAAAACATGAAAAATGTTTGTTTTAATTTTTTCTATTTTTTTGTGATTTTTAATTAATTTTTGGAAATTAAAATAAGGTATATACAAATTAGCTATTCATAGGTATATATACACTATATTGATTTTTGATTTTTGATTTTTAATTAATTATTTTTGTACATTTTTATTCCCATTTTATATTTTATTTATTTATAAGATAAAATGAGGAATAAAAGGCTATTTTTATTTTATTTTTATTGTTTATATACATAGGGGAAATAATTATTTATGCACAATTATATACATGGTATATATACAATATATTTTTGTATTTTAATTTTGTAATTTTTATTTGATTTTTGTTTTGATTCTTTTTATTTATTTTATTTGCAGAACATAAAAAGGAATATTTACAAAAAGTTTTGGAAATAAATAAGTGTATTTACAAGGTGAAATAAATAAGGGTGGTGGTCTATGTACATGGTGAAGGTGTATTTTTGGGTTTTTGAATTTTTAACCTTTTATTTTGTTTTTAATAGTTCCTAAATATATACAAAATATATACAAGTATAGTTTTGGTTGAGGAAAATATTATTTTATTTATTTACATAATTATTTACACATGAGCCCCTATCTTCCTCTACTTGGCTTTTATGCGGTCAGGCCCATGCTGAGCCCTCCCTTGGGTTAGGTTGCTCAATATTTATTCTAAATATTTCCCTCTTTTTCTTTTTCTTCTTTATTCTTTTATTTTTGCACAAAAACATGCTAATTATTTATTTTTACAAACATGCATGCTTTTGCTAAATAATCCTATTTACACATATCTACATGCATTTGCATAGGTTTTTGTAGCTAAAATATAAGAATAAAGAGTGATGAATGGGTATTCATCACCCCCCTATACTATACTTTGCTAGTCCCTTAGCAAACACTTATTTGAAAAAGAAGTGCGAAAGAAAGAAAAAGAAAAAGAAAAAGAGAATGTACATGGATCAAGGTTGATTATTAAACTTGCCTTCATTAAATTGAGGTATGGAGCTTAATCAGATCTTTGGATTATTGATGTGTCGGAACCTTATTTAGACTTAAGCTTAAAACCTAACAGCCTCCAAGTTCCACTATTCTATAACCAAGACTCCTCAATGCTCCAGATCAGAACAAGTCATCAATCACAAACCCTGAAGACCATGAATCTTTCCTTGTCCTGTGAAAGTGAGGTCTAAGCTCTCCACTTCAGAAATGGCAACTTGACAACCCTCCCCAACAAGGTAACTCTATGACCTCAATCTGGCCACTCTTTCCTCGAGGAGCGGGGTATTCCCTTCTAAGTTCAAGTACAACCGGCTCAAGAAGAGGGGGACGAAGAGAATGGGTCAAGGCCAGTGTAGCCAAGTACCCTTGGGAGCTTGACCAGTGTAGCCAAGTCTCCCTGCTGCAAGCTACAACAGGTGGATCATGAAACCAAGCTTTGCTTATTGCACTTATATACATACTCCGGTGGGATTATCATTTTCTCTCAGACCCACCACTTTTTTGGAGTTATTTTCTTTTTCACATTTTTTCTTTTTCGAGTGCATCTATACAACATGTACATGTGCAGCATATATACAAGGAGTTTTTCCTCTTGAGCCAGTAGACTATCCCTCTTTTGAAGCTTTATTGCAACCCACAACTCCCGTCGTTAGACTTCATGGCAACCAGACCAAGTTGAGACGCACTTTCTTCACTAAATGAAGAAGAGAGGTTCCGCCTAGAAGTACTACCCTCATATGCTACCCCAAGTCAAGGAAGACTGCCTCCTCACCATCTCATCCGTAGAGAGCTCGGTGCATAGTGTGGTTGTCCAAGTAAAGCCATAATCTATATGAGTCATGTGTTGTTGTTAAGTGCTCTACTTAGGCTCATTGAGATGACATGTGATCATAGCCTAGTGGACTCAAAGAATTAAGTCACCATGGACCTGAAAAGCCTTAAACCTAAGCCCTATAAGGTTCCTCTTAGAAATTAGGTGGATTAAGATCTTAATCAAGCTCCATTTCTCAATTTGATTCCAGGCTAGTTTAAATGTCAACTATCATCCAAGGAAAACTATATACATATGTACAAAAAGATGCATATTTACACAAATTTTACAATCATGCAAAATTTTTGAAAAATGTTTTGAAATCATGAATGATGATGCATGAAGTGCAAGTTTTGCAAAAAGATATTTACACACATTTACACAAGATTTTTGCAAACTTTTGATTTTCAAAACATTTTGGAAAAATTTTGTACTATATACATAATTTTGATACAGAAAATATTTACACAAGCTTTACACAAAAGATTTTTGAAATCATTTTTACAAAAATAATTTGTACACTAGCTATGTATGTGCAAATAAAAGAAGATTATGTACATGAAAATTTTTAATTTTTGTGGTTTTTAGCCATTTTTTATTTATTAACACACTCACACAAAGTACGAGTTATGGCTAAAGTATATATGAAATATATACACACCCCCCTATACTTAGCTCGAACGATGTCCTCAGAGTCAAGAGCGATGAAGAAGACATAACTCGTGCTATGTATAGGGAAGTGAAAAGGAAGGATATACAAAAGAGAATGAAAGTCAAGAGGGACTCGGGTCTTCCCCCTATACTTAGGATCAAGTAATCCTAAGTATAGCAGGCTGTACACTAAGGGAAAACCGAGTGGAGAATGTACAGGGTCTACCCCCCTATACTTAGGGTAAGATGCCCCTAAGTATAGGCAGCAAAAATAAGGGTAGACAGAAACAAGAGAAATACCCAAAGGGTCTCACATCCCCCCTATACTTAGGGTAAAGTGCAACCTAAGTATAGCATAATCACAAGATGAAGAAAGGGATGTGGGACTAAAGAATGTGCTGATATGGACATCTGGATCTATGTACAGCGGAGGATCAGTAAAGCTCAGGCGTGAGATGCATTAGATGTGAGTCAAAGACCACATCTCACGCAAAATGAATAGGGGCAAGATCAACGACCCGCGGCTCATGATTTAGAAATGGCTTGAGCCGCTGGCCGTTCACTCGGAAGGTACTCTCAGAAGACAACTCGGATATGTCGATGCTACCGTTGTCGTGTACCTTCCGAACCAGATAAGGTCCTTTCCATTTGCTCTGTAGCTTCCCTGGGAATAATCCAAGCCTCGCATCAAACAGCCATACTCTTTGTCCAATCTCAAAATGTTTGTGGCTGATATGAGAATCATGCCACTCCTTGACTCTCTCCTTGTAATGTAGGCTGCTCGTGAAAGCTGCATCTCTAAGCTCTTCCAGGGCAGCTAGCTCTGCCCTCCTCGGGTCTCCTATACCATCTGGATCCATCAATATGTCTGTAACTGCCCAGAGTGACTTGTGCCTCAGCTCAACAGGTAGGTGACAAGGCTTGCCATAAACGAGGCGAAAGGGAGATGTACCCAAAGGTGTCTTGAAAGACGTCCTATATGCCCACAAGACCGAGTCCAATAGCTGTGACCAATCCTTTCGGTCAGGGCGGACGACTTTCTGCAGAATCGTCTTGATCTCCCTATTCGACACTTCGGCTAGACCATTCGTCTGTGGATGATACGGTGTAGCAACGCGATGATCTATGCCGAACTCGCTAGCAAGTGCCTTCACCTGGTCGTTGATGAAGTGAGATCCCCCATCAGAAATAAGAACTCGTGGAACCCCGAACCGCGTGATGATGTGCTTCCTCAAAAATCTGCAAACTGTCCTCGCATCAGCGGCTCGGGCGGGGATAGCCTCCACCCAACGACTCACATAATCTACGACCAACAGAATGTACTCAAATCCCTGACTCTTAGGGAATGGACCCATGAAATCGATGCCCCATGCGTCAAAAACCTCACAGAAGTGAATGGGCTGCATCGGCATCATATCACGCTGTCCACAAGTGCCCATCCTCTGACAGTCAGTACACCTCTTCACGAACTCATCTGAGTCCTTGAAGAGGGTAGGCCACCACAAACCGGATTGGAGCACTTTCTGTGTCGTTCTCCTCCCAGAATGATGTCCCCCTGCCTCAAGCTTGTGGCAGTAAGTGAGGACGCTATGGTGTTCCTCCTGAGGAATACACCGACGCCAGACGCTATCCCCTCCCTCGTGGTAAAGGATGGGATCCTCCCAATGGTAAGACTTGGCCTTCGCAAGGAAGGTCTCCAGCCTCTGCCTGGGCCAATCTTGTGGAACTTTCCCAGCAACGAGAAAGTTCACAATATCGGCGTACCATGGGAGTGAGGCGATAGCAAGGATCGCCTCATCTGGGAAGGTATCTCTGATCGGATCAATCTGCTCTGACTCCTCAGGCTGCTCTAGTCGGGATAAATGGTCCGCCACCACATTCTTGACTCCAGGCTTATCCTTAATCTCAATGTCGAACTCCTGGAGTAGAAGGATCCATCTAGTCAGTCTGGCCTTGGCATCCTTCTTTGCCATGAGGTACCTGATGGCGGTGTGATCTGTGTACAAGGTCACTCGGGATCCAATGATATATGATCTGAATTTATCCAGGGCAAACACTACTGCTAGCATCTCCTTCTCTGTGACTGTATAATTCCGCTGGGCGGAATCCAATGTACGGCTAGCATAGTGTATAGCAAATGGCACTCCATCCCTCCTCTGTCCCAGCACTGCCCCTACGGCAAAATCGGAGGCGTCCGTCATGATCTCGAATGGGAGAGACCAATCAGGTGGCTGGAGGACAGGAGCCTCAATAACACATCTCTGGAGAGTAGCAAACGACGAAAGACACTTGTCATCGACAAGGAACTCGGTGTCTTTCGTCAAGAGGTCAGTCAACGGTCGGGCAATCCTGCTAAAATCCTGAATGAATCTCCTATAAAATCCCACGTGCCCCAGAAATGACCGTAACTGCCTCAGATTGGACGGCGGTGTGAGTTTCCTAATGACATCGACCTTGGCCGGATCAACCTCCATGCCCCTGTTGGAGATGATGTGGCCAAGCACCGTCCCTTGAGTCACCATGAAGTGACTCTTCTCCCAAGATAGCACCAAGTGATACTCAATACATCGCTGGAGTACTCGGTCTAGGCAGTCAAGACAGGAGTCGAATCCGTCGCCGTAGACCGAGAAATCGTCCATGAAGACCTCAAGGCAATCCCCTACCATGTCCGAAAATATCGACAGCATGCACCTCTGAAAAGTCGCAGGGGCATTGCATAGCCCAAATGGCATGCGTCGAAAAGCATATGTGCCGAAGGGACAGGTAAAGGTGGTCTTCTCCTGATCCTCAGGAGCGATGGCCACTTGGTTGTAGCCCGAGTACCCATCCAGGAAGCAATAGTGGCTCTTCCCTGCCAGTCTCTCAATGATCTGGTCAATAAAAGGCAGGGGGAAATGGTCCTTCTTGGTGGCTTGGTTGAGTCTCCTGTAGTCAACACAAACCCTCAAAGAGGTGGGTACCCGTGTAGCAATCTCCTCTCCCGACTCACTGATCACAGTCGTTATGCCCGTCTTCTTGGGCACCACATGCAAGGGGCTGACCCACTTGGAGTCGGAAATGGGATAAATAAAACCTGCACCCCACCACTTCGATATTTCCTTCATGACAACCTCTCTCAGGTTGGGGTTCAGACGCCGCTGGAACTCACGCGACGGCTTCGCCCCATCCTCGAGATAGATGTGGTGGGAGCAAACTGATGGATCAATCCCATGGAGATCTGCTACGCTCCATCCGATCGCCTTGCGGTTCTTTTCAAGAACCCCCATCAGACGGGATTCCTGCTCTCCAGTCAACTCAGCGGAGATGATGACTGGGTACATCTCAGGATCGCCCGCAAGGAATCGATACTTCAGCGAAGTAGGGAGCGGCTTCAGCTCTGGAATGCTGGGTGCTGGCAAATCTGGCTGTGGAAGAAACTGAGTGAAAGCTGCAAGATCGGCCAAATCTGCCTGGGAAAGTGAAAGTGTACTCTCGCAAACTGGGTCGGGAGAAGGCGGCTCAACTGCACTGTCTCTGCTCTGCTCTGCCTCTGCCTCCTCCTCTGTAGGCTCAGGTGAACTCAGATCTGGCATCTGATCGTAACAATCGGCCCAATCAGACTCTGAGTCCGAGGGATCTGTATCAGACTCGGTGGCATCAGTACCACTGGAAAACAAGGTGGCCTCAGCACCACCATCACAAAACACTGTGCTGCGATCGAGGACCGGCTCTGCTGCCGCAATGGTATCCTGAACCAGGTCTGTGCTCTCCAGACTCTCCTCTGCTATCATCTCTGCATCAGCTGTGTCTGAAAGTGAGAGGGTAGTCTGTGACTCTAGGTCTGCCCAAGCTGCCTCATCATCTGTGATCACAAAGTCGCAGTCCTGGTGGATGTCTGGCTCTGCGTCTGTCAGCTGCTCTGAATCGGTACTGGCATCTGAGCGGGATCTGGATCTGGCTCTGTAGTCCTCGACCGTCTCTATTTGTATACTCTCGCCCTGGACGCGAAAGTACACCTTCCCGCTATCATGATCAGTCACCGCCTTGGCTGTGGCCAAGAACGGACGACCAAGGATGATGGGGGTATCGGCCACGGATTCAGGGATCTCCATGTCCAACACTACGAAGTCCACGGGGAATTGCAGACCCTGAATAGTGACGATAACGTCTCGTAGCAACCCCTTCGGCCTCTTGACAGATCGATCAGCGAACTGAAGGACTGTCCTGCTCTGTCGAAGAGTGCCCAACTCGAAGCGGTCGAGAAGGGCTGCCGGAAGTAGGTTGATCGAAGATCCGCTATCTAAAAGAGTACGGTCGAACCACTGCTCTCTGATCTGGCATCTGACATACGGGGCCCCTGCATCTGGCCTCTTGGCTGGCAGTCGGTTCTGAATCGCGAAGCACGTGGCTTTGGTCAGCACATGGATCTCTGAAGTGTGGTTCCTCCTCCTCCTCCTAACTGTAGTCCTCTCTCTCAAAGATCTCTGGAGGAGGGGGATGTGCTGCAAAGCCTCCTGGAGGGTCAGCTGGATATGGAAGCGATCAATCATGCTCTGGCTGAACTCCTCAAACTCTCTCTTTTTTGGATCAATTTTCTTCCCCTTCCCCATCTGAAGGGCTCTAGGGAAGGGGATCACTGGGTCCTTCTCAGATGAAGGACTAGGAAAAGATCTACGCGGTTCAAGGACCGGATCCACACATACATCATGCACCACAGTGGGACCAAAAGAATGTAAACCTTTTCCTTTATTCATCACAGAGTCCTGAGATACATGACCATGAGGAAAAACAACATCAGATCTCTCTCTACAAACACCGGTGGCCTCAGTACCACCACGGGTGGGCTGCTCTGCTGCTGCTGGCGAAGGTAGACGTCGAGCGGCATCAGTACCGCTCACTGGCTCGGCTGCTGCTGGGGTGGCATCAGTACCACCTCCTCGATCTGGTGAAGTGGCGGCCTCAGTACCGCCGGTGGGATCAGCATCCTCGGTGGCCTCAGTACCACCGTCATCGACTGGAGCGGCCTCAGTACCGCTCTCCTCCTCCTCCTGGGGCGCCTCTGGATGGTGCTCAGCTGAGGCGCCGCCGCCGGCTGGGGTCCTACCGCTCCTAAGCATGGCAAAATCAACATCAAACAGATCTGAAGAAGTATCATCAAATGGATCGCTAGGAGTGGCGAACTCAGTATGTACTACCTGCTCAGACTTCCGCTTCAGGTTGTTCGGATTGGGCTCTATCTGTGCAGGTATGGCGGTCTTCCCTCTCACCAAGTCCCGCATCTCATGGCGGAACTCATCCATCTCCCGTCTGAAGGTCGCCTGCTGGTCCGTGAGGAGGCGGGCGATGTCATCCAAGGCAGGGCTCTCGTGGGAGCCCGACGGGTAGCCTCTCTGTGGGTGAGGCTGCTGGTACTGCTGTGGGTGAGAGGGGTAGGACGGAGGGTGCTGCTGGTGCTGGTATCCCGGGTGAGCCTACTGCTCACGCCTCGCATACTGTCCCTGCTGCTGATAGGGACGAGGACCATAGGAAGACTGATGCTGGTAGACTGGGGGCTGCTGCTGCGGCTGGTGATGGTCTCTCGGCTGGGAGTACTGCCCTCCCTGTGCTGACGGCTGCTGCTGGGGCTGGGCACCACCACTCCCCCACCTGAATCCGGGATGATCTCGTCGGATCCCAGGCTGGGGACGGTCGTACCAGATCCCGTTGACATCCATCAACGGCTCTGCATCCAAGGGGGCTGGGGGTAGCACTGCCAACGGCTGGTCCGGCTGGTAGACCACCATCTGCATCTCTGGAGATGGTGGGGACTGGTAGGTAGGTTGCGGCTGCTGGTACGGCTCCGCCTGTACAAGGTGAACCTGTCTAGGCTGCGCTGGGGCGCTGGAGCGCTGGGACGAGCTGTTGCTGCTGCCGGTGTCGCCTCGCGACTGAAGACGGGGCTGAGAAGCCGTCTGTGTCTCCTGGAGACACATGATCTGTGTCTTCAAGTCGCTCAAGACCTGTGCCATCTGATCCATCTGTGCTATGCTCTGGCACTGCTTCTTCTCTATCAGCTCCATGCGGTCCAGCTTCTCGCTGATGATGCCCATGTCCGCAGCTGACGACTCTAACTGTGCTGCTGCTGTGGCTGCGGACGAACTGGCTGGACCTGCATCTACCCGTGTGATCCTCTGGTACTGCACGGGTCCTGGCTGAAGTGGCTGGGTCTTCTGTGTGTAGAGGCGGGTCTGGGACATAACCATGTAGTTCTCCGCCATCTCCTCAAAAATAGCCCAGACCTGGTCATGGTCCTTGGCGAAGTAGGACCTGCCACAAGAAGCGTTCACCAGGCCCTGTAGCTCTGGTGACAACCCACTGAAAAAGCTCTGAACTAGGTTCGGCTTCGTGATATCGTGGTGTGGGCATCTGTCCAAGAGCTCCCTGAACCTCTCCCAAGCCTCGTGGAACTGCTCGTTGGGGAACATGGAGAAGTTGCTGATCAGGGCCCTCGCTGCGTTCGTCCGCCCGAGTGGATAGTACTTATTCAAGTACTCGGTGCGGAGCTGCTCCCAGGTGTACACGAATCTCCCCAAATGCTTCAGCCAGGTGGCTGCTCTGTCTGCTAGGGAGAAGGGGAAAGCAATCATCCGTATGGTATCCTGGTCCACGTGCCTGTCGTGGACAGTACTGCAAATCATCAAGAACTCCTGTAGGTGGAGGTGGGGCTCCTCTGTAGCCAGTCCATGGAACCTCGGAAGCATCTGCAAGGTGTTCGGGGGGAACTTGAAGTCCCCCACGATAGCCGGAACCACCACCCAGTGGTGCATCAGTGTAGAGCCGGGATTGTGTAAATCCCGCATCGGTCTCGGTGGTCCTGCTCCTCCTGCGGCTGCTGCCGCTGCGGCGGCGGCCGCGGTTGCTGCTGCTGCTGCTGCGGCTCGTGCCTGTGCCTGTGCCTCATCGGGCTCCTCGGGCTCGCTCTGTGCATCTCTCTCTGCTCTGAGCCTCTCCATCTCACGCCTCATCTCTATCATAAACGCTCCCTGATCGCGGAGCTGCTGCTGGACTGTCTCTAACTGTGCGATCAGGGTGGAGTTGATCGCTCCCTGGTCCAATACAAAGTGCTCGGGTCTGCGGGAGTGATCGTCAGAACTGCCGGCCATCGCGACGTCTGCAAAATCGAAGGAGCCCAACTCAGGTGCTGTCAAATGAATAAGTCTCTCCTCGGGCTCATGTCTCTCAGGTAGATCAGAAAGGGGGTCGAGGGGGAACAGGGTGGAATCATACTCGGGCTCGGAGAGCGGGTCCGAGCTCTCGCGAGCCAACCTAGATGATGTGGTAGACGCGCCCGAGAGCGGTGCAACCAAAGGCTGCCTAAGAGACCGTCTACCCATCATCTTGATCTAGCGAGTAGGGCGGATGAGATCTGGAAAAATTACGATCAGAAAACAAACCCCCGGTTCACCAACACAACACGAGCTGAAGACCGTGAAAGTTCGGTCAAATTATCTTGTCTATTTTATTTTGGTGAACAATCAAGATAGCAGAGCGATTACGTGACCTGTTAGGATATCCGCTGCTAACCCAACCGACTGACCCGCACGGATGAGTCGGTAATCAGTCGGGTTTCGCAACGGGGGGCTCTACCTAGTGTTCGGGGTCACTCTCTCGCACAAGCAAACCAAACAATGAGGGGGTTGCTCTCCCCAAGACAAAATTTTTAGGGTGAGCGAGTTTTAAGGTCGATAATTTTAAACAGTCCCAATTTTATGGTTTTTCTTTTTAGGTATTTTTCAAGCAAACAAAATCGCCTAACGAATTTTTCGGTTTCTCCTGGTTATTAAGTCCAAAAACGGGGGGAGAAGTCGAAAAAGCCGATGCACGAGAAAATCAATGATGCATGCAAAGTCAGAAATGCGTACCTGCCGCCAGCACTCTACATGCAAAATGATCCGCGCATAAAATAAAAGGCAGAAAAGTAAACTAAGCTATACGATGCACGGTAAAAAGCCGAGTCCTAAACAGGCAATTTCTATTGATCGTGAAGAACAATAGTTAGTCAACCGAATCGAGTCCGGAGTCCGATCTTGGGAGTCACTCGGTGCCCGCCACAACGGGTCCTGCCAGCGCTGTATGTGACTCCTAACGGCACGTGGTCTCAAATCCAATCAAACTAACTTTTTCAGTGAATTTTAATAAGGTCCAATTACGTTCTATAGGAACAGATATTCTATTAAGTGTTGGGCCTTAGAGATCCTACGTCACAATCAACAAAAATCCTATGTCTAGGGGCTCGAGCAAAAACCGCGAAAAATCCGGAAAATGACAGTAAGAAATGAAAAGAAAACCGCGATAAAAGCCGCGAAAAAGCCGCAGGTCCTAATGGGTCCCCCGAGCACGCCGGTGCTCGGCGAAACAGACCCGCTACGGTCTAAGTCTAAAAGTTCAAGTCCACAGAGTCCTGTATTATTAAAAATAATGAATAATAAATGAACTAGAAACTATCCTATCCTCTCCCACTCAACTCTCTCCTCTCGCTCTCTCCTGCGGCTTCGTCGAGAGAAAAGCCGCCTCCAAGTGCCGCGGCTGCACCGGCTCCTCGAAAGTCGCCTCCGCGGTCCTCGGGCCCTCGCAAGAAAAGAAAGAAAGTGGTCAGACCAATAAAATAATAAATGAAAATATAAGCAAGGGTCTATGTGCAAAAATAAAAAAGAAAATAGTCACACAAAAATAAAACAAAAATAAAAAGAAAAGAAAATCAAAATAAAACAAAATAAAACAAAAAGAGGATAAATACAAA
This sequence comes from Ottelia alismoides, assembly GCA_037367405.1. Lineage (NCBI taxonomy): Eukaryota > Viridiplantae > Streptophyta > Magnoliopsida > Alismatales > Hydrocharitaceae > Ottelia > Ottelia alismoides. Next base: position 182,961 of record JAZKJV010008567.1, read on the forward strand.
AGCCGCGAAAAGCCGCGAGCTCCGAAGAGCCGCGAAAAACCGCGAAAACAAAACGAAAGTAAAAATAAAAAACAACTACTAAGCCGTGCTCCCCGGCAACGGCGCCATTCTGATAACCGTCCGAATGACTAAGGGTAAAGGTAAAGAAATGGTCGTCGTGACCTCAGTCAATCGAACTAAGTATATCAAGAAAAAAAAATAGACCACTACGAGAAATAAAATCAATCGAAAATGCGAAAGCGGTCTCGCTATAAGATTAACCTGGTATAGCTCTCAGGGTCGAACACAAGGAGCACGGATTGGCTAGAAGCCTACGAAGTAGTAAAAAGAAAATAAAATGAAATAAAAGTGATTTTTAGTTGTTTTTGTTAATCTTTATATTTTTTTGTGATTTTTAAAAGATAAAGAAAATGAAAGAAAGGAAATACAAGACAACTTCAACAATTTATTAAACACACTAAAAATAATGCAAAAATTAAGGAAAAATTGTTTTTATGTTTTTTAAGTTTTTTACTGTTTTTGGTGAATTTTTGAAATTTTTCTAATGGGTAAATTATTTTCTAAAAATCAAACAGTGCTAAATAAAAGAGGTACTGTCCAGCAAGGCTTGAAACTCAAAAATAAAATATCTAAGAGTCTCACTAAGCCTTGGAGGTAATTTTCCTGTATACTAGATAGAATAAGGAAAATTTAGGCACCCTAATTATTGTTTTTGGATTTTTAATTTATTTATTATAATTTTTATGGGTTTTTAGGGGTTTTTCAATTTTTAAGGTTTTTAGGTGATGAAAAATAGCCAAACTCGGCTGGAAAATCAAACAGCAAGCAAACAACAATATCTAATTTTTTTATAATTTTTGGAGATGTTTTTATATTTTTTTTGGTATTTTTAAATCTAAACAGTAACTAAAAAGGCTGTTTTTGAATTTTTAAAAATACTAAATAAAAGTGAAAATGTTCTCAAAAATCACAGAAATTCCTACATCATGGCAGGAGCCATGTGTCGAAATTTCATTGGATTTGGAGATGATTTACTATTTTATTCAAAAATGCAAAGAGGGCACAGTGCACAAGGACGAATGTGCAAATACCCGAGAATCTGGGGGCTCTGGTGCAAAATACCCAGCAAGTCACGCGCGTGGCGCGTGGCTGGGGCACACAGGGACCAAATGGTAATAAAAACCAAGTCTTAGGGACTTTTGATAACTCGTATCAAAAGCTCAGGGACGTGGTTGCTAAAAAGCCCACTAAAATTCGCACATGTGTAATAAAAAAAACACTCACAGGGGCATAACTGCAATTACTCAAAAATATTCATTCATTCCATAACAACCCAGTTCTACAGGACAAAAGATGTAAAATGCCCAACACAACACGTGACGAAGCACGTGGTCACATACACACAGGGGCATACATGCAATTAAAGCTAAGCACAAGGTCCATACTGCAAATAACCCTACGTAAATAAAGTTTTAAAAATATTTACAGGACTGGAAATGAAATGGCAAACTAAGAGGGGGCCCTAAGATATTTACCCCTTTATTGGTCGACGGCCAGATGCGCGCCACGTGGTGGATGGACGGTCAGGATGGGCGGCGCTCTCCTTCTCTTCTTCTCTTGGGCTCGATCGACGGCTGAGGCGAGGCCACGTGGGTGATCTAACGACTGGGGCTCAGGTGCCTCTCTCCTCGGGTACTAACGGTCCAGATGAGGTCCTCTGGATGATCAACGGTCGCGGCTCCTCGAAAGATGGACGGCTGATATTAGAACTGGAGCTGAGGCTTCATCGGACGGCTCTGGAGGATGGTGAAAGAACTCGACGCCGGCGAACTTCGCCGGCCTCCTGCGTGAGCTACACTCCTCCTCAGCTGCTTCTGGATGTCGGAACAGGTTCCCGGTGCAGCCCCGCAGCTAGTGGTAGCCTCCGATGGTCCACCCGAGCCCTGGAGAGGCTCCGGTGAGCCCGGCGGCGGTGAGCCTTCGGCCTGAATGTGAGGACGGCTCAGATGCTCTCCTCTTGCCCTGCAAAACACGCCAAAAGCTCCGCGGGTCGAGGGCAAAGTGCCTCGACCCCAAGAAGCGTCGTGAGGGTGAACGGTGCGGCGGGATGAATGAGCTCCGGCGAGCGACAGGTGGTGGAGCTCGACTCCCAGCTCCGGGGCGAGCTGGGTTGAACGAGTGGGCGAAGAACGTGCGTGGAGGAACGACGAAGGTGTGTGGGGGTTCCGATGATCGAAATAATGCACGAGATAGCCGGAATCAGGGGAACACGTCGGAGGATGGATTTGGGCGAAATCGAAAATTAAACTAAATGGCTAGGCGAAATGGATACCTGGGTGATGCTGTAGACTGGGCTGGAGCTCAGCTAGCTCCTGGTCCTCGCCTCATGGGTCGTCAACTCCCGAGGCTCGAGCTCCGGGTGGTCGTCGGAGCACGGCTGCAAGAAGCGGCCGGATCGATGGTCGAACACCTCCTCCTCGCTGCGACACCGGCGGGGGCAAGCTGTCACCTTGCTGGTCGCGATGGAGCTCACTGGAGAGAGAATGGGTAGCCAAAGATAGCGTGAGAGTGCGGCAGAGCTCCAACTTTATAGTACTAGGGGTCCGGGAAGAATGGAGTCGGGCACGAAGATCAGCGCGCGGATCCCCATGCAAACCTCCGGGCGAGGATCTCGGGTGTGTGAAGGTGGATTAGGGCCCGGGGTTTGCGGATTTGGCATTCGGATCGGGTGAGGAAAAGATCGAGAAATCGGGTCGAAACCCAGATCCGCGCCTCTGGTGGTCCTGGGGGAGGTGTTGACCGGGGGTCAACAATCCCCCGTGGACCAATCAGAGGCCGCCAAGGCTGAGATTTTTATTTTAATTTTTTTGGGCCTTTAAATGGCCGAATTTCCAAAAACTCAAAACATGAAAAATGTTTGTTTTAATTTTTTCTATTTTTTTGTGATTTTTAATTAATTTTTGGAAATTAAAATAAGGTATATACAAATTAGCTATTCATAGGTATATATACACTATATTGATTTTTGATTTTTGATTTTTAATTAATTATTTTTGTACATTTTTATTCCCATTTTATATTTTATTTATTTATAAGATAAAATGAGGAATAAAAGGCTATTTTTATTTTATTTTTATTGTTTATATACATAGGGGAAATAATTATTTATGCACAATTATATACATGGTATATATACAATATATTTTTGTATTTTAATTTTGTAATTTTTATTTGATTTTTGTTTTGATTCTTTTTATTTATTTTATTTGCAGAACATAAAAAGGAATATTTACAAAAAGTTTTGGAAATAAATAAGTGTATTTACAAGGTGAAATAAATAAGGGTGGTGGTCTATGTACATGGTGAAGGTGTATTTTTGGGTTTTTGAATTTTTAACTTTTTATTTTGTTTTTAATAGTTCCTAAATATATACAAAATATATACAAGTATATTTTTGGTTGAGGAAAATATTATTTTATTTATTTACATAATTATTTACACATGAGCCCCTATCTTCCTCTACTTGGCTTTTATGCGGTCAGGCCCATGCTGAGCCCTCCCTTGGGTTAGGTTGCTCAATATTTATTCTAAATATTTCCCTCTTTTTCTTTTTCTTCTTTATTCTTTTATTTTTGCACAAAAACATGCTAATTATTTATTTTTACAAACATGCATGCTTTTGCTAAATAATCCTATTTACACATATCTACATGCATTTGCATAGGTTTTTGCAGCTAAAATATAAGAATAAAGAGTGATGAATGGGTATTCATCAACAACCTCCTGGGAGCTCCTTCGTGCTCCATACGTTCGCCTAAGGGTCAGAGAAGATGTATGATGTCCTGGCAAAGAGGCTGGAGGTGCGGTGAGGCTCAGGGGATAATCAGAGCGGCAGGTCAATGAGGCCTCATTAGAGAAGAAATGCTCGACGGGGCTCCAGTGCAAGCTCCGACCAATGAAGATCCTACAAGGTTAGTATAACCGAAGCGTGCTTTGGTGGATGTGCGTGAGTGAGGTGGGTGAAGATCTAGAGGAGGCGGAGGAAGCGGAGGACCTGGGCTCCTTCTTTGACGAGATGAAGAAGGAGATGGGTCGGAGCAGGGGAGGCTTCTGGTGGACATGCAAGCCCACGGTGAGCCATTATGCAATAAATGTTATTGCGACAATCATTCCCTGATTTGAAATGAAGAATAAATAATTTTCATAATAGGTCCCTCTCTACAATTAGGGTTATGTACCATGACCATCTTAATAATCATACAACTGTTTATTCAATAATTGAATCATAGAGGCTGGTGTTTGGATGAATATCTAAGGAGTTAGATTGAAGACTCATCAAACAATGTCAAATGATTGTTAAGAAATGATCTCCAACCTGAGTAGGAGATGGCAATCCTTTTCTCATATAGGCTGATATCTGACCGACCTCTTGATGCAGGCCTCTGCATAGGAATAGAGATTCAGAGGTGTTAGATTAGTTAAGTAAAAGGGTTGACTTAACAAGATCGAGATAACCAAATTCCTACATCGTATGCTGTCATGATATAGGCACACATCCTCTGATCGGAGACAGATGTATTGCTATATATCTGAGTATGTACATTTGGCAGACCAATAGGTTGATGACCTAACCAAGGTCTATACACCGGCGAGTGGTGTGCATATAAGGGCATATGAGTAATACGATCTCTCAAAGAGATCATACAGGTTCACTTCTGAACCGGAAGACATGAGCTCACTCATGAGGTATTGGGACCAATCGAATTCCATGCATGGTCATCATGCTTTAGAAGCATGACACGAATTTGAAGGTATGATATACGCTTTTGGAAAGCATATGATCAATACCAAATCCCAATGACCAAGATTGAGAAACTTGTTGATGAAACCCCGAAGATGACAGTGTAAAGTTGATCTTTATCTTTGGGTTGATCACAGGTCTTCCAGTATGCAGGATGTATAGGTATTAGGAATACCTGAGGGTGATGTGATCAATAATCGATTGTATAACCATGACGCTTCCATTCCAAGGGAGTGATGAAACAGGTCTGGATTTTAGTGACTCCTTTCAGTAGAGAAGCAATCTGATCTTGGTCCAAGTGTTGGACATTGATCTGAATAAGATTCAGATGCAATGAGAATATTAGATTTGCGGCCTTGATTAAATCAAGCATCTTTGAGAGGTCCTGAGATCTGGATTTGAAATGTGATCTCAATATCCAAGTCACTATACGTGGAACAATACAATTGCCCTGTCCTTATCTCCAAGTATCTGCGGAGAATACACATTATTCTTGAAAGAGTTCAAGAATAATTACAAGGTTGAATTAATTCTGAGCATTGAGAAATAGATAATTAAATGTGATTTAATAATGTGAATTCGATTCACATTATCTGAATGCATGAGAATGAGTATCCAATGTAATTAAATGTGATTTAATTAATGTGGATATGGATAATGTGGATAGTACTATCCAATTATCCATGTATATTATAAATACGATTTATAATATACATTAGAGAGAGACTTGTGTGATTTATATTTATTGATTAATTATTAATGTGAATGGGATTCACATTGAATAATTAATTGAAAATATAATTACATTTAGTTTTGGGTTGTGAATGAGATTCACAATTTTTCAATGGCTTAATTGATATTTTCCAAAAGATAATTTGGAATTATTTTTTGTGAATTTTTTTCGACAAGAGTTATAGGAGATATCATGAGATAATGAGATCTCATGATATATTAAGGAGATAGACCAAGTCCTATCTAACAAGAGAGGACGGCTACAACTCTCCTTGAGGAGTAGAGTAGCCGTCCCCCCTTTTTAGGAGAGGACCATGGTCTTCTCATTATCCTATCTCTAGTCAAATGTGATTTAATTTGAGATTAATTATATTGATTTATCAATGTTAATTATTTTGAATTAAATCACTTGTTGTTGTGTTTTACCAACAGCATCTTAGCCGTTGAAAGGAACACAAATAAATCTCATCCATTGATTTTGTGTTGTCCATGGATTGGGATCCATGGACTACCAAAACCTTATATAAGAAGAGGCATGCCTTGCTCTTCGATGAACACCGACTTCACAGAGTCTCTCTACTCTCTCTCTCTCTCTCTTATTCTCGTGTACCCTCTTCCTCCTCTCTCTTGGGTGGCTGTCCACCCTACCCTAGAAGGAAGAAGATTCTCATCGTCGACTTGCATTGCTTCGATGACTCTCGACACTCCATCTCCTTTGGTGCTTCTCGCTCGTAAAGAAGATACACGATCTCGTGTGATGAGGTCAAGAGTTCCCTTGCTTTGACAACTACTTGGATTACGAGATCACCGTGACTCATCCTCGCGCTCGCAAGCGTCTCCTCCGAAGGTCGGACTTGAGACAGGAGGCTTCTTCTATTAGAAGCTTGATCGCAACCATGCTACAACAGGTATTCCTATATCCACTACATGGTTAGACGAAACGATTCATAAATGGGTTATGGATCACGTGGTTTCGTCTTTTAAAATTTTTTAAAATTCTGCTGCACCGAGCAACTAGTACAACTAGTCGCTCTTGATCGTATACGATATGATCATCATGCTTTTGTGATGCGCTTAAGGATCCTCCCATATCCTTCATCTTCTGGAGAAGGGAAGGGGCAAGCGGGGTAGTCAGCGAAGGTGATGGTGGTAGGGCGGAGCTTGGAGGATGGTGAATGTGTGGTGAAGATGATTGTGAAGGGTGGAATAAATAGGAGAAAATCGATAGAAATGCCGGTGAAGAAAATACATGATCGGAGAGGTTAATGGCGGTCGGGGAGGCTTGGAATGAGGCTCCTTGGGAGGCTCCGATCGTCGCACGATGAAGTCAACCGGGCTTCGGTGTTCAGCGGCACACAGAGGCAGCCGCGACATGGTCGGAGGACCATGAATCTCACCAGGGGGCGTTTGGTCGTCTTCGCCTTGGCCTCTGCCCTCCGCTATCACCGGAGGTATGGGGCAAGCTAGGCCGAAGCCCCTTGGATGGTGGATGAAGGTTATGGGTGGCGGAGTAGAGTGATTTATAGGTGGTGGAGCTCGGCAGTTACGTGATGGAGGTGGTGGGAGGTCTTTAGTGGTGGTTTGATGGTGGCGGAGTAATGGAGGTGCAATGATGGATGGCATGTGAGGATGGCGGAGGAAACAGCTACAAGGGGAGACCGTTAGGATTTGCGTATGCTGTCGAAGCGGGGGGCTATAATTGAAAGGGGACGAGGCGGGTGCGAGGTGGAGGACGTTATGCGAGGTTGAAGACGACGCGGTGGATGTTGGATCATGTGATCCAATGGCCCAAGGGCTGGCATGAGTGGATGATGTGGATCTGATCTATCAGATCAGATCTAACGACTGATGAGGAGGCGGGTACGTGCGATGGAGATGCAGGCGAGGTTTCATCCTATGGTGGGAGTGGATATGGTGACGTGGAGTGAGGCGAGCTGTAGGATCAGAGAGGATCGGGCGATGAGGATCTAAGTGGAGTTAGGCGATGAGGATCTGATCAGGAGCGGTGATCGAACGACTGTGGGTGAGGCAGTGATGGATGGCTGAGATGTAGGCACCTGTGATAGATCGGATGGTCAGAAGAGGAGGAGGGCGGCAGAAGAAGAAGCGGACCGCATGGGCGGTCAGAGGGCGCCACATGGCCCAATAGAAAAATCAGAAAATGTAAAAATAAAGAAAAATTAAAAGAAATAGTTGGAGGCAAAATTAGGAAAAAGTCAAAACATGAAAGTTGTAGATCTCAATGAGATCTACAAGTTTCATGTTGGACAAAAAATCAAAAGAGGTCACTTGTACAAAAAGTGTATTTTAGGGATATTTTTTAAGGGATAAAAATATTGTTTTGGGGCTTTGAGATTTTTTTGTATTTTTTATCTTTTTTAAAGGTTAGGGTAATTATGGATAATTAATTACCCTAATTTTTAAGGTTTTCTAATGAGAATTAAAAATAAAGAAAATAATAGAAATTAAATACAATAAATATTGGTTAGTTAAACACAATTTCTATACAAATATAATACAAGATAAAATCAATGAATTATTAGTGATTTTTATTGGGTTGTTTAAGAAAGGAGTTTAATATGTTGATTTTAATATGATGAATACAAGATTCATCATACCCCTATACTTAAACTATGCTCGTCCTCGAGCATCTAAATAATGAAGGAGTCGGATTAATTCCTGACAGTGCATGTGAATGTTTCAAGGCTCAATTCTCCGAAGACCCTTAATTTAAGTGATCCTAAAATTCTGGGCTCAACCAAGCTTTTGTCAGAAGGATTCTAACTTCTCTAATTATTAGACTCTATGTTTGTACATAAAATATAAGGATATGAAGATTAGTGTACTACAATTATGAGAGTCAAGTCGAGACATCACCCAAAGTTCTAGTCCAGGAGACTCTTCTCTAGATCTAATCGTCAACACTAGGGAATAAGTCTATTCTTGCTTCAGTCAACTGTCTCAATAATTTATCATAATTTAATGTAAATGGACGTCCAGATGATGGAGGGCATATGATTGTATCTATTTTTCTCTCCCTCACATGGGAACAAGGGACCTCTCGAGTGCCTTATTACTTAACACATGTATTTTTATTTTGTTGTTCAATGTGTCTGTCAAGAGATTCAGAGTCGTATGCACTTGTTTTTCTAGTATTACACCTGGGTATTTCTCTTTTGAGTATCTAAGATACCTTCTACACACAGACTTGTATAACTATAGAGCCCTTTTATGGTGCTAGCCCAACTCCTTAGTCCTAATAGCATTTGGTCCAATTGAAAATGGTTGGGAGCGCTCGCCATTGGTGGAAGCTCTTTTGAAAATTGACGTTGAGAAATAGATCTTTTCTTTGAATATCTTTCTTCCTTTTATTTTCTTTTCTTTTCTCTTTGGCTAGCTCCACTGCTTTTACCAAAAGTTGGCGCACACTGATCAACAATTTAATTAAATTTCATCACACCCTGGCACATAGGTAAATATCAAAGAGATAGCATGTGAACTTGTTCACATACTAGATAGGGTTTTGCTGACACTCAGGTTTCTTGAAGCCTTCATTAACTTTATCCCATCCTCAAGCATCATTAGATCAGGTCTAAACTCAAATATCTAGTCTTAGTTCCTCAGGTGATAACTCAACTCGACTCATCAATCATGCAGTTGTGAATGTGTTGTGTTGATCATATTCTTTAGAAGGTAGAGATGAAGAGTGCAATATAGCGCTCAAATCTTTCAAACTAGGGAAGTGTGGATAGATAAGTTCAAAAACCCTAACGACTAAGGCTGGCTAACTCAGACTCTGAAGATCTCAGAAATTTAGTGTCCTCAACTCCTCAAGCCTCGAGTGAATGTGAATATGTCAAGAATATACCAACTACTTGGTTAGTGAATTTTTGTGATTATTATTTTTGCAAATTTTTATGGATTTTGTTTTTTCATCATTTTTTTAATTCCTTTGAGAGACAATGACTCGTCCAGGTTCATATGAATAGTTGCGTCCACTCTCAACCAGTATGGGTGTAAGTATGAACCGTCAGACAGACCCGTGTTACTTGAGGATGGAGCCATATATAGTGTCCTCTAAACAACCCACTCTGCTAAAGGAGACCGAAGTTCCCTCACTGAGAGTAGCTACTCATTTTTAAGCCTAGTAGTCAAGGTCTTTACCAAGGGAAAAGTTTTTAATTTTTCAGATTTTTATGGAGTTTTTGAACAAGGTTAATTTTATTTACAAAAACATATTTTTTTTAAAAAGTTAATCCCTCAATTTTTAAGAAAAAGTTTTACATGAATTTTTACAAAACACATTTCACAGGTTAACTTAAACAAAGTCCAAAAAGATTTTCAAAAATTTTAAAACATGAGCTATGTCTAAAGTATATATACAGTAATATACGATATATCCCCTATACTTAACTTTTGCTATGTACTCATAGCACAAGTGATATGAAGCCATAACTCTAGTTAAATATAGAGTGATATAGCAGAACTGAGGAGGAGGGTCCCCCTATACTTAGGTCAAAAATGACCTAAGTATAAGAAGACTGAGCGAGGGAGGAATGATGGGTCGGTCCCCCCTATACTTAGGCTGAAAATAGCCTAAGTAAAAGATCTGAAAATAGAGTTGGGGGTCCGAGGCTGTTAGGGTTAGGGCTATGTTTTTATACAGATGAGTGGAGAGAGGGGGAGGGGGTGAGTATTTTTATAGATGATTAAGAAGATGCGGGAGGGGGTGTGTGTATGTGCATTGTGTGAAAGTTTTTACAGTTTAAGATGTGGGGGGGGGGGTGATTGTGTGAAATATACAGAGAAGGTGGGGGGGAGGGGTGGGTGGATGTACATATATGAGGTGAGTGCGTGTGTGTGAGGGGGGGGGGGGGGGTAGATCATCTAGTGATCTACTCATTTCTTTTCCTTTTTTACACACACGAGCCCTCAAATGAGGATCGCTAAAAAAATGCACATGGTACAATTTTTTACAACATGAAAATGCATGAGGAGTCGACTAATCTTCCTTGAGTTCTCCATCCTTTCTTTAGAGGCCTTCTCAGCGGGGCACCTGACTCCACACCTCCATGGAGATCAAGCATCCTCGATCTTCATGGGCCCAGCCACAAAAGATAAATGTTAAAAAAATAGCAAGAAAGATAATAAGCAAAAATGATGCAAAAATGCATGATGAGAAGACCTATAAATTTTGAAAATATTCACAACAAAAAATGTTTCAAAATTCAACAAATAATAAAGGTGAGTTGTGTCCCTAGCAACGTCGCCATTTGATGAACGTCAAATTTGCCTCTTTAATAATGTGGAATTGTCGTAGTATAGGGGTCAAATTTTATTCAGTAAAAGCCATAAACTTTTAATGTTGTGGAATATTTTACTTGGCAAGTCTACCAAGGTCGAACATAGGGACACAAGCTTCTTTAATATATTTGTCAAATTTTGTTATTGATGTGCGATTATTTTCTCAATTCTCGGCCTTGATGCAGATGCACACAATAAAATGCATATTAGATAATGCAAAAATGATGCATGTATTTTTAGTTGATTTTTCATTGCAATTATAAGATGATGCATGTTCAGAATAAATGGATGAATGCAAAGGATAGATATTCAAATATGGATTACAAATATGCCCCCAAAAAAGATCATACAATTGAGCATAGGATTCTGGATTAGTTTTGGAGTCAATATGAGCATAAACATTACGCGCAAGATTCTATTATGGGTAGAGACATATAGAGTAAGGGACACTATTTAACATTAAAAATCCATCACATTTAAATTAGTGCCAAATCAGAAAATTAAATATGTCATTAGATAGAGGATTAAATAAGGGACAAAATGACGCTGAAATCATACAATTTAGACTTAAGATGCTCAAGTTATTAAAGAAACAATGCAGGGGAATAAATGCAATGAAAATGCGAGACAATAAAGGATAAATAATTACCAATAGGCCCCTAGAGGACCTATTTGCAATTTAGAAAAACAGACAGGGGCCCTCTAAAAATTTTCCAAAAATACGGAGGGACATTTATGTAAATAAGGAGACCCGAGGGGGGGGCTAATTTGTAAAATGTCCAGGTACGCACGGGAGACACATGCGCCTCAACTTTCTTGTAATTCTAAGAAAGCCTGAGTCATCTCTGCAAATAACACAATCTCACTTGCTGGGCACGTGCGGGTCAGGCTCGGATAGCTTGCCACTGCTTTGTGCCACGTGGTGCATCGTGGTCATTAGGTGTGAGGCTCGGCCAACCCGAGTCTAGAGGCTAGGCGTGAGGCTCTGGCGGGCCACGTGTCATCACAAGGGTCATCTGATCGAATCGATCAGACAGTATCGGTGCTTTCTTCATCCTCCTTAGGTCACTGGAGAAGGAGGGGATCCAGCGGCCTCCTGGGAGCTCCTCCATGCTCCAGTCGTTCGCCTGAGGGTCAGAGAAGATGTCTGATGTCCTAGCGAAGAGGCTAGAGGTGTAGCGAGGCTTCGGGGATGATCAGAGCGGCAGGTCGACGAAGCCTCGCCGGAGAAGAAATGCTCGACGGGGCTCCGAGGATGATTAGAGCGGCAGGTCGACGAAGCCTCGCCGGAGAATGAATAAATGCTCGACAGGGCTTCGATGTAAGCTCCTACCAATGAAGATCCCACAAGGTTAGTATAGCCGAAGCGTGCTTTGGTGGATGTGCGTGAACGAGTGAGATGGGTGAAGGTCCAATAGAGGCGGAGGGAGCGAAGGACCTGGGCTCTTTCGCTGGCGAGATGAAGAAGGAGATGGGTCAAAGTGGGGGAGGCTTCTGGAGAAGGGAAGGGGCGAGCGGGGTAGTCGACGAAGGTGATGGTGGTATGGCGGAGCTCGGAGGATGGTGAATGTGTGTTGAAGATGGTTGTGAAGGTTGGAATAAATAGGAGAAAATCGATAGAAATGCTGGTGAAGAAAGTACATGATCCGGGAGGTTACGACGGTTGGGGAGGCTTGGGTTGAGGCTCCTTGGGAGCCTCCGATCATCGCATGACGAAGTCAGGTGGGCTTCAGTGCTCAGCGGTGCATGGAGGCAGCCACGACATGGTCGGAGGACCATGGATCTCACCTGGGGTGTTTGGTCATCTTTTCCTTGGACTCCGCCCTCCGCTGTCACCAGAGGGACGGGGCAAGTTGAGCCAAAGCCCCTTGGATGGTGGATGCAGGTTATGGGTGGCAAAGCGGAGTGATTTATAGGTGGTGGAGATCGACATTTACGTGATGGTGGTGGTGGGGGGGGCGTCTTTAGCGGCGATTTGATGGTGGGGGAGTAATGGAGATGCAATGATGTGTGGTGCGCGAGGATGGTGGAGGAAACAGCTACAAGGGGCGGTTATTAGGCTTTGTGTAGGTTGTCAGAGCTGGGGGATATAATTGGAAGGGTGTGGGGCGGGCGTGACGTAGAGGACGTTAAACGAGGTTGAAGACGACGTGATGGCCGTTGGATCATGTGATCCAGGCCCAGGGGCTAGTGTGAGTGGATGATGCGGATCTGATCTATCAGATCAGATCCAACGACTAATGAGGAGGCGGGTACGTGCAGTGGAGTTGTAGGCGAGGTTTCATCCTACAGTAGGAGTGGATATGGTGGCATGGGGCGAGGTGAGGATTAGGATCAGAGAGGAGATCGGGCGGTGAGGATCTAAGCTGAGTTGGGCAGTGTGGATTTGATCAGGAGCGGTGATCAGACAGTTATGAGCGAGGCACTGATGGAGGGTTGAGATGAAGGCGCCTGAGATAGATCAGGCGGTCAGAAGAGGAGGTGGGTGGCAGAAGAAGAAGCAGGCCACGTGGGTGGCCCAGAGGGCGCCACATGGCCCTATTAAAAAGTCAGAAAATGTAAAAATAAAGAAGAATATAAAAGAAATAGTTAAAGGCAAAACTAGGAAAAAGTAAAAACATGAAAGTTGTAGATCTTGATGAGATCTACAAGTTTCTTGTTGGACAACAAGTCAAAAGAGGTCATTTGTACAAAAGTGTATTTTGGGGGTATTTTCAAAGGGATAAAAAATACCGTTTTGGGAGCTTTGAGATTTTTGTATTTTTTTATCTCTTTTAAAGGTTAGTCAATTATAGACAATTAATTAACCTAATTTTTAAGGATTTTTAATGAGAATATAAAACAAAGAAAATAATAGTAATTAAATACAATAAATTTTGATTAATTAAACACAGTTTCTATACAATATAATACAAGATAAAATGAATGAATTATTAGTGATTTTTGTTGGTTTGTTTAAGCAAGGAGTTTAATATGTTGATTTTGATATGATGAATACGAGATTCATCACATACTTTGCCTTCCTCGATTATGAAGCCCTAGGGTTGCTCCTTATAGATATCCTCCTCGAGGTATCCACTGAGGAAAGCTTTCTTGACGTGTAGTCAATATATGCATCTATAGCCAACAATGCCCTGATGGACTTAACCATAGCCACATGAGAGAATGTCTCATCATAGTCGATGCTTTCTCTCTGTGTAGACCTTGGCTACGAGCCGTGCTTTGAAGGTGATGAATCTATATTTCTTCACCTTTATTCTTCTATTTTGGCCTTAATTCCCTAGCTAAATGCATGCATATAACATTAATTTGTACAAAATAACATTCATTTTATATAAATACTATATAAAATACTATAATTAATGATAAAATAAAAAATAAAGGAAGAAAAGAAAAAGAAATAAAATACCAAAGGTATGTTATGACCCTAAACCCCGAGATCTAGGCATCATGATGACTTGGTCGACAAAAAATAAAGTAGGGGGAGATAAGGGCCAAAAACAACAATAAAAACCCTATTATTTACTCTTCAATAATCTGTTTTTGGGACCTATTTTATTCTTTATTATTTACACATCAAATCAAGAAACTTTTTACATGAAAGTTGTAGATAAAAATACAAGAAAAGTGCAAAATTTATTTAACATAACAATACACAGTGCACGTCCTATACTCAGAATAAAATCCAAAATCCAAACTTCACAGATCCATATCTTCTCTAGTGAAATCAAAATACATCAAAATCACTTTAATTGTATATAACTTTTTATTAGCTATTAATGAAGATAGTTTCACTTAATTTGGAGTTAAGATGCAGAAGTTAGGATTTGGACCCTTATTGTACAATATATCTGAATAAAATATTCATTTTATTTATTCTTTATATTTTTCACAATTTTTTATACTTATATTTTTGTGAATATTATTTATAGTATATATACATAATTAGAATAAAATAAAACTATTAAAAATACACTAAAACAAAATAGTATACTAAAATACATAGATGAATTACCTATACATTTACCTATATAATTAATATACATATTTATTTAAGTATGCAAATAAATCCAGGCTAATACAAGGAAAAAATATTTATGAGTATGTAAATAAGTTATAAATATATAAAATAAATACATAAAATAATAAAATACAAATTATAAAATAAAAAATATATAATATATAGGTAAATATACATATAAGTATACATGCAATTATTAGCATCTAACAAATTAACTTGTAAAAAAAATAAAAATAAAAAATAAAATACTACTAAAAATAAGAAACATATTTTATGTTTTAACCTAAAAATAATTAAATCATTTACTAATTTTTATTCAATTAATAAGGAATATATTACCAAGATTGACCAACCAGAGGGCTCGCTTGATTGGCCTAGGTCAAATCTTCGACCCAGGCTGCTTACCACTGTCAGAGGTGAGAAGAACCTCGTCTTCTCCCATGTATCCCAAGTGGCTAACCACTCTAATAGGTCCAATATTTCAAGCAAATCAACGGCCGATCACTCCTAATGCACGCGTAAGCTCTGGATCCTCTGTACGTAGTTTGGATTCGTCCCAAACCCTAGATCAATAAGCCTCCCCAATTTTGTCTATAAATAAAATCATATTCCTTCCTTCCTCGATTTGATCCCTCTATGAGCCCTATAACCCCAATCCTATGTGCGTTCTTACTTCCTGGTGACAACACGAGTGCGCCCGAGGTTTCGGCAAGGAGAAAGGAGAAGGAGAGGTGGTCCACCACCGCTGAAGCTTGCAACTCTGACGAGCGTCCCTGCTCCCGAGAATCCCCAGGTGCGAGCTGTTCCGTTTAGCTTTTTTCGGTTGCTTTTTCATTCCGTAGTGTAATCGTCTCTTAGGTTTCTTTCACCGCATCGTAATTTAGCGTAGATTTCAATTTCTTTGATCGTCGAAGCTCTATGCTCCGGCCATGTTTCGCTGTTATTTCGACTGTTCCGACCCGCCAATCCACGTCCATCTTGTCCCTCATCATCTTCTGCATCGTATCCATCCTTCTATCCAACCAAAGCCTTCTTGGATCCGTGAATAAGGGCTCATCCTCCACCCTTCGCCAGAGCCCCTCTGCTTACTTCCATCCTCATGCGCTGCAGCTTCGTTTTAGGTCTAGGTGATTCACCTTGAGCCCCTAAACCTTCCTTTGCAGGTACATTATGCCAAAGACCCGAGGAGGGTCGATTATGGAGCAGGAGGAGGTTCCCAGGTGCCCTGACCTTCCTTGAGCTCCTGGCCTCTACGCAGCGAGGCCTGGACTTTATTGCCAGTACCAGTTGACGTAGAGCGCTTCCAGGAAGCTTAGGAGACCATCAACGAAGCCCCAGGTGGCCGGGACGAGGAGATATGCACAATCGAAGCAAGGACATGGAAGTGCTCTTCCCTATTTTCCTTTGCCCTTCAGAGCCATTGGATGCCACACGCGACCCATATCTAATCTGGGCTGTTGAGATCAGATGAAGCGGTGCCTCACCTCACCTGCCCGATCCATTTAAGTGTGCCTATGTGGCGTACTCCTGACCGTCTATTCGCGTGCACATGGGTGTATATATCTAAGTAGCCACCGCCTTTTTTGTATATTATTATTTAATATTTATAGTTTCTTCTATTACTGCAAAAATTTTGGAATAATTACAATAAGACCCTCAAACTTTGGGATATTCACATTTAGGTCCTTGCCAACTCACCTCACGTGAACCCCCACTTGATGTGGGTGATTTTTGCATAGGTGCCCCTCCGATTTTTCGTATTTATATTTAATCCAATAAAATGCAAATTCAGTGTAATATTTTATGGAAAATTAGCATGTGTGGGCCTCAATGTTTTGTAAATTGCATTTATGCCCCTTCTAGGCATGTGTAATATAAATATTCGTTGGAAATTTTGCATCCATGTAGCTGGATTTTTTATTTTTGTTATCAAATACAATTTAACTTATTTTTAATTGCTAACAGGTCCCTGTCCCTGCTTTATTTTTATTTTTATGTTTCTTTTTATTAAAAATAGCTCTCGTTTGGGCTTTATTTTGCAAAAATTAATGTATATGTTTGCAATGATACACTTTCGCGCCACATTTTTTGTTTTGCATTTTGAGGATTTTATTATTTATTAAAAATCAAACAGTAGCTATTTATTTACTGTCTAAACCAAAAATTACCAAAAAATTAAAACATCTCTAAAAATAAAAAATAGTAGTTGTTTATTATTATATTTTATACCTCTAGACCAAAAATTCCTAAAAAGAGAAAAATAAAATCATAAAAAATAAAAGCTCCAAAATCCTTATAAAATTATAAAAACTCTTCAAAAACTTCAAAAATATTTATTCCTATTTGATATTTTTATTTATCTATATTATTACATATTCAAATTAGTTTTAAGAATTTTTGACCTTATTTTGTATTCTAAATCTCAAAACAATTTTGCTTATTAAAAAGTCCCTGATTTTGACTATTTTGGACTTTAAAAATATCTAAAAGCTAGCAAAAATCCTTGAAAAAATCATAAAGATATTAGAAAAATGTTAAAAACACAAAAATATTCTATTTGGAAAATTATGATTATGTATATCCCTATTTGTAAATATAATACCCTGTATTGTATTAGTACGTATATATAAATACATAGGGTTTATAATTATTATAAATAAAGTATAACTATTTTTAAAGCCCTTAAAAAAATAAAAAGGAATGTACTTATTTATATTGTCTGATTTTTATATATTTATTATATATTTTGGTATCATATATTACCTATATTGTACATACTATATAAATAAAGTTATATATATTCATATTATATATTAAAAAGAAAAGAGATTAAAATAAGAAAATTATAGAAATAAAAAATTATAAATAAAAAAAAATAAATATAAATAATTTTATTTAAGTAAAACCTACAAAACACTAATTAATAACTGATTGAATAATTGTACAAGTACACATTATTATTTATGCATTATTAATTTATAAATAATAATTAGGGCTACCACGTATGGCTCCCTGTGTTTGATACTCTGTCATACTTACACCTATACACATTTACAATAGAGTTATAATAAATTTTAACTCACACACTTATGTGGGTTAATTATTCATTAGAGGCACACTTGACCGAGCATCGATTGCTATTCGTGTTTGATTAGCAGACCGGTGTGAAAAATAAAGCCCCCTATCAGAAGGTCTCTACCTTGCCATCAGGTCTTATCTTTCTCTTGAAGATCCATTTACACCAAACGGGTTTTACCCCTTTAGGTGAATCATCTAGGGTCCATACACCATTCTTATGCATAGATTTTCAGACTTAATTTCTAGCATCCATCTATCCATGTCATTATCTGCGAGTGCTTCATCAAATGAAGTTGGATCATTGTCAGTTTCACCTGACACATGGAATCCGTACCTTTCAGATGGTGCAACTACCCTCGAACTCTTTTGAAGAGGTACGCACATTACATCTACATTTGTATCTTCAATTTATGATATAGGAAGCTCAATATCCTCAGGGGATTCTATGAGTTCCTTCACTTTGTGTTTTGTCTTGACTCTTTAGGAAGTCATCCTCCAGAAATTTTATGTCTAAAGAGACAGAGACCTTTCGAGTCTCAGGGCCATAAAGTTGGTATCCGATACCATCCTTTACATACATAATGAAGTAGCACTCTCAAGTGTGAGATTCCAACTTACTTGCATCAACATTCTTCACATGGACCAAGAAACCCCAAGTCCTCAAGTATCTAACACTGGTTTGGTACCATACCATAGCTCATGCGGAGTTTTAGGTACAATTTGATAGGAATCTTGTTTAGGATATATATTGCCATCTCTACTGCATATCTCCAGAAACTAAGAGGTAAATGCGCTTTAGTCATCATTGAACGTACCATATCCATGATGGTCCTGTTGTGTCTTTCAGCAACACCATCAACTTGGAGAGTTCCATGAGGAGTGATATTGAAGAAAATTCCTTTCACTTTGAGGTATTCCTTAAATTCATCTGAGAGGTACTCACCACCTCGGTTAGATCGAATCCGTTTAATCTTCCTGCCGATTTGGTTCTCAACCAAAGCCATGAACTTTTTGAACTTTTCAAAGGTTCCTGATTTATGACGTAGTAGGAAGAAAAACCCGTATCGCAAATGATCATCAGTAAATGTTAAATAATATCAATGTCCATCTCAGGTTGCGGCACTGAAGGGACCACATACATCAGTATGCATTAGGTTAAGAATACCCTCGCATCTTGTAACCTTATTACGGAAAGGTGTCCTAATCATTTTACCTCGAATATAATGTTCACAAATAGGAAAAGTTTGGACCTGTAGAGAATCTAAGGGTCCATTCTTTATCAATCTATTGATCTTATAAACAGATTAATGATCAAGCCTTTGATGCCAAATCATATTTGAATGATTTCCATCCTATCTGGTTCTCTTAGGATTTTTATTAGTGGTACTAACATTCATGAAAGATCCATCAATGCATCCACCAGAAGTTAGAACACCATCCACAATATATATATTTTATCATAACGACTTATGACAAGTTTATTATAGAATAGAAATGGATATCCATTTCTAACCAACTTAGATACAGATATAAGCTTCCTTCTAACATCTGGAACATAAAGACATTCTTTAAGTACTACGACTCTTCCACTAGATAATGATAGTCTGCAGGTCCCTATGACGGTTGCTGCATTAGTTACATCAGATCCCTTCTGGATGACTATCTCCCCTTCATCAAGATTCTTAGTTTCTTGAAATAGATGGAGCACACTGCATACATGAATATAAGCACCAGAATCAATGATCCGACTACCTTCTCGTTCTACGAGAAAATTGGTTTCAATGATGAAAGTAGAATTTATACTTGCTAGGGCTTTACCTTTCTCTGTGGGTTTAAGGTATTCTGGGCAGTTACGCTTCCAGTGCCTCGGCTTCTTGAAGTGATGATAGAGATCAGTCTTCTTCGATGCTATCAGTGTGTAAGCAATAGAAGATGAGCCAACATCTTGACTATTCTTCTTCTTCTTCTTATGACTAGACCCTTTCGAGACCCTTGCTTTCGATCATGCTTCCCCTTGACATGTACAACCATTGCACTGCCAGTGGGATTCTCTTTCTTCATTACGTCTTTTGCAAACTTTAATGAAGTCATGAGTTTAGTGTTAGATAATCTCATTTTATTCATGTGGTACGGTACCACATAATTGGTGAAAGACTTAGGGAGAGGCAATAGAATGAAATCAGACTGCATGTCTGCATCCATCTCAGCCCCAAGAGTCTCCAGTTCTGAGAGATAACCAACATTTTGATTTCATGTTCTTTGATCGAAGTCCCTTCCTGCATCTTGCAGCAAATAAATTCTTTCATGATATTATAACACTGAGCATGGTTAACATCACCGAACATCTCTTTCGTATTATACATTATATCCTAGCAAGAATCCATATCCACATGCTGCGTCTGGAGCACATTGGATATTGATCCCATAATATAACAACGAGCTTACAGAGCAGGTTCAAGGATTTTATTATCTAAAATTAAGAATGCATTAAATAAAAACATATAAAAACTTATATATTCAAAATTAAAATCTTTGATTAAGGAATTTTAATCAAATTAGCCTTGCCTTTTCAACTTTGAAAGTTCATTCCCTTATTCACTTTCAAAGCAAGAGATATACTTACCACTATATCTCTAGGAAGAACGATATCCTTTTTACCTTTGTTACATCCCAATAATATGGGAAACTATAACCTGGATAAAAAGAAGTGGGAACTTATTCCGCCTTGCAAGTCCAACTTGCATTTCCCAATTCGGTCTTTAACATCTAGGCCCACCATCCCTACGAAGATGCTGACTCATTGTTAATTGAAGCAACCGTTAACATGATTAGAACTCACTATGTGCAATCCAATATCTCCCTAATAATATGAGGAACCGATATTGGGGTCACTACACATACAACCTTACACTTTCAAGAAGCAAAGAGCTCAATCATGTGCGATTGTATGCAGGAGTTGTTACTTCGGACATGCATCTCCTACGTATAATACATGACGATGGAACCCTTCGCCTTGATGGGAGATCATGGATGTCATTTATATGATCCTCCATATCACATTCAAATTTTAATTTATTATTATGAATAGTATTCACATAATTAATTCTTCTAAGGGAATTACAATTTTATTCATAATAGAGCATTTATTTTTATTAGATCTAATTAATTTAATCATATTGATTTAATTATCAATCCAATTCAATCAACCAATAAACATTTAAGGTTTTCTTGATATTACTATATGATATACATCCTCATAAGTACGAATTATTTTGTATTTTAATAATTAGAGTACAACTTGACTTACTCATATTATTCTTTCCTAAAAAATGGATCTTACCAGTTGCTTTGATTATCTACTTAATCCAAGTATTTATTTCATGTTTTATGATGGGTAAACAATAATAAAACATCACTTTCTTATAGATCCTTGAATGCATACAAAAACAATTTCGTAGTGGTAATTCTTCAAATTTTCATACATGTACTTTTGATGTCAAATATTTTAACTTTATAAATACAATTTAATAATAAAAAAATACGTCTAAATAGTGCACAAATAGTGGTTTTTATTTTAACTAAAAACATTTGGAAACTTGCATCTCATGCAAAACAATGAGTCCCTGTACATCCGATATATAAAACCTTGTTCACCTAGGGTTTTTAGATCATATAAAAGACCTTAAGCTGGGCTCTGATATAACTTTAAGGCTAGGTATTATACCTTAGCACATTACGAAAATGTGAAAATCACATCATATGCGATCAGGAGCAGCTAGTCATACTAGTTGCTCGGGGAAACGGAATTTAAAATTTTAAAAATGATGAAACCACATGATTCGAGAACACTTCTCGAATCATTTCATTAAGTACACAAAGAAGATATTGGAATACCTCTTGAAGCGTGGTTGTGATTGAAGTCTCCAGAGTAAGAGACCGCCTGTCTCAAGTCCGACCCGATAGAGGAGACACTTGCGAGTGCGTTGATGAGATGCGTGCTTCTCGCAATCCAAGATGAAGATCCAAGAAATGAACCTCTTGATTTCATCTCATGAAATCCGATGTCTTCTTCACGTGGAAGAAGCACTGAGGAAGACATGCACGAGCGATCGAAGCAGCGACTCGATGATGTAGCGACGATGGCGAGTCTCTCTAGGTCAAGAGGTGGATGACCACTCTTGAGGGAGAGAGAGGGGGGTGTATGATGGGAATGAGAGTGAGAGAGAGCTTGGAAATAATCTTTTGTAAAATAAGAGCTAGGGTTGCCTTTTCTTTTGTAATATTTTAGAAGTTCATGGATCATAATCCATGTGCTACACAAAATCAATGGTTAAGATTGATTTGTGTTTTCATTCAATGGCTTTATTGTACGAAATTACAATAACAATTAAATTAAATTTAATATATTGAATAATTATCAATATAATCTAATTCACTCAAATTAATGTGCATAGAAGGATTAGGAAAGAGGCAAGGCTCCTTCCAATGGGGGGGTGACCACCTTGATTTAGGACTCACCGGTGGCCATCCACCCTCCTTACATGGAAGGTTCCTTCCTCTTCCAATTATGTGAGATCTTGTATGCCACGTAATCCTTTATTATTTGTAACAACTTTTACTACAAATTTATTATCAAAAATAATTCCAAATTATTTTGTGATAATTTCAATCATGCCATTGAAAATATGAATCATATTCATACATCCAAAATAAAGTGCAAATTATTTTTCAATTAATTATCCAATGCGAATCCAATTCACATCAACATTTAATTTGTAAATACTATTTACAAACAACTCTCTTTAATATATTATAAATAACATTTACAATATATATATATATATATTATCCACAATATTCATGTCCATAATAATTAAATCATATTTAGCTATCTTGGATCATCATTAAAATACTTATAAATAATATATCATATTCACATTATTCATGGTAATTAAATCATATCTAACAATCAATTTTTCAAATGTTCAGATATACAACTCAACAATGGAATTATTCTTGAACTCTTTCAAGAATAATGTGCTTTCTCCGCGGATACTTGGAGATAAGGACATGAGTGTATATTCCACGTATAATGACATGGATATTGAGATCATATCTCAAATCCACATCTCGGGGTCTTCATAGATGTTTGATTAAATAGAAACCATAAATCTAATCTTCATCTTCTTATCGCATCTGAATCGTATTCAGATCAATGTCCAGCATTTGGACTAAGATTAGATTACTTCTCTATTGAGAGGAGTCACTAAAATCGAAACTTGTTTCATCACTTCCTCGGAATGGAAGCATCATGGTTATATAGTCGTTTATTATCACATCACCCTCAAGTATTCCTAATACCCATACATCTTGTATACTGGAAGACCTAGAATAAATCCGAAAGTTTAAGTCTCTTTTAGACTGTCTTTTTCAGGATTTTATCATTAAGATTCTCATCGGTCATGGGAAGTTAGTATCAATCATATGCTTTCCAAAAAATACATCATACCTCTAAATTCTTGTCATGCTTCCAAAGTAAGATGACCATGCATGGAATTTGATTAGTCCCAATACCTCATGAGTGAGTGAGCTCATGTCTTCCGGTTCAATAGTGAACATGTATGATCCATTTGAGTGATCATATTACTCATATGCCCTCATACGCACACTAGCTCATCAGTGTATAGACCTTGATTAGATTATCAACCTAATGGTATGCTAAATGTACATACTCAGATATATAGCAATACAAATGTCTCCGATCAGAGGATGCATGCCTATATAATGACAGTGTACGGCATATGCCTTGGTTATCTTGATCTCATTAAGTCAACTCTTTGACCTAACTTATCTGACACCTCCAAATCTCTATTCCTATGCAGAGGACCTGCATCACGAGGCCGGTCAGATATCAGACTTTAGAGAAGGATTGGCATCTCCTTCTCAGGATGGAGATCATCTCTTAATAATCATTTGACGGTGCTTGATGAGTCCTCAATCTAACTCTTTAGATATCATCCAAGCACTAGTCTCTATGATTCAACCATTGAATCAAGAGCTGTATGATCATTAAGATGACCATAATACATAACCCTAATTGTACTAATGGACCTTATAGTGCATTCATTCATTTATTCTCAGACAGGGAGTGGAATAAATTAATAACTTTTATTGATATGTCAAAGATTACAACAATATTTATTGCAGAAATGGTTTACTTCGGGCTCACATGGCTTACAGTTACATGGTATACTAAGCAAGATATCATAAATCAGCCATAAATATTGTTCAAAGAATTTGAGATGAAGGATACATGCCATATAAAGAAATTCCTTGGAATGAAAACCAGAAGCGACACGAAGAATAAGGAGTTGAGATTGTCTCAGTAGGAGTACGTTGAGAAGTTACTTGAGAGGTTTAATGTGGAAAATGGATTACTCAAACATTCTTAGGGGGGGAACCTCAGACTTTCGAAAGGGGAAGAACCCAAAATAAAAGTGGCCAAAGTACCCTAGTAATCTGTTGTTGGTAGTTTGATATACACAATGATTTGCACAAGACTAAATACCTCCCATGTACCTTGAATTGTGAGAAAATTCATGGCAAATTGTGGCAAGATGTATTGAGAAGCTGTGAATTGGATTTTACGATATATGATAGATACATATAACATGGAATTATGTTACAGAAACAATGACAGTTATGTTCGAGATTTTGTGGATGCGTATTTTGCCAGATATAACAGCCACAAGAAAAGCATAACATGGTATGTCTTTACTTGGGGGGGGGAGGTGGATCTATCAGTTGGATGTCTATACTACAGAAGATATTGACCATCTCGACCCGAAAAGTAGAGTATGTAGTGACAATAGAATCTTTGAAAGAATTGACCTGGCTGAAGGATTCGATGAACTTATTGAATAAAAACATGAAGATTATCAGTTATTTACCAATAATCTCAAAGTGCAATTCATCTTGCAAATAAGTATGGTTTCTCTCCAGGACCAAGCAGATTATGTGAAATAATACTTCATTCTAACATATCTAAGAGATGGACAATTTGAGTTAAAGAAAATACCCACAATGGAAAATCTTGCTTCAATGTTCATGAAGTCTGTTATTGTGTAGAAGCTATAGAGATGTTCAACTTCCATCGGTCTTCAAGCATAGAAGATGCGGGAAAGTTATATTAAAGTTTTGATGATGATCAAAGTATGGAAGTTTCACCAGGTACTACAAATCACTCTTCAAGTGGGAGATTGTTGGGCTTTATTACTTGAAGAACGATTAAATTAGAGTTGATGGGGGGAGGGTGGATTTCTTGTATGGTTGATCTCCCTCTTTTGTCCAGATTGGCCGAGAGCTGATGAGGGGGTTGCTGAGGTGGCTGTTTTCCTCCTGCATTCTGATTGACTGAGCCCCAATGAGGAGACTGTTGAGGTGGTCGATCTTCCTCTTGCCTTATGACTGTTCACAAGTTGATGGGAGGTATGCTAAGTATCATTAGTAATTTTTCTGGAGTACAAATAGGACCTGGGGTCTACCACATATTATACTCCAAATCATTCAAAAAATAATAAAGAGAATGGTGTTAGGTCGTGGAGTAGAGACATCTACCGAACCACTATTAATCCTTGTGTTGTGTGATTATATATGGTTTTCTTCTATGATCGTCGTTCTATTTGTATGTTTTTGACTATATCCATTCCCAACACTTCATCACGCATGAACTAAATGGAATTACTCAGGTTGAATGGAGTGATCCACGGGTTGTTAATCACTAGTCAACACAACTGGAACTCCAAGGAACCACATAATTTAATAACAGGAATTGATAATTTAATCACATCTCTCTAAGACTTGCAAGGGAACAAGAGCTGGAATGATATAATTTACTGCAATTCCAATCAAACAAATATGGGGCAGCCAATGGGAAGCAAATGCCACTAGCCCTTCTTACTTGTATCCATGAATCCTATATTTCAATTCACAACCTATTTCTTATTGAATATTTTTTTGGACAAATTCGATAGAATTTTCCCAGTGATTGAAGACATTTCCTTGTTAATTTACATACATATACTACGTTTTGCCGAAACATTTGGAGGTAAAAAGGAGAAGTTACCAATTCAAGCTGTCACGTCCCGGACCTCGAAACATGGGGTAAATTGTGGAAGCATCCCATAACAATAGAATTTTTTTTTCCCGAGTCCAGGAGCGAGACAAAATTCAATATTCCATAAATAAACAATCAGAGTGCCAAACAAAATGGAAGAATAAAGGAACATAACCAATAACTAAAAGACTTATCAAGTCTGGACTAAAAAAAAGAACAAATAAGTCTATCAATAACACCCGTACATTAATCTTAATGAACTAGGATAAAGCAATGAGTTTTTAATTTAGCTGAGCAGCCCAACCTCGTCCGCCGCTAAGCTGCAATGTTATAAATCAATATTAGTCAAATGAATTTGACTAAGTATGCACCAATAATTTATGAGGCATACCATCAAAACTATATACAATGAGTAAAAGAAATTACGATGACAATTCCATATAATAAGGACTATAAATCAATAAACAAAGAAATATAAAAGACTTTTTCATGTATGCCCCTCATTATGGGATAACAATGACAATCCAATCAATTTTCTTGAATATCACCAATTTTGTGACCATAATATCAAAATCCATATCAAATATATATCAATCCCATCTGCCGACACCGGGCAGCCCGAGCTTGGATAGAAGCCACCCCGTTCCCTTAAATCAAAATTTTGAAACTAAAACAAATATCAATACGAGGCCTCCTATCCAAACCCCAATTCAATGGACATCAGTACTGAGTCAACTGCCGTAGCGGTAAATTGTTCGGAAGTAGTGTAGGATTACCCGCCTACAACGGTCAATTGGCGGAATTAACCGTCCGCGCGGCACCCGGCCAGGTCAAAGCCTCTAATGGGCTAACAATGAACAATGTCTACTCCCTCACAATGATGGTGCCAAAAACAATAATTAATTTTTAATAAAAAAATATTTGGACAAACAAAATTGCAATTTAGCCTATATATAAAAAAAATGTATCTATCTCTGTAATATTTAACAACTAACCATAGATAAGAATTATGGTTAACAACTTAGCATCTAATTACCTAAAGTTGCAAAACACATGGATATAATCAAAGCAGTTTAACAAGATAAAAATAGCATCGAATGTGGGGTATAAATAATAACGGTATGAGACACAAATTAATGTACATACCTTGATCAATACAGTTACTTTTCTAGTGCTTTCCGTCCACAGAAATCAGTCCTTACCTAAACGAGAGAAAACTATCTTAACACCATACTCTACCAAATACCGTTCATCCTTCTAACTAATTTTCAGACATCCAATAATTCTATGGTTGAATAAAGTTATCGTTGCTATTAATGTTATTCAAGACACGAAAAGTTTACCATGTTGCAGGTTGATTTATGGGCATGGATTGTAATAGTGTCACTGTGATCTTTGTTTTTTTTAACCGATAACCATGGGTAAAAAGATGAAAACAAAAAATCCGATTGTGATTTGTGTAAGAACTCCAACAATGTTTGAGATTAGTTTATGGTATTGAAAACTCATAAAATTATTTCAAATATCTGATTCTATCCTTTTTATTTAATTATTTATTTTCAACATTCATGTGTGTGCCTACTATTCAGTATCTATCATGGGTCAATCAATATCATTTTTTTTGTAAATGGTGCTACTTAATTTTAAGATCAAAATAAAATAATATTAATTAAGAGTGCATTAATGTCATACCATCTCAGAACTTGCATACAAGTTGCTCTAACATTTTATTGGGCCAATTAAAACACCAATCATTTACGCTTGATCCAATAATCATACGAAGAGGAAATCACCACATGTGCGCAAAGTAAGATGACACGAAACTACGCGGATTTGACATCTTTAACGTACAATAATTCAGGTTTCATTTTATAACAACACAACTTGATCAAGGTGGTAATGGTTAATTACAAGCTTTGTCATGAAAAGTATGTTGTATTCAAACGACATGTCTCAGAGATTATTGCATAAGAATCTGAAAAAAATCCGGAAGGATACCTCGGTGAAAGTTCTATACGGAATGACTCAACTTGATCAGGAACCTCCTTCGCCACCACTTGTCGAAACTTGCAGGCTACACGGGGCCAATCACGGTAAGCAGAGAAAAAAAAAGTACGTAGGGGATTGCAGGGTTTGGGGTATTCTCTGGGGAGAGCATTCACGACTTATTTAAAATCACGAATAGGATAAGATGGCGTAACGACGTGAATGCGAACAAACGCAAGGCGGGTTTTTTTTTCAATCTGGTGGACTCGATCAAACCATTATCATCTTTCTTAATTAATTAAACTTTTGTTTTTCCACGACGATTCCATTGCCATTAAGTTTTCTTTTTCATTGGTTTTTTTTATGTCTTGCTGTGCCGTTTTTTTTTTAGATTAGACCCGGTCAAATTCTTCAATCAATCTCTTTTTAAACGGCAGGAAGTTATCCCCCTTTTCATTTTTTTGTGTAAATATATAATACACTTCATATTAATCATTTTATTTATTTTCTATAATTAAAGATTTCATTTTTTTTACAAAACCCCCCCTTATTTAAAAATAGATGTTACAACTCTACCCCTCTTAAAAAAAATTTTTGTCCTCGAAATTCAAAAGACATACCTAGAAGTTCAGGATATTTTTCTCGAACTTCATCTTCAAGTTCCCATGTGGCCTCCCTATCCGAATGATTATGCCAAGCAACCTTTACCATCTTAATAGTCTTCCTTCGCAATTGGTGTTCTTGACGATCAACAATGTGTGAAGGGCGCTCTTCATACGATAAATTTTTATGAACCTCGACAGGCTCATAATGAATATGGTGAGATGGATCATGAATATATTTCCGCAACATGGAGACATGGAAAACATTATGAATTGCGAATACTGAGGTGGTAGTGCAATGCGGTAGGCTACCTCACCTACTCTATCCAATACCTCAAAGGATCAATGTATCTTGGACTAAGTTTTCACTTTCGTCCAAATCTCAATACACCACGAGTTGGAGAAATTTTGAGAAAAACATGATCACCAACTGTAAATTCTAGTTCTCTAAGACGGTTTTCTGCATAACTCTTTTGTCTACTTTGAGCAATTAAGAGCCTCTTCTTAATCAGATCGATCTTATCAGCACACTTTTGCACAAGTTCCGGTCCGAGCAATCTTCTTTCACCAACCTCGCTCCAACAAAGAGGAGACCTACATGGCCTCCCATAGAGAGCTCCATATGGAGCCATTCCAATGCTAGCCTGATAACTATTGTTATAGGCAAACTCAATAAGTGGAAGATTCCCATCCCAACTTCGAGCATAATCCAAAGAACATGCTCTAAGCATATCCTCGAGAACTTGAATAGTTCTTTCGGATTGGCCGTCTGTCTGAGGATGGAATGCAGTACTAAACTTCAGCTTTGTCCTGAAAGCCTCCTGAAGTTTTTTCCAAAATCTTCCTGTGAATCTTGGATCCCGATCAGAGACAATAGAGACAGGTATACCATGGAGCTTCACGATATTATTCATGTATAAATTTGCTAAGCTCGCAACAGACTCTTTTTTCATCATTGGCAAGAAATGGGCAGACTTCGTCAATCTGTCCACGATCACCCATATGGTATCATAATTGGTTGCATCGGTCTTCGGAAGACCCATCACAAAGTCCATAGTGATGTGTTCCCATTTCCATTCCGGAACCTCTAACTGCTCCAAAAGTCCAGCTGGTCTTTGATGCTCAACCTTAATTTGTTGACACACCAAGCAATGAGAAATGAATTCTGCGATTTCCTTTTTCATATTTTTCCACCAAAAATTCCGCTGGAGATCTTTATACATTTTTGTGCTTCCTGGATGCACAGAAAAATTAGAACGATGAGCTTCATCCAGAATTTCTTGCTTCAACTCTGCCTGAGAAGGAACCCATAAGCGATTCCTGAATCTGATGCCACCATCTGGAGCAATGAAGAATTCTGAACTCTCTCCTTGACTCTTCTCAGCTAAAATGTGGTACTCAGGATCTTCTTTCTGAGCTCTCAATATTTTCTCTACTATCACCGAATGAATCTGGATGCTAGATAAGATGATCTTGTCACCTTCCTTAAAAGGATTCCAAGAAACAAAGTCATCAATCAACTTCCACTTTTTGATCATCAAGCTAGCCGACAAGGCATAGCCCTTTCGGCTCAAAGCATCAGCCACAACACTCGCTTTACCTGGATGGTAAGCAATAGAGAAATCATAGTCTTTAAGAAATTCCATCCATCTTCGTTGGCGCATATTCAAATCTTTTTGAGAAAAAATATATTTGAGGCTTTTATGATCAGAGAAGACCTCAAATTTCTCACCATAAAGGTAGTGACGCCAGATCTTTAATGCAAAAACCACGGCAGCAAGCTCTAGATCATGCGTAGGATAATTCCTTTCATAAATCTTTAGTTGCCTTGAAGCATAAGCGATAACTTTTTCATTCTGCATCAACACACAACCCAAGCCATTCAGGGATGCATCAGTGTAGATGACAAAACCTCCATTACCTGATGGTAACGTCAAGACAGGGGCGGTGGTTAACCTCCTCTTCAATTCTTGGAAGCTACGCTCACATGCAGAAGACCATTCAAACTTTGTTCCTTTTCTAGTCAGTTCAGTCAGAGGAAGTGAAATCTTCGAGAAATCACGAATGAATCTACGATAATATCCTGCTAAATCAAGAAAGCTTCTGATTTCTATCACGCTCTGCGGTTGCTTCCATTCTGCGATAGCCTCAACCTTGGCTGGATCTACAGAAATCCCATCCTTGGAAATAATGTGCCCAAGGAACATGACCTTTTCCAACCAAAATTCACACTTGGAGAATTTAGCATAAAGTTGATTCTGCCTCAGAGTCTCCAATACGATTCTCAAGTGCTCCTCATGTTCCTCAACACTCTGAGAATAAACAAGAATATCATCCACAAAAACAATGACAAAGTGATCTAAGAATGGTCGAAAGACCCGATTCATTAGATCCATAAAAGTGGCAGGAACATTAGTCAATCCGAATGGCATCACACAGAACTCGTAATGCCCATAGCGTGTTCGGAAAGCAGTCTTCGAGATATCTTCCTCTCGAATCCTCAATTGATGATAGCCAGATCGTAAATCAATCTTCGAGAAGATCTTTGCTGATTGGAGCTGATCAAATAAATCATCTATCCGTGGTAACAGATATTTATTCTTCACAGTCACCTGATTCAGCATTCGATAATCAATGCATAAGCGGAGAGATCCATCTTTCTTTCTAACAAATAAGACAGGTGCACCCCATGGTGACACACTGGGCCTGATAAATCCCAAGTCAAGCAATTCTTCAAGTTGCTCCTTTAATTCAGCCAATTCAGCAGGAGCCATACGATATGGTGCCTTGGATATTGGTACCGTTCCAGGAACGAGCTCAATAGTGAAATCAATCTCCCGCTGAGGTGGTGGTCCAGGCAATTCTTCTGGAAAAACATCAGGATACTCCCGAACGACGTCAAGATCAGATAAAGATACGGTTGATGGCTCAACCCTTAAAATGCTGGCAAGATAGGCTTCTCGTCCTTTCAAAATCATGCGATGTGCCTTCATGGCAGAAATAATGCACCGATCAGAAGCGGCACCACGCCCTTTAATAACGATCCCCGGGAACTGATGGCTTGCAACGATCACCCTCTTCTTGCAACAATCAATAATACAATGATATCGAGAAAGCCAATCTATCCCAAGGATAATATCAAAATCTGTCATCTTCATAACAATGAGGTTACTAGGCAGCTCATG
Source organism: Ottelia alismoides (assembly GCA_037367405.1). Taxonomy (NCBI): domain Eukaryota; kingdom Viridiplantae; phylum Streptophyta; class Magnoliopsida; order Alismatales; family Hydrocharitaceae; genus Ottelia; species Ottelia alismoides. The sequence goes on from JAZKJV010008567.1 coordinate 214,786, forward strand.
ACCCTCAATTATCAATGGAGCATCTTGAATATACTCCAATGCTTTCACACTTCCCCCAGTAGGTGTGATAACTATCAAATCAATATCTAAAAGTTTTGGTTTGGCATCCATGCTTTTTACTAGTGCCTCAGAAATAAAGCTATGTGTAGCACCAGTATCAAAAAGAATCTTCGCATGCAAATTAGCAATAAGAAGAGTACCTTCGATGACCTTGTCTTCCTTAGCAGCATCATCTCCAGTGGTGAGAGCATATACTCGTGCATGAACCTTTGGCCTTTGATCTTGTCCTTGAGCTGCGGGCAGCTTCCTAGGCTTCGGACAATCACGAACAAAGTGTCCTTTCTCTCCACAGTTCAGACACTGGCCATTCTTGAGATAACATTCTCCAGGATGGAAACGATGACAGAAAGAGCATTCAGGAATTCTGTTGTTTTGCCCCGGCTTGGACGCTTGCTTTTGCTTCTGAGAATTTTTGAAATTTTTATTCCTCCCGAATCGATTATTCCTATCATTGCGCAGCTTCTCCTCCTTTCTTCGCAAGAAATCACGCTCCATAGTTGTGGCACTGGCTAGAGCATCCTCCATAGTCTTCGGCATGCTGGAAAGAACCTTCGATCTTAAAGCAGGATGAAGTCCCTCAATGAACTTCTGGGTCATCCGATACTCATCTGGACATAAGTGTGGAGCATACTTCAGTAAGCGATGAAACTTATTGTTATACTCAGCAACGTTCAGATCTCCCTGCTTCAGATTAATAAACTCTTGCTCCTTGATCAACTGCAAGTGCATCGGGATATAATGCTCACGGAAGAGTTTAACAAACTCATCCCACAGAATAATCTCTCCTTTTTCAAACTTCCGCAACTGGCAACTGGTCCACCAGTCCTTAGCAGGACCCATCAGTTGATGAGTAGCGAAGGAGACCTTGCTATGATCCGGACATCTGATTGCATCAAACAATTTTTCTGTCTCCTCCAGCCATCGGTCTTCTACCTCAGCATCCACTATACCGTCAAAGCTAGGCGGGTTCACCTTTAAGAATCTCTCAAAGGTGACATCGTCACGACGCTCCTCACGAAGACGCCTTTCTTTTTCAAGACGCCTCTCGCGACGTCTCTGATCCCTATCCTTGCTCTGGTGGTGATCAGCTTGATCACGAATCAGCTGAGAGAGCTCCTCGACCGTCTTCATTAATTTGGCATTCTGGGCTGCCAAATCCATGGAGCGACGACTCCGCTTACGGTTCGAGACGGTCAACATCTATGAATAGCGACAGTCAATTAGTCAGCTATTCCAAATAAAATCTATAAATATTATAAGTCATCCTAAAATTGGAAAATATTCCTTTAATCTTTCATTTGGCTCTGATACCACGTTGTCACGTCCCGGACCTCGAAACATGGGGTAAATTGCGGAAGCATCCCATAACAATAGAAATTTTTTTTTCCGAGTCCAGGAGCGAGACAAAATTCAATATTCCATAAATAAACAATCAGAGTGCCAAACAAAATGGAAGAATAAAGGAACATAACCAATAACTAAAAGACTTATCAAGTCTGGACTAAAAAAAGAACAAATAAGTCTATCAATAACTCCCGTACATTAATCTTAATGAACTAGGATAAAGCAATGGGTCCTTAATTTAGCTGAACAGCCCAACCTCGTCCGCCGCTAAGCTGCAATGTTATAAATCAATATTAGTCAAATGAATTTGACTAAGTATGCACCAATAATTTATGAGGCATACCATCAAAACTATATACAATGAGTAAAAGAAATTACGATGACAATTCCATATAATAAGGACTATAAATCAATAAACAAAGAAATATAAAAGACTTTTTCATGTATGCCCCTCATTATGGGATAACAATGACAATCCAATCAATTTTCTTGAATATCACCAATTTTGTGACCATAATATCAAAATCCATATCAAATATATATCAATCCCATCTGCCGACACCGGGCAGCCCGAGCTTGGATAGAAGCCACCCCGTTCCCTTAAATCAAAATTTTGAAACTAAAACAAATATCAATACGAGGCCTCCTATCCAAACCCCAATTCAATGGACATCAGTACTGAGTCAACCGCCGTAGCGGTAAATTGTTCGGAAGTAGTGTAGGATTACCCGCCTACAACGGTCAATTGGCGGAATTAACCGTCCGCGCGGCACCCGGCCAGGTCAAAGCCTCTAATGGGCTAACAATGAACAATGTCTACTCCCTCACAATGATGGTGCCAAAAACAATAATTAATTTTTAATAAAAAAATATTTGGACAAACAAAATTGCAATTTAGCCTATATATAAAAAAAATGTATCTATCTCTGTAATATTTAACAACTAACCATAGATAAGAATTATGGTTAACAACTTAGCATCTAATTACCTAAAGTTGCAAAACACATGGATATAATCAAAGCAGTTTAACAAGATAAAAATAGCATCGAATGTGGGGTATAAATAATAACGGTATGAGACACAAATTAATGTACATACCTTGATCAATACAGTTACTTTTCTAGTGCTTTCCGTCCACAGAAATCAGTCCTTACCTAAACGAGAGAAAACTATCTTAACACCATACTCTACCAAATACCACTCATCCTTCTAACCGATTTTCAGACATCCAATAATTCTATGGTTGAATAAAGTTATCGTTGCTATTAATGTTATTCAAGACACGAAAAGTTTACCATGTTGCAGGTTGATTTATGGGCATGGATTGTAATAGTGTCACTGTGATCTTTGTTTTTTTTAACCGATAACCATGGGTAAAAAGATGAAAACAAAAAAATCCGATTGTGATTTGTGTAAGAACTCCAACAATGTTTGAGATTAGTTTATGGTATTGAAAACTCATAAAATTATTTCAAATATCTGATTCTATCCTTTTTATTTAATTTTTTATTTTCAGCATTCATGTGTGTGCCTACTATTCAATATCTATCATGGGTCAATCAATATCATTTTTTTTTGTAAATGGTGCTACTTAATTTTAAGATCAAAATAAAATAATATTAATTAAGAGTGCATTAATGTCATACCATCTCAGAACTTGCATACAAGTTGCTCTAACATTTTATTGGGCCAATTAAAACACCAATCATTTACGCTTGATCCAATAATCATACGAAGAGGAAATCACCACATGTGCGCAAAGTAAGATGACACGAAACTACGCGGATTTGACATCTTTAACGTACAATAATTCAGGTTTCATTTTATAACAACACAACTTGATCAAGGTGGTAATGGTTAATTACAAGCTTTGTCATGAAAAGTATGTTGTATTCAAACGACATGTCTCAGAGATTATTGCATAAGAATCTGAAAAAAAATCCGGAAGAATACCTCGGTGAAAGTTCTATACGGAATGACTCAACTTGATCAGGAACCTCCTTCGCCACCACTTGTCGAAACTTGCAGGCTACACGGGGCCAATCACGGTAAGCAGAGGAAAAAAAAGTATGTAGGGGATTGCAGGGTTTGGGGTATTCTCTGGGGAGAGCATTCACGACTTATTTAAAATCACGAATAGGATAAGATGGTGTAACGACGTGAATGCGAACAAACGCAAGGCGGGTTTTTTTTTTCAATCTGGTGGACTCGATCAAACCATTATCATCTTTCTTAATTAATTAAACTTTTGTTTTTCCACGACGATTCCATTGCCATTAAGTTTTCTTTTTCATTGGTTTTTTTTGATGTCTTGCTGTGCCGTTTTTTTTAGATTAGACCCGGTCAAATTCTTCAATCAATCTCTTTTTAAACGGCAGGAAGTTATCCCCTTTTCATTTTTTTGTGTAAATATATAATACACTTCATATTAATCATTTTATTTATTTTCTATAATTAAAGATTTCATTTTTTTTTACAACCCCCCCCCCTTATTTAAAAATAGATGTTACACAAGCACTTGGCCCTAAAGAGCTTCTACATGCATACGCATTTATTAAATGATGCTTAAGGATCTCAAATGCTGAAGCTTTTCACATCAAAGTCACCTTTTATAAATGTAAGTAATAGTGTGATCATAAAAGATTACATGCATCAAGCTTAACATGCTAGCATGCATAAAAAGAACGAAGTTCATGAGTGGAGTATCAATTATAATTTCTCACTTAGGTGCAACGACAATAGAAAACTATTGCAAATCATTACTAATCACAAAGTTATACACACCAAAAAACACATGACAATGGATCCGGGAGAAACACGATATTCTTCTTAGTATTGGATCAAAGGTGGAATAACTACATATAACAATAATGAATGCAAATAGATATTAGAAATATATAATTTATTACAAAATGAAATAATTACCAATACTAATCGTTAACGAGAAGAAAAACATGGTCCTCACGTGTATTTGCCAAGTCTATAAAAAAAGAATGATTAGACATGCAAATCTCAATACAAACTCAACTATTTTTGATAATCAAATGAGCTAAACAAATGGAACCCTAAATGATACGCACACATACATGTACACACATGCATGCATACACGTATGCTCGCACATACGTACACAAAAGTACCAGATTCAAGTAATTCAAGATTTTTCGTATTCTCCTTAATAATAAGTGGCAAATTAGACTTCGGTAACCAACATTAGCTGCGTATGAGAGTATCTGCCATTTTTAGAGTGAAGGAACTATGAAATAGATCGAGTACAAGCCCACCACCGTCGCTTATAAATCACGAGCGATAAAATTTGAAATATGGAACACTTCAATTCTTAACTTGACAATAGTTCAAATGATTAAGTATTAGAATTTTCACTCTCTTTAGCTAAATATATATTAATTTCACCTTTGTTCTCCAACCCTTATTGATATGTATGTTGTTGATTATACAACGTGGTCATAAGATCTTCAATATTTCCAAATATAATCAACATCAAATTCACTTGCTTCATATATTTGACTAGATGATTATACATTGGAATGTAGGGTAGTTAAAGTATATATCCTAAACATTGAGAATGAGATTTCTTGTATCTTCTCCTTCAAAGCTTCACATTCATATGAATTATCAATCAACCAATTTATATAATTCATTTAAAAATGGAAAATCAAAGACAATAACAATAAACAACATGGCATTTATGTTACCAACATATGTTAGTATTTATTGCATTTTATTTTCATAGAAGCTGTCAATAAAATGCGTGAATGATTGCTTTTACATATCCTATGAAGGATCGTCCTAATACCTAACATGGCTTGCATATACTCATTATCGAACACATATTAAGGTCCTAATAGTCTCAATGTGCTGTCATGAAACACTTTTAGAAATGGTAATAAAGTAAGTGGACAATCCCATTCGTAACATCCATGCGGTATTTTGTATCTTTAGAACTTGTGAAATCATCTACATATTTAGCATCAACTATTTTCTATTGAAATACATGCCTTCTCAAATTTCAAATCAGTTCCCAACATTAAATATGTGGACTTCCATCTGGTTTCTACATCTTAAGAGACGAGCCTCTTGAATATTGAAGGGAGGTTTTGACCTCACACATCACTGAAAATATGGAATAGAGAGACCGTATCTGAAAACATGTCTTATCATATGAATGATATATCAATCACATAAAACCTTTTCAACTGCAATGTGAAACCAAATGAATATGAAAAATATTTTTGCAAAGTTTTGCGAAACACGCGTGTAAGAGAATGTCACTTTGATCTATGCAATCTCTAATGGAAGATACCTTTTAAATTTAGTCCAATCTGACAATTGCTATACTCATGAGCATAATGATGAATCATGAACCTCCAACAAATCTGAGATGCTTTTCTCCTTCTGTTTATGCCAAAAGTGACACCGATATGATCATCATGCTCTCCTTTCATTTTCTTAGTCACTTTGGGCATACCAATATGGAGACACATAAGGAAAGAGGTGGGAAACTGTGGGGAGAGGGAGCGGGGTTGGGGATGGCTTAGAGTTGAAAGGGAATGTGACTTTTCCTTCCTCTTTTCTCTCTCTAAGGAATAAGACTTGATTTCTCCATGAATTGCATACGAATTATGGAAGACACTATACTCATTTTATGGGATTAGAGTGGACGTCCACTTTATTTTTTTGTTAGGGATTTATCTCCATCATAAACCAAAAAGAAATTCAAGCCCTACATGTTCTTGATTTTTCATAATTGTGTCTATTTGGGATGATTAATAAATAATCCTATAAATAAATGAATTCATTTCATTAGTCCAAGATTAATGTAAACCTTATCTACATTTAGATTTCATTAGTCCAAGATTAATGTAAACCTTATCTATATTTAGTTAATGAAATATGTGAATTCAATTCATTTTAACATTAATATAATGTCACTAATATTCACATAAATTTCGATAATAAATGTAAATCATATTTATATTATATTTAAGCATTATGAATATACATTCATACTAATTAAGTTCCAATCATGTGAATAACATTCACAAAATCTCAGAGATCAATCTGCACTAATAAGCATTTTACAATCCTTACTATTCATATTATCAATTTCTCAGATGTATGGCTCCTATTTGAATTAGGACTTGTATGGTGTATTCATGAATACTTGGAGATTATATTATGTAGATTCATACATTACATATAGTATGTTGACATTAGATTACGTTTAATATCAATGCATTTACCCACTTGAGTAATCTGATTAAATAAGAAACCAAATCAATTCTTCAATTGGCTTTAACATTAATTTCCAACTTCATGAATCTATATTTCATTATATGAATTGATATTCAATGCAATTAATTCTCAATTATTTGATATGTAAGTAGAGTCACTAAAATCTATTTGGTTTCTTCATTCTTTGAGAATTGAAGAGTAATTAAATATATACAATGTAGGGATTTTTACACCCAAAACCGTGAGTAATTTCGTAATAACATTCATAACCCTACATAATCGCGAATTACACCTAAAACCCTAAATAAATGCTCCGTTTTACACCTATAACCTTCCGTTAGTTGAGTTTATTAACTCAACCAGGTGATTGAGTTAATCTAACCAGCCATCATCTAACGGTTGGGATTAATCAAAAAGGGGAAAATGTGTAGGACAACATGAGCGAAAGGCCTGCGGGGGTAGAGACCTGCAGGGGCGATGAGCAGAGCTTTGAGCATGCTGGGCACGGGGCTCTCGGCAGCAGAGACAAGGGAGGAGGAGCTGGGAGTCAGGAGAGGAAGAGGCTGGGTGTGGGCCTTCGAGCAGAGAAAGAGTGCATGAGGCCCTCAGAGGAACGAGGGAGCTTCGAGAGTTCTGCGGGGGGAGGGAGAGGAGGGGAGGGAGGGGGAGGAAAGGTCGAAGGCGCTGCGGAGATAGGAAGAGGACTGGGCACATTGCTCCTTGTGCAGCGGTGGTGGGGGGGGGGGGTGGGGGGAGGAGGGAGGAGAGAGGGAGGGGGGGGGGGGTTCGAGCTTCGCCGTGCAGGGCGGGAGATTCGGCGGCACGCGAGCTGGGTGCGATACGGTGGGGGGGGTGCGGGAAGGGTCGACGATGCTAGGGTAGGGGAAGGGCTGGGTGTGTGGCTCCTTGTGCGGCAGTAGGGGAGGTCTTCGATCTTCGTTGTGTGGGGTGGGAGCTCGACGGGGCAGGTGCGGGACGGGAAAGGTCAGCGTGGCTATTTGGTAGGGGGAGAACTGAACGTGTGGCTCCTTGTGCGGCGGTAGGGGAGCGGGGGGAGGGCTGGGCGCATGGCTCCTTGTGGGCGTCGGGGTGAATGGAGGGGAGAGAAAAAAATCAACCCATTTGTGCTCTCCCCTCCACAAACCCACCATTAACGACCGCAACACCAGAGCTCTTCTCTCTCCTCTCCTCTACTCTCTCTGCAATGAGTAAGAAGATACACTCGAACAACAACAACACCTCCTCCTCCTTCGATGGGTGGGCTTCGAGGAGGTAGGAGCTCTGGCGTGGCGGCGGGGATGGGGCTGGGTGGGGGTTCAGGGGTGGGAGGCTTCGTGGAGCAGATCTGCGTGGGAGCTGGGGGGCTTCCAGGAGCAACTCTGGGGGATGGCATGTTTTGCAAATAATATGAACCAGGGTATAAAAAACCGGACCGGACCGGCCGGTCGGACCGGTTGAACCGGGAACCGGTCGGTTCGGCCGGCTTGATGTCGTTATTTTTAAAAAATAAAAAAAGTTAAACCGGGTCCAACCGTTGGTCTGACCCGGTTCAACCGGATCGGTTTGACCCGATTTTAAGGTTTTGTAAATTCTAAAAAGCTAATGGTTTAAATAGAAAAAAAACATAGTGGATGGATATAAAGTAAAATTCCCAAAGTTAATCCCTAAACCCTCTATAGAATCCCTAAGCATCGTTTGTTTCATTGTTTATTCGGCTGCCGCCAGCAGAACCGGAATCCCTAAATCCGGAGTGTGAAGATCTTGCTCAAATCCACGAGGTATCTCCGGCGACCATCACCAGCTTGATTGGTCACCGTCGTTGCCAACTTGTTGACGCCATCCATGTATCGTTTTATGCATTTCTCCCTGAATGCAGTTCTTGAGATTCTGAGAATGCGCGGGAGTATATTTGATTTTATTATCAATTGAATAGACTAAGTCACTAAGCTATTATTATATGTATTTTTACTACTGCAATGCAATTTTAACTAAGTTATGTTGGGTTATTTTTCATGCACGTTCTCCAATTTAATTAGTTTTCCAGTATTTGTGATTTTGCAATGGGATATGTAAGGATGGGTGATCTAAATCCAATACCATGTAAGCACGATTTAGTTAAAAGAAATAATAATCATTATATTTTAGTTTAATCACCGTACCATTATTTTTAAGCAACATTCGTTTGTGCATGTATTATTGATTACAATCTAATGGAAAATTTTTAGATGGAAGATGATCAACATGTACACTCAGATTCACTAAATATTGATGTTGATGGCGGGTTAGCAGATGTTGTCATAACAGGTGTTCGACAAAAAAATGACATAGCATGGCAATATGTCACTTTGATGGGAGATGGATCAAAGAAATGTATTTTTAGTTTAAAGACATTTCAAGGAGGAGGGATCCATAGAGTAAAAGAGCACTTGGCTAAAAAAAAGGACAGGTTGCAGGATGTAAGAAAGTGCCCAATCATATTCAGGTTCTGATGGAGGAAAGTTTAAATGAATATAAAAAAGAGAAGAGGAAAAAGTCTTTAGTTGAATCATCCAACAAATCTTGTAGTGTGTAAATGAATGATACCGGTCCTATAGGAATGGTAAATTCACAAAGAAGTCTCTCAACAGAGGATTTAACCTCTAAGAAATTGAAATCATTCTTCCCCTCAGGAACTACATCTGGTAGTCAACCTGGAATCAAGTCAGTCATGCAGAGGAAGGATGAAATTGAAGAGGTTGATTTACTCATTGCGGATTGGATGTATGATGCTGACATTCCTTTTAATGCCATCAATGTTCCTAGTTTTCAAAAAATGATTGATGGTATTGCCTCTGTGGGACATGGTTATAAAGCACCCACAACATATGCAGTTCGTGAGCCGCTTATGAAGAAAACAGTTGCAAAAGTGAAGGAATATGTTGAGACACATAGGAAGATTTGGAAAATGAATGGTTGTACAATCATGGCAGATGATTGGACGGATAGAAGACAACACACATTAATAAATTTTCTTGTCTACTCGTCGGGTGGCACTGTATTTTTAAAATCAGTTGATGCCTCAGAGCACTCGAAAACAGCAGATTTGTTGTTTAATCTTTTTAAAGATTGTGTAGACTATGTTGGACATGAAAATGTGATTCACTTTGTCACAGACAATGCAGCAAACTATCAAGTGGCAGGGAAGATGATCACAAAGCAATATGGAAATATTTTTTGGAGTCCATGCACAACACAATGTCTCGATTTGATTTTAGAAAAGTTTGATCAAGTTCCAAGAGTGAAGCATGTAATTGAAGAATCACGGAAAATTACAAAGTTCAACTACAACCACAATTTTGTTCTTCAATTGATGCGGAAATTTTGCAACTCTAAGATTATTCGTCTAGCTGCGATCAAATTTGCAATAAATTTTTTGACAGTACAAAGTCTTCTTCAAAAGAAGGATGGTTTGGTTTCCATGGTTGCTTCTAGAGAATGGCTTGAGCATAAGATCTCACGAACAAATACGGGAAAATTTTTATATGAGATAATTTTGAATACATCATTCTGGAGTTCATGTGCAGTGGTTGTTGGTATAGCTGAACCGGTTGTGAGGGTTTTGCGCCTTCTCGATAGTGATGAGAGGCCATCGATGGGATATATTTATGAGGCAATGAGAAGAGTGAGGGAAGCTATTAAACTTGTGTTTAACAACAATGCAACCGAATACAAGCCATATATTGACATATTTGATGATAAGTGGGATAGACAACTTGGTCATCCCCTGCACAAAGCTGGATTACTTTTAAACCCTGAAATTTTCTACAATGACGAAAATATGTCATTGAATCATCATATCATGGCTGGCTTTCATGATACCGTGGAAACTTTATTTTATAATGATGAAGAGAAAATAGATTCTATTACCATGGAGTTCTCATTGTATAGGGATGCTATGGGTGATTTTGGACGCACATCACTGTTCGCAACTGTACTAAGATGGCTCCAGGTATCTATATACAATATTACATAATTTGATATTCAAATTTTAATATTCTATATAAATTAATAGTCCTTTTAATATAGCAGAATGGTGGAAAATGTATGGTGGAGCAACCCCTATATTGCAGTCAATGGCTATTCGTGTTCTTAGTCAAACTTGTTCTGCATCTGGATGCGAGCGGAATTGGAGTATTTTTGAGAGGATTCATTCACCAAGAAGGAATAAACTTCGTCATTTAAGAATAAATCAATTGGTTTTTATTCATGCTAATAGGCGGCTCAGGTTTTACTTCACAGTAACCTTTAACATTTTACGTAATTATTAATATTTTGTATAATTATGATTTGGAGTACTACTTTTATAGGAGGAAAAATGAGTGCAACAATGATATACCTGATCCAATATCTTTAGAAGACATGCAGTTATATGGTGATTGGGTGGAAGAACCAGAATTGCCCAACGGTGATGAGTTTGAAGCTTGGATTGACGATCTCGGTGATAGACCTTCAAATTTTCTTGCTATTTAGTAAGGTAAAATAATATACTATTTTGATGTTAGATATTATATTTATTGATAGTAATGAAACTTGTAATATATATTTAATTATTCACATCTTTTGTTGCAGATGATTGATTCGGGGAGATGAAAAGCTGGGAGTTGTTGTTTCGAGGATCGTGATGAATTTATGCGTCATGTGTATGCTTTTCTTTTCAAGAACAATGTTATGAAATTATGGAACTTCTTGGCTTATCCTATTATTGTCATCGATGTTAGATTGCAAACAGAATTTTAAACTAAATGTATTAGATAACATGATACTTTTTTATTTCTTTGTCCAATAGTTAATCTTGTTTAGATAATGATCTACTCATTTTCAGTGAGCATGTTGAAAGATTTGACACTTTCAAAGTTTTAACGAGTATTTCATTGGATATACCTATATATATACATATATGTATCCGGTTTATCGGTTCTGAAAACCGGTTCGACCGATTGGACCATAAAATTAAGCCCGATCTGGTTTTTTCCGGGTCAATTGGAATGATGATGTCATGCTAATATCATCACCGGTCCGACCAGTTTGGACCGACGGTCTGACCCGGTCGGACCAAACCGAAGACAAACCGGTTCAACGTCCGGTCCGGTTTTTAATACCTTGATATGAACATCAGGAGCATTTTTGTCTTTTTTTAACGGAAACCGTAAAATATAACAGGTTTTCCAAACGGAACATAACATAGGGTTATGTCATGTAAGAGTTAAGCATTACTAGGGTTCCTCATGTAATTCGCTATTACGCAGGGCTATGAATGTTATTGCGAAATTACTCAGGGTTATGGATGTAAAAATCTCTACAATGTATTATGATCATATCAGCCTCAAGCATTTTCAATACTCAGCATCCTGCATACTGAGAGACTTCAAATATGCCAAAGTATCTATCATATATTTGCTTGCCCCCTCTAGGGTTTAAAAATAGATTTTACAAGAAAGCATTGGGCAACAATATCAATTATATGCTTTTAAAAACATATATTGACATTCTAGAATTCATATCATTATTCCAAAATAGGTGGCCATCGGTGGAATTCGCTATAACTCTAATGTCTCATGAGTGAGTTCTTGTCTTCCGGTTCATTAAATATAAACTGTATGGTTCTTTTGAGAGATCATATAGAATATGTCCTACTATGCACAACAACTTGTAGGTATATAGACCTCGTCAGTCTATCAACCAAATGGTCTCCAAATTTACACATTCATATATATATATATATATAAGTCTCGAATTAAGTCAAATTTTGAGTGACACCATGGTGATATATTATGATCTAAATTCCACTTAGTTTCATTTTAGAAAAATAAAAAAATATGGAGAAAAAGGTGAGAGCAAGTAAGGTACATGCTCTCACGGAGCATACTTCTTTTTTCATATATATATATATATATATGGGATTAATGAGACTGCCCCCTGGCCAACTGGCTACCCCCGTGCTATTTTTTTGGCGAATTTTTTTTGAAAAATACTGCCATGTATTTTCATCACTATATCATCTAATATGTCATTCAAATTTTATCTGAAATAGAGACCCATGCACCCTCCATCTAGAATAGGTAATTTTAACGATCTTAGAATTACTGTAATCGACATGTTCTAGATGGAGGACATATGAGACTCTATTTCTGACTAAATTTGAATGACATATCAGAGGGATATAGTGATAAAATACATGGCTGTATTTTCAAAAAAAAAACGAAAAAATTACCGAAAAATGGCGCGAGGGCAACCAGTTGGCTATCCCCAGAGGACAACCCCATATATGTATGTATGTATGTATACATACATAAATACATACATTTATGTACATACATACATACATATATATATAGGATGTCTTTCAAATAGGATTTGGTCCTTCCATCCCTAAGGAAGGCCAGCATCTTTTTTGTAGAAAACATAATGACTTTAGTAGAATACATATACATATTGTATTACAATGTGCATTATTAATGTTTGTATTATAATATGCAGTTTTGTATGCGGTTTTGTATTTATAATTTGCAGTTATAATACGAATTGTATACACATTCTACTAAAGTACTCGTGTTTTCTACAAAAAGATGGTGGCCTTCCTTAAGTTAGGAAGGATGCATCCTATTTAAAAGGCCCTATATATATATAGAGAGAGAGAGGTCTTATCTAGAGGGCACTGTGCCGATTTAGGATCTAATAGGCCCCTAATTAGATCCGTGCGATATTAATCGTGAGGTTACAATATATTTTCAATAATAATTCTAAATATGGCACCTTTTGGATGGCATAACTGCTATCGCGAGAAAGAAGGGCGGTAATTTAATTTATTTGACGTAATCAGTAATCGAATAATATCCAAAATATTATTAGGGTTTCTTGATTACGAATACGGCGATCAAATAAAGCCAAGCCCGTCTCTCATTCGTCTTTGAAGATCATTTTGAAGGCGCTTTATCATCGAGAATCAGTAAGTTTTTATGTATCCTCGTCTTTGAAGATCATTTTGAAGGTAATTTTTATTCGATAGTTTTAACGTATACAAATTCCGAATCATATATTACTACATTTTGATGCAAAGTTATTTAAAAATCATGTACCGATACTGATAGTAATAAAAAATATGGGAGTTGGATTAAGAACAAATAGATTTTCTCAGGACTACTTCAAACTTACAGATGCAAGATTCTAGGATACTAATGCATTCTTCAAAAATGCAATATTAAAAATAGTTACTGATAACTAAAGTAAACTTACTGCTGCATGATTCTAAGTTACTGATACATATTCTAAAATTACAAGCATACCTCTATTGTTATTTTACGTATAATAATTAAAGTTACTGATAAAAGGAATGAATTTACTGATGCCTTCTTCAAACTTACTAATAGAAGCTTCAAAAGTACTGATGCATTCTCCAAAGGTAATATGGGGAATAGTTACTGATAAAAAGAATATACTTACTGATGCATGCTACATGAAGTTGCTGATACATGTTACAAACTTACGAATACATTTGAGAAGCAAGAACTTACTGATAAAATGATGGAAGTTACTGATGTCTTCTTTAAACTTACTGATAAAAGGTTCAAAGTTACTTATGCATTCTGTATAGGTAACATGGGGAATAGTTACTGATAGGAAAAATATACTTACTGATGCATGCTTCAATGTTACTGATACATGTTACAAACTTACGAATAACTTTGAGAAGCAAGAACTTACTGATTCATGCAACAAATTTACTGATAGATGTTTCATACTTACTGATACCGGTTAGTATCACGAACTTACTGATACATGCTTCTAACTTACTAATGGATATTGAATAAATTTATTGTATGATTTTAAAGTTACCTGTAGACGTACAAAAGTTACTTACCCTACTTATAATATTACCATCGTGATATTATAAGCTATCTTTACAATAAATTACTTTTTACCGCCTCATCAAATATCAGAAGTTAGGTTAACATTCAAAAACTTACTTCCAGCGAAAGCGTTCGGTTCGCGGCGGAGCAGTGAAGACCTTCTTGACGATTGCAACACGAGCGGAGAGGGATAAACACGGTTAGATACGATTAGTGATCGTTTAACAATCCGATATCTTCCATTGTATTGCTAAGTCAATTCTTATAAGATTTTTTGAAGAATTAGACGTATTAGGTTTACGAAAAATATAATCTTTTAACTTTGAACACTTTCGTATGAATCCAATACCTGCATGCATAGAGCTTATTGAAAACGATATTATATATACTGCTGTTTTAAATTACGAATGCTTAAAGATGCAATCGAAGAACCTACCATTGATTCAATCTTACATATGTTGATATGTAATGTGATTACATATGTTTACTAATTCATTCCAATGATGTCTCATATTTTAGTAATGCGGTTTCATTTTAATTTTACCATTGCCTAATTCAAATGAAGCTTATAGATGGTTAACAAAGAAATACTGAAGATATTTCAAATTGTTGCTTGAGTTAATTAGTAAATAGCTGCTCTTCCTGTTGAAATCACTAACAAAATAATATCAGTAATTGTGATTAGTATTTCATTTGATACTTTTGCAGATGGATCAATCAAAAACGTTTGATGTTTCATACAGGAGACGAACACCACAAAATGTAAAAAAGGGAACAATGGAATCTGCAAGTGGTAAGTTGCTATTTTTTATACAAAATATATAATCTAATTGAATTATGTCTTAAGAAGTAACTTCTTGCAGATACAAGCTTTGAGGGAGATAAAGCTACTGAAGTTTCCACTGGTAAGTTTCCATCTTAACACCCAAATTGGTAATAGTGAATATCATAACTTAATATTGTCAAAAATTTGTGCTATGTAGAAAGAGCATTTGGTTTGAGTCTTGATACTGTAAAGGATAATGCAAAGATAGAACCATTGCCAGGTAAGCTAATACCTAATAAGATTGTAAGTTAAGAAAAACTCTTTGTAATTGCAAAATATTAACCGATTTTAATTTCATTATTGCAGCAAGATATTTTGTCTAACACAGATGTTACATAAAATAATTTGTAACATATCTTGGTAACAACAAGTTGACTGGGAGGCATAAGGAGCTTATTGATAAATCCGCTTTCTCAAGAATAGTTTCGATCACAAAACTTGATATTAATTATCAAGTCTTGGACTTTATTGTTCAAAGATATCAAGGAGATCGGATTTTCAAGTTTGGAGAAAAAGAACTCATATTCTCAGATAATGACATAGGATTGATTTTGGGATTGCCTTCATCCGGATTTCCTATACATCTAAGGGGGTTCTCATTTGAATGGCCAAGTTCATTCGAAGAGCTATTTTGCCAACCAAGCATGTTATTAAATCGTCATAATATTTGTGACAAGCTTGATTCCTTAAGAACTCAAGAAGATGATCATTCAAATAGAATGTACATAAGATGTCTAATATCATTAATGTTTTGTACATTTCTATTCCCCGAAACCAACTTCTGCTTCCCAAAAGTCCTACTAAATTACATAGACTCAATTGAAGATACACGTTTCTTCAATTGGTCTAATGTAGTTGGGACTATGATAATGCAACGTTTAGAAGACATAGTGGAAAAATGAGAAAGCGTTCATCATCTGATGGGAAAGGAACAATTGGCTACTTAACTGGATGTGCAGCATGTTTATATGTAAGTTTTTTTCATCTCTATATACTATTATGCTTTTAATAAATATTTAACACATAATTAACTATGTAAAATTTTCAGGCATGGGCTCTAGAGCACTTATTCCCATCACATGCATTAAACCAAAATCTGTTGCCAAGAATTAGAAAATGGTCAACTCCGTGCAAAGTTATCATTGAACAATTCTTGAACTTTGATGAAGATCAGGTACCAAAAATTTAATTACAATTTCATTTGTGATTTTAATATTAATTATAGAATGACATTTCAAAGATAGGAAAGTTTAACTACTGACAACCTGATAGATTTTAAAAATGTTATTGCTTGTCATCATAATATTACTTGCAAAGGTTGTTGATTATCAATAAAGATACTGATAAAATAAGAATAGTTACTGATGACTACTTCACACTTACATATACAAGCTTCGAAGTTACTGATGCATTCTTCAAAGATGCTATATTGAAAATAGTTACTGATAAATAAAGTGAAATTACTGCTGCATGATTCAAAGTTATTGATACATATTCCAAACTTACATGCATACCCTATTGTTATTTTATATGTAATCATTAAAGTTACCGCTAAAATAGTGAAGGTTATTGTTGCCTTCTTCAAACTTACAGATTCAAGCTTAAAAGTTACTGATGCATTCTTCAAATATACTGTGTGAAATAGTTACTGATAAATAAAATAAACTTACTAATGCATGTTCACAGTTACTGATACTTGTTCCAAACTTACTAATACATGTAAGAAGCAAAATCTTACTAATTCATGCTTCAAATTTACTGATACATGTTACATATGAATATTGATTGCAATACTACTGACAGCCTGATACATTTAAAAATTTTACTGCTTGCCATTATGAGTATTACTTGAAAGGTTGCTTTTTATTAATATGAATTTGGATTGATAGCTAAAAATATTTGCTTGCATTAGATTGTTGTCCAGCTAGACTTTGAGGAAACAGAGATATTCAAGATTGACCCAAATGAATTCATTTTTGATTATGAAACCTTTGTAACAGAGGGTTTCATCTCAACTGCTTATGCATTGCGTGTCATTGTACCACAACAATGGCAACTTGATGATTGTTCAATGACATCAATTTTGAAGACTACTCAACACCAAAATATACCAGATTGTAAATGTGAAGAGCACAAGAAGAAGATAAGTGATTTGGAAAGTTTCATTTCTCAACTGCCCACATTAGAAGAATACAAAAAAATGAAAGATCATTATGAGAATACATTGAAGGAGAATGAGAAGCTGAAGCTCGAAATCTCTATTTTAAAGCAATGGTTTGAGGAATTCTTTGCAAAATCAGTTAATGTAAAGCAACAAGAGGAGAAAACAACAAAGGTTGGTGAACAAGAAAAACAAAATAATATCACAAAAACCAATGAATCACCATTCTTTGATCTTGGAATTGAGGAAGAATCGGAAGATCGTGACCAACACAAACCAAATGTTCCAAAGAGGGGTAGAAGCAAGAAGCTTATCACTCTTAGCAGCATGTCTAAAAGGGTCAAATCAAGAAGAGCAATTAAGGAAGAAGAAAAAACACAAACCATCCCACTTAAGGAGAAAATAGTAAGGAAAAAAAGAAAGCTTGAGAAAAAGAATTTTGAAGAAGTGATGAATGTTATGGATGAAGATGAAATTCCAAAGATTGAAGACAACAAAGAGCAAGCTTTGGAGGTATGAAATCAACCTATCATACTTTACAGATACTGTTGCATTGAATTTTTTTTGATTTTGTATCTTTCAAATGATGGTGGTTTAATAAATTACAGATGCTAAATATTAACTTACTGTTGATTTAGAGATTATTACTTGTGTCAATTAATAAATTACTGATACTTACATATTCTAAATAAGTACTTCCTGATGAGTTAACTTACTACTTCTTACAGAAGCTTTATAATAACTTACTGTTGATACATAGAATGTTACTAGTGTCAGTCAGTACCTGATACTTACAGATGGCACTTAAGACGTTACTGTCGATCTTAGAAATATTACTTGAGTAATTTTCTGACTGAATGTTATTTACAAATGATACAAATGAACTTACTGATGCTTTTGAGAATATTACTTGAGTTGTCTAAGAACTTAATGATACTTATAGATGCTTACATAATACAAATGATTACAATTTGGTGATGCTTTAGACATTGTAAATTTCAATGATGCAATAACATAAACTAATGATAAGATTTTATAAATATATTTATAGGTTTACAATTTAAATCGCATCGATTACGCTGGATATGATGCAATTTCAGAATCAGAGAGGGCAACCATTCATGAATTTCTGAAGGATCCTGTCGCCAAGTAAGTGGAGATTTACAAAATTTATTAGATACATTTAATGGATAAATATTTATGATGATATTTTTGGAATGATACAACTTAACTTTCATTGCAGTATGGGAGCAACTTACCATGGTCCAGGAGACAACTTTTGCAATGGAATACACATTGAGGACCTATTATATAACAAAATGGTCATTGATGTCATTTTGGACATGTTCATGGATGTGCTATACAAATAATATCAAGAAAGTGACGTGGAATGCCCTTTTATTTTTGCAAATACGGCTCAAATGGTAAGAGTACTTAACTATTTTTTGTTTTTAATTTATGTTATATTGCCTAATTATTATTTATTTCAGCAATTGTTCCCAAAGACTGTGAAAGAAGCAACTGAAGAAGATTATGAGCCTCTGAACAATTTGTTCTCATGCACGACAACAATGTTTGATAGTGTAAAAAAGGCTTTTTGTGTAATGCACACCTCCAATCATTGGCATCTTCTCGTGGCTGATTTCGATGCCAAAAAATTCATTTCTTACAATTCACTTGCTGGGATGAAAAAACACCTCTTGGATGTTAGAAAATAGGTAAATATAGAAAAAAATTATGACATACATCCATTTTTGAGTTATTTTGATACTAACATATTTCTTTAACAACTATGTTAGGTTGATTGGATGGCAGAATACTTCATGCTATTCACTGGAGAACACCTTGAAAAGTGGCCAGTAGAGATAAAAAAAGGAATCCCAATGCAGCGAAGCGATTCCACTGATTGTGGAGTTTATGTAATGAAGTATATGGAATTCATTTGCAAGGGAAAAGATCCAGTCTTCCGAACCGAAGATATCCCCAAGTTTCGTGCCGAGATAGCCGGTATTCTACTTAGAAGTGTGCAGAAGAAAGATTGAAAGAAATGAAATATCTTGGACATGTAATTAGAGATGATGTATATATGTACATGTAGTGTTCAAAATTTAAAAGTAGCATCTTTCTTTTGTCAATGGAATTCATTATGAATGAGAAAATTTTGATGGATGTTGATTATTGATTGTTGAGATTATTATACGACTTAAAGAACTTACAAGTGTTAAGTTCGATTTATTTACGATGTTTAAAGTAATACTAGAGAAACCATGCGTTGTTACTGATACTTGTATTAAGTTCAGAAATTATTTATTATAATATTACTTGTGTCAATTTATAACTTACTGATAGTTTCATGTGCTACAGAATAATTACTAATGCATTAAGTAACTGATACTTACTAATGCGTTTAGTAACTGATACTTACAGATGCTACATTAGAACTTACTAATACTAATGTGATAATATTACATGTGTCATTTAATAACTTACTGATAGTTTCAATAGCTAAATAATAAGTTAGAGATGCTTTAAGTTAATGATACCTACAGTTTATATGGGAAATGCTAAGTAATAAAATAATGTTAATTTTGCTATTGATACATACTGATACTTTCATATGCTACTTTCGTCTACTACATGATACTTACAGATGCATTAAGTTATTGATACATACAAATGCTACATAAAAAACTTACTGTTACTTTTGATAATATTACTTCTGTCATTATATAACTTACTAATACTTACATATACTATATAAGAACTTAATGTTGATTTTGAAAATATTCCTTGAATCAACTAAGATCTTACGGATACAAATGCTTAAAAAATCTTCTAAATCCTATTAACGATGACTTACAAATACTTACAATAGATACATATTGTATGCTTTAAGTTACTAATACTTACAAATGATACTTAATAACTTACTATTGATTTTGATAATATTACTTGTGACATATTAATAACTTACTTATAGTTAGATATGATAATAACTTACTGATTATTTAAGTTACTGATGCTTACGGTTTATAATGGACAATGTTACTGATGCCTTCTACAAACTTACCAATAGAAGCTTCATAGTTACTGATGCATTCTTCAAAGAAAATATGAGAAATATATACTGATAAATAAAATAAACTTACTGATGCATTCTTCAAAGTTACTGATACATGTTCCAAACTTACTAATACATGTGAGAGGCAAGAACTTACTGATTCATTCATCAAATTTACTGATACATGTTTCATACTTACTGATAAAATTGACAAGTAAGAACTTACTGACAAATAAAATAAACTTACCGATGCATGCTTCAAAGTTACTGATACATGTTCCAAACTTACTAATACATGTGATAGGCAAGAACTTACTGATTCATTCATCAAATTTACTGATTCATGTTTCATACTTACTGATACAATTAACAAGAAAGAACTTACTGACAAGTAAGAACTTGCTAATGGAAAGTGAACAATAGAAAAGAACTTACAAATTACGTTATATTAAACATAAAAATATCATTCTAATTGAATACAAAATGATCAAAGACACACAACTTCAGCCTTGATGAATAGTACACAATTTACAAAGATTACAAAGAAGGGAAATATAAAAAAATGGAATTCTTCTATAAATTGACTTCAGTCTTCTCATTCCTTTGAATATGCTTCAGTCTTCTCATTCCTTTGAATATCAACTGACTTCAAAACTTTCGAATATCAACTGCATTGAATATGTATCCACCTGTATAATGGAAAAAAAAATATAGATAATGTTAGCAGTAAGTTAATATACTAGAAGTACAATATGAATCATATCAATTAAAGAATTTCTCTTACCATCAAGCATTATTTGCAGATTTTGAAGGGCAATTCCTTGAATCATGTCCAGTATTGACTTTGTGGCATAATTTGCATTGTCTACCCTTTGATGAATTCTCTTCACTAATTGATTTCAATCTATTAGTGCTGCCCTTTGGTCTACCACTTTTTCCAGATCCTTTTGGTTTTGCTACATTGGGATCTTTTACAACAAATACTGTCTTATCACTTTTTTCATTAACCTCGTGGACATCTTCAACATTAACAATGATCCTTTTGCTCTTAATAGCTTTGACTCCTTCAGAAGCATCTATAAGGACCTTCTTAATGTAATCATATACTTCTTTGTTGCCATCAGCTTCGCTAATAAGTTCATTTGCCAATACCCTCAATTGACTATTGTCGTCTTGTACCGTTCTCTTCCTATAAAGTGGATAGTAACCATTTCTCTTGATATCTTTCTTCCATCTATTCAATAAAAGAGAGGATTGAACGTCTAACGCATCAGTATGTTTTAAAACACTAATAATGTGTCTACATGGAATACCCATTGATTCCATTTTCATACAATCACATTTGAATTTATTATAACAAGCATGAAAAGTAACTCTGTTGAAATCTTCAATCTTTCTAATAGGATATACTCTGAATTGTATAACATCATCAACAGAAGGAAATGGAATCACATTTAGTTCAATACCTTCTAAAAGCTCTGTCTTAACCATGTAAAACAAAGTCTTTGTCAAATGCTCGGAAAATTGTTTTTCAATGCTCCACTGCGTAGCCAACTTGGGAATTTTATTCTCATTTTCATTGTCCAGCATATTAGCATGCTCTCTCATTCTTTCAACTGCGGTTTGAAATCTAGTCATGAACTCATATAAACTATTCAGCTGATTGACATGGTTAGTCAAGAATGAATTCATGCTCTCGCTCCTATGTGTTGTATTCATCTCAGCAAAAAAATATCTTCTCATGTGAATAGGCACCCACTTCCTCCTGATACGATACATAACATTAATCCATCTATTTTTTTCTAAATTACATTCTGTAACTATTCTGTCCCACTCAGCTTCAAAATCTTCTTCACTTTTTGCCCCCCAAATAATCTTATTCAATGAAGGAATTGCTATATCAGTTTTTTTTGTTAAACCAATCCTCTTCTTCATGTTAGCTGTAACGTGCCAACCACAATATTTATGTTTGGTAGTGGGGAAAAATTCTCTTATAGCAGCATTGATGGATGGGCACTAATCAGTAATAATTGACTTGGGAGCGACATTAACAGCCATCAGAAAATTTTTAAAAAGCCATACAAAAGACTCCTTTGTCTCATTCATTAAAAATGCATTGCAAAAGAATACAGTCTTGTTATGGTTGTTAACCCCACAAAAAGAAGCAAAAATGAGCTTATACTTGTTTGTATCGTATGTTGTATCAAATGTAACAGCATCTCCAAACAATTTATAATCTTCCATAGAGTAAGAATCTATCCACATGCAATGAGTTAAACACGAAGCATCATCTTGCTTGTACACATAAAAAATCAGGTGTAATGCTTTTGCAATATTCAAGATGTTCCAACAACATAACGGCATCATGACCTTCAATTTCTTTCTTCTGATCACGCTTCAAATTGTATATGTCTCTAGCTATAGAACCAATACGTTCATCAGATCCACTTTGTTTGTCCAAAAAAACAATTTGTTTGGCCGTAGGGATGTTAACTTGAGACATAGAAGTTAGTAAATTCTTTGTGGCCTTAGTTATTCTTCTATTCGGTCTCAAGTACTTCTTCTTACTTGGAGAAACAAGTTTATGGTTATGTTCCTCAACGAATGAGACCACATCCCACTGTTTGGATATCTGATTTAATTTCACACACAACTTTGCCTTACAACCACAACGGCTTATTCCACATCTTCTACCCTCGTTGTCTATTCCCTCAAGATTAGCTTCTGCGTCAACCACTGTCAAGCTCGATGATATCTTCCTTTTTTTGGTATTTTGAACATACTGTCCTTCCTTCCAACAAACATATTTTTTGAAAGAAAGATTCTTAACTTTGTTTTTCGATCAAAACAATATACAGTGCTACTCCTAATATTAAAGCCAAGTTCAGTGGCATATTTCTCATAGAACATTTCACATTCCTTTAGGTTTGAGAAAGAAAGACCCTCACGAGGAATAATAGCAGGATCTACAGCTGATATAGGGGAATCTTCATCATTTAAATCTTTAAAGCTTTCATATTCATCATTGACTAAAAGAATAAACAATAAAGAAAGTATCAGTATGCATATTTAAGGTATCAGTATGAAAGTATCAGTATATTTAAGCTTTCATAACACCTTAAATTAAAAATTTACTAAATCCTATTCACGATTACTTACATAGGCTTACAATAGCTACATATAATGTGGTATAGGTTACTGATACTTACAAATGATACAAAAGAACTTACTGTTGTTTTTGATAATATTACTAATGCCATATAATAACTTACTGATACTTACATATGACACATAAGAAATTACTGATGCTTTAAGTGAATGATACTTACATTTGTTAGTTACAGTTGCTTCATAATAACATACTGTTGATATTGATACTGATAATTAATGATACTTATAGATGCTACTTACAAATACTACAAGGTACTTACAGGTGCTACTTAAAAACTTGCTATTAATTCTGGCAATATTACTTGCGTCATTATATAACTTACTGATACTTACATACACAACATAAGAGCTTACGTATTCTTTTGCAATTATTACTAATGAGTTTGATAATATTACTTGTGTCATTATATAAGTTACTGATACTTACATATGAAACATAATAGCTTACTTATTCTTTTGCAAATATTACTGTTGAATTTGAAAATATTACTTGTGTCATAATAAAGCTTACTGATACTTACATGTGCTACAATAGAGCTTACTAATTCTTTTGCAAATATTACTATTGATTATGAAAATATTACTTATGTCATAATATAGCTTACTGATACTTACATGTGCTGCAATAGAGCTTACTGATTCTTTTGCAAATATTACATGAGTCGCTTACTGATTCTTTAGCAAATATTACAAGTGTCCTCTGAGATCTTACAGATACTTAAAGATGCTTATATAATACTAGAGCTTACATAATCTTGATGATGCTACGATGTTAGAAATTTCAATGATGCAATGAAAAACTTGAAAATAAAATTCATATGATTACATAAAAATATAAATAATACCTATTCTTTCAGAGTTCTTGTTGACATCAATCAGATCGAAAAGATTGCCTTCATCATCGAATTCACATAAGTAATCTTCACTTTCTGAACCATGAACAAAGTCGTCTTTCATAGTTGAATCTAATATATCAAGATCGTAATCTACTCGCGAATGATCCATGCACGAACCTATTAAATATATATTACCAACGAAAAACATGTATCGAAAAACATGTAAAAATTAAAAAATACATATCAAAATACCTTTGGTTCCAGATTGCGTGTTAACAATCGATGGATGCTCTCTCGAATGAGAAATTGCATATTAACAATCGATGGATGCTCTCTCGATTGAGAAAAAAAGGTTTTTTTCCTCGATAGAAATTCACACGAGAAGGAATGACTCTTTTCCTAATTAAGAAACATAATTAATTTTCATATTTACAAAAAAGGCGGTTACAAATGCGGTTCCTATAATCATGGGATTGCATGATTTAATCTAACGGTGCAGAATAAGGGCCCATTTTATCTCAAATGGGCACAGTGCCCTCTGGATAAAAATCCTATATATATATATATATATATGTAGATATATATGTATGTATGTACATAAATATATGAGGAAAGGGAGCCTACTTTGTGAAGTAGGTAACCTTACCTACTTCACATCTAATTTTTGCAAATTTTTTTATTTTTTTGAAAAATGCCACCGTGGATTTTCATAATTATATCCCTCTAATATGTCATTCAAATTTCATCAGAAATAGAGACTCCTACAGCCTTCATCCATAACATGTAAAATACAACAAATTTGTGACCGTTAAAAAATGACTGTCTGGATGGAGGCCGTAGGAGTCTCTGTTTCTGACGAAATTTGAAAGACATATTAGAGGGATATAATTATGGAAATCTATGTATGTATGTATGTATGTATGTATGTATGTATGTACATACATACATACATACATATATGGGTCTGTCCCCTAGGGGTAGCCAACTGGCTGCCCCCACACCATTTTTCGATAATTTTTTTTCGTTTTTTTTGAAAAATACAGCCATGTATTTTCATCACTATATCCCTCAAATATGCCATTCAAGTTTAGTCAGAAATAAAATCTCATATGCCCCCCATCTAGAACAGGTCGATTATAGTAATTCTAAGATCGTCAAAATTACCTATTCTAGATGGAGGGCATATGGGTCTCTATTTCAGATAAAATTTGAATGACATATTAGATGATATAGTGATGAAAATACATGGTAGTATTTTTCAAAAAAAATAAAAAAATTCACCAAAAAATGGCATGGGGGTAGCCAGTTGGCCAGGGGACAGTCCCATTAAGCCCGCACACACACACACACACGCATGCACACACGCACACACACACACACATAGATGAAAAAGAAGTATGCTTCGTGAGAGCATGTACCTTACTTGCTCCCACCTTTATCTCCATTTTTTTTTATTTTTCTGAAATGAAACCTAGTGGAATTTAGATCATAATATATCACCATGGCGTCATTCAAAATTTGACTTAATTCGAGACTTCTATCCCATCCATTAAGGTTGCCAAATTTTAACGCTATCAAAATTGCTGAAATTGACATCCTCCAGATGGAAGTGTTAGGAACATCTGTTTTACACGAAATTTGGAACACATATTCCACTTATTATTCTAAGTAAATCCCTCAGGTTTCATTTCAAAAAAATAAAAAAAAATGTGGAAAAAAGGTGGGAGCATACTCATTTAACCCACATATGTATGTATGTATGTATATATGTATGTATGTATGTATGTATATGTACATACGTGTGTATATGTATGCCTATCTTCGGTCAAAGGATGCGTGTCTGTTTCGTGATAGTATACAATACAGATCTTAGTTATTCAATAATGTCAAGTTAACTCTAACTTACTCATCCGACACATTCAAATCTCTATATTATGCAAACGGACATGCACTAAGAACTAAAATTCTGCATCAACCTCTATAATCTAATCGCTTAGATCAACACTCGTATTATAACCAAAATAGCTATGGTGAGCATCCCTTTTTGTACTGAGGGACTTTAATAATAATAAAAATATCATAGTTTTTTTTTTATTTTAGAGACATAATGATACAACTCGCAAGAACTTTGTTATATTGCGAAGTCTAAAAAAAGAGATGAAACGCACTCAAAGTTCATAAAAAAACGAAAACACCATTATCTACGAATCATTATATAAACGTTAAAAAATCTTATCAATTGTTGACATTACTGAGAATCATAGTTTTTCTCACATCAATAAGCACCGACCATTAAAATATTGATATCCAAGGATGATAGTCACATTTTATTCATAATATGATTTCTCTCTTGACCTAAGGAAAAGCATAACATTCAGATCCCATAACTTATTAGTATTAATTAATTTGAATAAGTATTCTTTCACAATTCACACAACTGATGTCATATTCTAATTACTGTTAATAAAATATTGCACAAAAAAATGGATATTTACACACATAATTCTGAGTAATCTCATAATTATGTACATACTCCTGTATAATCTCAAATTACACCAGAAACTCCGAATAATACTTAACTCTTACATGGCATGATACTGTGTTAACACCCATCCGTTTTCCCAATCCGTCAAATATGGACCATTTTCATCTTTTAGTTTCAAGGTAATTACAAATGACGCTACTCACCTTCCTTCTCTTCCATAGGAAGGCAGGGAGGAGGGTGATGGCAGATGACCCAAAGGAGGAGGAGGGCGATGGCGGAGGACCCGAAGGAGGAGGAAGTCGGGGAGGAGGGAGAGGGCGAATGACCTGGAGGAGGTCAGGGAGGAGGGGCTGGAGGACCTGGAGGAGGATGAGGTCAGATAGGAGGAAGGCAAGAGCGGATGACTTAGAGGAGGAGGAGGTCAAGGATGGGAGGACCTGAAGGAGGACGTCGGAGAGGAGGCATAGGGGCTGGGGGACCTGGAGGAGGAGGATGAGGTCGGGGAGGAAGTAGAGGGGTTGGAGGACCTGAAGGAGGACGAGGTTGGGAAGGAGGATGGCGAGGGTTGATGACCTGGAGGAGGAGGAGGGCGGGAAGATCTGGAGGAGGTCGGGGAGGAGGAGGACTTGGTGGTGGAGGAGGAGGGCGAGAGCGGTCAGACCCGAAGGAGGTCGGGAAGAGGAGGGCGTGGGCTGGCGGACCTGGAGAAGGAGGTTGGGGAAGAGGTAAAGGGGCTGAAGGGATGGTGGGTCGCTGGAGGAGGAAGGGGGGTGGGGGTGTGGGGAGGAAGGAGAAGGGTCTTAGTCCTTTTTTTATAGAAAATTTAATAACCGTTAGATAGACCATATGTTAGATTAATCAAATGGTCTAATTGAGTTAACAGACAAACCTAACGAAGGGTTATGGATGTATGACGAAGTGACTATTCGACATTCCTGGTGTAATTCAAGATTACACAGGGTTATATACATAATTAGAAAAATCACTCAGGGTTATGAATGTAAATATCCAAAACAAACATTCAATCAAGAATTTTTGATAACAAAGTTGTGGTGGTGATGGACCAACTCTATCTATAATATGATACAAAACCCTCTATTTATGTTGGAAGGCAGCTGTGGTGGTTATGCCATTGAGCTTCACAATAAACTCGGTCACGATCTTTCTTTGATATCATTTGCTTTATAAATTACTTAATATCTACTGAAAAGGTTGACCCTTGGAAGCATATCAAGATCCCATTGCCTTATATAGTTTAAAAAGATAAAGAAATTACCTTCAATTCTATCTGTTCAAATCAAAGATTTGACCATTGCAAAAAAAAGAAAAAGGACATTGCCTTTTAGAGGAAAATTTGTCCGGACCACAAGTCTCGAAAATTATTAACTCTGAACGGTCACAAATATTTTAAATTGTTATGTACCGTATGTAAGCCACCTCTTGAAGACACAACTTTGATTTAGCTAACAACGCCTATACAAGAGGTAGTTCTCTATCGTTTTATTCACAGAGGTGAAGCCGCCTCTTCAAGAGACGGTTCTCATCGATATCGCGCACATAAAAAATCTAAAGACAAAGCCGCCTCTTGGAGAGGCGATTTACCCACAGTACATAACAAAATAAAATGTTTACAACCGTCCAAGGCCAATAACTTTCGAGACTTACGGCCCGGACAAAATTTCCTCGACTTTTATGCTGGATTTGTTGGTGTGATCTGTTCATGAAACTAAAATGATTCCATTGTTAGAAAAAACTTCCGTCATCATTCATTTTTGCTTTAATGGACATAGCTGTTGCTTATATGTTCACACACAAACGATGATCTCATTACTAATTCCTCTTCTTTTTGGTCGTCTCTCCCTCATCTTATTTTTTAATAACAATGTATAATAGCACGACCAAGTAGGTGCATAAGAACTTCAGAAGAGTGGTATATTTAACAAGGATAAATACAAAAAAAGATCCCAAGTATGCCTTGAGTCCCAATTAGGGCCCACATTTTTAAATGTAAGAAACTGACACTCAACTTTCTATTTCAGGGTTCAACGTCGACATAAATCATCGCAGAAGTTTACGAAATTCTTTATCTGAGACAAAAAATAAGATCCAACCTATTTTTGTTTCATTTTAAAACTGAATAGAAATACCAGATCGGTTGCATCCCTTGAATATATTTTTCTATAAGCATGAAACAGTTAGGCATTAACGAGACAAATAAACATACTAGCATCCTTTACTTATATTGTGAGATGATAGTAATAGAAGTTGTAAATGAGGATGATAGTATGAAGGCATATCCCTTTACTTGAATAACATGACAGAGAGAGAGACCGTGCGCATCACATACCTACTTGAAACAAGACAGAACTAAGAAACCTCATGGTTCTCTGTTACTGAACAGCATAGGCCGCTACATCCCAACGTTTTTCGCCACATGATCCAATCCTCAATAACAAACCCTAGGAGATTTCACAACCTCCACAATGAGTCAGTTTAGATTCCTTTGCGTGGCCAGCATTACACCCCCAACTGTTGCCCTGGGATTCTCTTTTTCTGGTGCGGCCGAAGTCTCTGCCTTTGGATCACATTTTGAAGTACACCTGCAAGACTCTTCCATGGACGGATTTTCCGTCTTTTTTTCATGAGCGAGATTTACCGTCGGTGCATTCGATTTGGAAATCTTTTCAGGATAATCATTGCGTGGATTGACTACTTCATATCCTTTAGTCTTCAGAGTGCTCCATAGAATGAATGCCAGTATTAGCCCATGGGGCACGAACCATTTCTCGTTCACCTGCCCAAAGTGGACTTTAGGAAAATGCAATTTGCATCAATGCTAAATTATCATTATAACATGTTCACCTTCAAGAGGCCAGTCTTTACATTGATAAGTGCCAAACTTTTACCATACGGTTCATCCATTGAGAATTGCACTAATGTTAATAAATCATGCCCATCTTTTTGGTTACAGGAGCCGCTGGCTTCAAATTCGAGTCTTCGCCCAGGAAAAAGTTTCATCTGCTTAAAGATTGTATGGTAAGATGGTGCGAAAAGATAGAAAAGGGTGGCAACTGCTGGGAGGACATTAACTTTCAGGAATATTAAACCTTTCGTATAAAATTAGACTATATTCATGATAAGAACGTAGGCCCTAATGTCTCTTATATTGTGAAGACCAAAAGGACAATTAAATAAAGAATAATGAAATGTAGAAGGGATATAAAAAATTCATAAGAAATAAATATCTCAATACTCCCTCTAGATAAAGCATAGAGATCCATCATGCTTAGCTTGGAATTACATATCTCAAAGACAACATGGGGAAGCAGATTCAGAAAAATGTCAGCGATCTTATCTGTAGAGGAAACACTAGAAGTATCTGTTGAGATGTTTATATCTCACCGTATTATATTTATATTTGATGTTTTCTCTGGGTATCACTTATGTAATTAACCCATGGCTCTTCTCCTATATAAGAGAGCCTCGGGATCTCTTTTATCATATAAATGATTTTTAACCCAACATGGTATCAGAGCAACGGTCCTAGACCGAGGTTCTTGTACCCTAACCCTAGCCCCACCCGCCGGGGCCCCCCCCTCTCTCTCTCCGCGCGCCGCCATGCCTCCGCGCCTCCACGCCTCCGCGCGGCCTGCGGCATCTCCCAATGCCACTAGCGGCCCCTCCCAGCGCCTCCCAGCAGCCCGGCGACGCCCTTCGCCTCCTTAGGCGCTACGGCCTGATTCAGAAGGGACCCGACGCACCATCGGCGGCCCTAGATCTCTCGTTTGAGTCCTGCAGACCCTTGTTCACGCGCATCGAGGTCTGGACTGATCTGCGAGGGGTGATATAGTCTGATTTCTCCCTTCATTTGCGGCCTTCGACCTCAAACACAACATTAGGGATGAGTGTATAAGTCTACAGATACACCTCATCCCTCATTTGATGCTGTAGACAAGTCTATTGCTGAGATATTCCCCTCTTGTTCCGCATTTTGACCTATTAAAGAATGTCAGAAATCAAGGATGGCGTGTTCTCCTCTTCCGGTGCCTTCAAAGGACCGACGCCTATCATGAAGATGGACGGGACCAATTACGAGTTATGGTCCATGCAGTTTCGTACCCTAATGCAATGCCACAACAAGGAGCATATTCTCACTGATTCAGAGCCGGCGAACAAGACTGGGGCCAATGCATCATGGAAGCAAGATGATGCATATGCTCGTATATGGCTCTCTGGGACGCTTAGCACAGAGATTGCTAATGATATTGTCAATCACCCAACTGCAAAGGCCATGTGGGACATATTGGCCGCTACTTACGGACAAGCGAAAAATGAAAACAAGATACTCCAACTTCAGATGGACATTTTCTCGACGAAGCAAAATGGTCGACCTCTACATGCCCATTTTTCACATCTGAGAGGCATGTTTGAACGACTCCATAGTTTTATGCCTATCACTACCAGCGCGAACAACAACAGGCGTATCAAAATGCTACTATGATTGGAGTTTTCCTGTCCTCCCTTGACTCGGAGTACGATGCCGCTCGTGCTCAACTTCTGACTGGCGAGACCATACCACCAATGGAGGAGGTCTACAAACGGCTGAGCAGGATTACTACCACACCTACATCCACGCCACAGTCGACGTCCTCGGCTATGGCTGCTTCTCGTGGACGAGGCAGTACGTCCCAGTTCCGTGGTCGTGGACCTCGTGGTAGAGGTGGAGGCCGTCAGCATGGACCATGTTCTTATTGCCGTCGTTCTGGCCACTCAGAGGAGACATGCTTTCACAAGCATGGCTTTCCAGCATCTGCACGTGTTGCTGAGCACACTGACTCTTCACCTGTACCTACTACTGATGCACGTTTTGATGATCTTGTCTCGAGACTCCGAGAAATGGTGACCACTCCTGTGACTCAGAATGCAGGAACATTAGATGCAGCGGCCACCGCCAGAGCACTACCCAGTTCATCAGGTATTTCATATGTGCTTACCAGTAGTAGCAGTTCCGATGTGACGGATTGGATTATGGATTCTGGAGCATCTCATCACATGTGTGGAGATCGGAAACAATTTTCCTCGTACAGGACTATTCCTCCCGGGCGATCCTTGATCATAGCCAATGGAGTTCGGCTACACATTGTTGGCCAGGGGAGATTGTTTTAGCCCCTTCTATACGTCTTCATAATGTTTTTCATGCTCCAGACTTTCAAATGAATCTTTTGTCTATTAGTCAGATTACAAAGATTTACACCGTCGTGCCATTTTTGACCCCTCTTCTCTTATGTTTCATGACAGACTGACTGGCAGGATGATTATTCATGGTCGTGAGCAGAGAGGATTATACAAACTTGCAGTTCCATCATGTGCTGGGTGGCCTCTATTCCCTCTGGACCTGCTTCGCCTTTGGCACCCAGCTATCCCGCATACATGGTCCATGCTATCAGTTCCATCTGTTGTTACTATCCCACGGACATATCAAGAGGCACTCCAGGACAGTAGGTGGCGCCTTGCTATGGAAGAGATGGCGGCTCTGCGATCACGTGGCACATGGAGCATTGTATCACCTCCACCAGGAGCATCTATTGCGAGTTGCAAATGGATATTCATGGTCAAGCAAAGGGCCGATGGCAGTATCGACCGATTCAAAGCAAGGCTTGTGGCTCGGGAGTTCACCCAAACCTATGGGGTGGATTATCAGGACACCTTCTCTCCAGTAGCAAGACATTCGACACTACGCATTCTGCTATCTGTTGCTGTTTCCAGGGACTGGCCTCTATATCAACTTGATGTCAAGAATGCATTTCTCTATGGGGATCTCCAGGAGGAAGTATATATGCAACAACCACCAGGATTTGCTACTGAGGGGGAGTCTCAGAAGGTGTGCCGACTTCACAAGGCGATTTATGGCCTGAAGTAGAGTCCGACAGCTTGGTATCAAAAGCTATCGGAGTTGATAGAGCAAAAGGGGTTTGTGCGGTCTATTGCGGACCACTCACTGTTTGTACAAAGGACACCTAAAGGTACCGTGTCTATTTTTGTTTATGTGGATGATATTGTCATTACAGGAGATGATGAGCAGGGCATTCTTACTGTCAAGGAGTTCCTTGGTCAACAGTTTGTGAGTAAGCACCTTGGCAATCTTCGCTACTTTCTTGGATTAGAGTTCGCCAGGAATCAACGTGGACTCATGATGAATCAAAGGAAATTTGTTATGAACCTTCTATCTGAGACATGTATGACAGGGTGCAAACCTGCTTCTACTCCTATGGATGCAAGCATGAGATTGTATGATGAGGACACCGAAGAAATTGACAGGAGGAGGTATAAAGAGCTTGTTGGGAAGCTCTTACACACCACCATTACCAGGACGGATATTGCTTTTGCAGTTAGCAAAGTCAGCCAGTTCATGGAGCAACTCAGGAAGGTGCATATGGATGCCGTCCACATGATCTTGAGGTATTTGAAGATTTCACCTGGTTCTGGCCTTATGTTCAGTAGGGATGCATCACTTGAGGTGACAGGATGTGCAGATGCAGATTATGCTGGTTGTCCAGGGACAGAAAGCCGACTTCTGGTTTTGCTATCTTTGTAGGCAACTCACTTGTTTCATGGAAAAGCAAGAAGCAGACGGTGGTGGCCAGATCTAGTGTTGAGTCTGAATACAGGGCTATGGCACAAGGATGTACAGAAATGATGTGGGTCAGATCAGTATTAACCGACCTTACTGTTGAGGTTTCTCTTCCTATGAAGCTTTTATGTGATAATCAAACAGCTTTATTTATTGCCAATAACCCTGCTTTTCATGAGCAGACAAAGCATATCGAGGTGGATTGTCACTACACTAAAGACATGATCCAGAAAGGCCTTATATCCGGAGGAGGTCTCGGTCCAGGGCAGGGAAAAGGTACCGGAGGAGGTCTCAGCCTAGGACCGGAGCCGCGACGGCTGGCCAGACGACGGTTCTCGTCTCAGGGCTGAAGTCCAAAGTGGCTCGGACAACAGGGGTGGTGGCTTTGGGAGCAGGGGAGGCAGCAAGTTCTAGATGAAGATTCTCTCATGGAACGTAAGGGGTCTGGGCGACCCGGAAAAGAGGAGGGTCTTAGGCTCTAGGTTTGTGGAGTGGGGTTGTGACATCGTGTTCTTGCAAGAAACCATGTTGGGTGCGATATCGAGCCTGGAGTGGCGCTCTTTCGGTGCGGGCTCCATATCTGATTTTGAGTCGATTGGGGCCGTGTGCTCCGCGGGCGGAGTTCTGGTCACATGGAAGGGCTCGGCTTTCGCCCGGCGTGGGGAACTTAAGGGGGTCCATGTCCTGACGGTTCTGTTGGAGTGCCTTCGTCCGAGGGCGATGTTTGCGTTGTCCTGGCTGTATGGTCCGTGCCAGAGCTCTGAGAGGCAGCATCTTTGGGCGGATCTGAGAGGGGCTAGGGAGGTGTTCCCGGGCATCCCCTGGCTGGTGGGGGGGGGATTTCAATGTCACCCTGTTTTCTTCTGATAGGCCGAGGTTGCGGGGAGGTTAGGACCCCGGCTCGGAAGCCTTCGTGGAGGTGGTGGAGTCACTTGAGCTGGAGGTTCTGGACGCGGCGGGCACCAAGTACACCTGTCGTAATGCCAGATCCAGATCGAGCATTGACCGGTTCCTCGAGTCGTCTGAGCATCTGGCTCTCTTCCCGCTCTCGTTCGTGGCTGCCCGACCATGGTCTTGGTCGGATCACACGCCTATCCTTTGGGACTCGGGCAATCCCGTGCTTGCTCGTGGCTTCTTCCGCTATGAGAAGGCATGGTTTCTTGAGGATGGCTTCAGAGACTTGGTGGCGTCGCACTGGTGCTCGACGGTGGTGGGGGGATCGGCGACGACAAGGTTCGTTCAGAAGCTGGACTCTCTGCGGTCCAGACTTTGCGCTTTCAAGCACGAGTCGAGGGAGACTCACATTGCGACTAGGACGGCGGCGGAGAACGTGGTCAGCATGCTCGATGCTCTGGAGGACGATCGTCCCTTGGTTGGGGATGAACTGAGGCGGCGGTCGGATGCGCAGAAACTGATCCTTGATGAAGATAGGAAGAGGGTCACCGAGTGGAGGCAGAGGTCCAGACATAGGTAGCTTACAGAGGGCGACACGAATACGACCTTCCACAGAGTGGCCAGCGGGAGGCGAAGAGAGAACTACATCAGAACTCTGCTCATTGGAGGGGAAACGGTGGAGGGGAACAAGGAGCTTGGGAGGGCGATTACAGATCACTTCTACAGGTTCTCCATAAGGGATACAAACAGACCTTGTAGGTGGTCTGGCTTGGGGCGACGCTCTTGTCGGGGGCCCATGCTTCTAGTCTCACGCTCTCGATTACTTTGGAGGAGCTGAAAGCGGCGGTTTGGAATCACAACGGGGATGGTGCGCCACGTCCGGTTGGGTTCCCCGTTTCCTTTTACAGGGATTTCTGAGACTTGCTTGGCAGGGAGGTGCTTGAGGTAGTCCTGGAGTGCTGCGACGGTAATGCGGGTTTCGAGCGGGTGAATAAGGCACTGATCGTTCTGCTGCTTAAGCGGGCAGGTGCGGAGAGGATCGAAGACTATCGGCCCATTGCGATCTCCAATGCCTTATATCTCATTATTGATAAAGTGTTCGCAACCAGATTGAGTGGGGTGCTGGAGTACATTATCGCTCCAACTCAGACGGCTTTTGTACCGGGGAGGCAGATCACGGATAGTTTGGTAATGGCATCTGAGATTATTGCGGATTGGAAGAGAGAGGGCACTCAGGCCGTCCTGTGGAAGGTGGACTTCACGAAGGCCTTTGACACGGTGGATTGGCGCTTCCTGTGGGCGGCTCTGCATAGGAAGGGCTTTCCCGAGCTCTGGATCACCTGGATGAAGCGGTGCGTAACCACGGCTTCCATGTCGGTCCTGGTAAACAGTCGCCCAGAGGGGGGGTATTTTCAGCCTCAGAGGGGGGTGAGGAAGGGCTGCCCTCTCGCCCCCTGCTCTTCATCATCGCGGCAGGCATCCTTACTTGTATGGTGGGTAGGGTGCAGGAGGCAGGGCTGATGAGGGGCTACTCGAGGGATGACCTGAGGATCCCGCTTCTCCAGTACGCAGACGATACCATTTTCTTCATAGAAGGGGGTCTCGACGAGGTCAAGGGAATGGCGACTACGTTGGAACTTTTCAGTGAGATGTCCGGGCTCGTGCAGAATAGCAGCAAGTCGAAGATGATCCCTTTCGGCATGTCTGAGGAGATGGTGAGACTATGTGGCTCTACGTTGGATATCGTGGGGACTGGTTTTCCCGTTCACTACCTGGGCTTGCCGCTAAACCCCGGGAAGTCAAAGATGGCAGACTGGTTGCCGCTGGTTGAGAAGATGGAGAACATGCTCGCGGGGTGGAAGGCGACAATCCTATCCAAGGGGGGCCGTCTGGTGCTCTTGAGGGCGGTGTTAACCGCCATGCCGGTGTAGTACTCCTCCACGAGGCTCATGCCGACGGGAATCAGGAAGAGATTGGAGGGCTTGATGAGGCGGTTCTTATGGGGCAAGAACGGGCAGGGCGCGGGGATACACCTGGTAAGCTGGGAGGAGGTTACTTTGCAGAAGAGGGAGGGCGGCCTCGGGATTTGTCGGCTGGGCGAACTAAACGAGGCGTTGTTGATGAAGTGGGTGGCCAGAATTTGGGGTGTAGGTGAGGACCTTTGTTACACTCTCCTTCGGCGTATCTACGGGGTCGACGTTGCGACTCCTGAGGGGGCGACAACGGTTGGTTTGCGCGGGCGGAGACCCTCTCCCTTTTGAAGGGTCGTCTTTTCGTTCTCCCAAAACTTCTAGGCGCTGTTCAAGCAGGTTTTGGGGGATGGGCTGTGGTTCGCTTTCTGGAGAGATGACTGGACGGACGGGGGGCACTATCCTTGCGCTTC
Organism: Ottelia alismoides; assembly: GCA_037367405.1. Taxonomy (NCBI): domain Eukaryota; kingdom Viridiplantae; phylum Streptophyta; class Magnoliopsida; order Alismatales; family Hydrocharitaceae; genus Ottelia; species Ottelia alismoides. Next base: position 251,780 of record JAZKJV010008567.1, read on the forward strand.
CCTCGTCTCTTTGCTTTGGCGGCGGACAAGGAGGTTAGGGTTGCGTCCTGCTGGGTGGACGACAACTGGATGTCGACTTTTCATTCGGGATTCTCTGATCAGCGTATGGAGGAGTTCTTGCAGTTGCTGGATACGCTTCGGGATGCCTCAGGTCCTTCCTGGGGCCGGGACCACTGGGTGTGGCGCAGGGGCTCCTTCTCCGTCAGGAAGGCTTACTCGATGATTTGCAGACCCCCTCCCTATCTTTCGACAGATTTGGCGACGGACTGCTCTTTCTTCTGGGGGCTGGGTCTTCCGGCGAAGATTGCTTTCTTCTTCTGGTTGTTCAGGAGGAAGAGGCCCTTGACTCGTGATCGTTGTGTTAGGTTGCTCGGGGCGGTGTCCAACAGGTGCCTGCTGTGCGAGGGGATCGAGACGTTGGAGTATCTCTTTTTTGCCTGCCCGGCTGTTCTACCTCTTTGGGCGGATCCGGGCCTGAGCTGGATCGACAGGGCGAGTGTCGTGGATTTTTGCAGAGCTTTGGGCGCTGCCAGGCAAGGTTTTAAAAAACGTGAGGCGGATCAAGGCGGTTTCCTGTGATTGAGGCGAGGCGTAAGCCTCGAGGCGGTCGAGGCGTAAGCCTCAGTTTGTAGGTTAAAAACTATACAATATTGGAGCTAGTATACCAATATTGGAAAACAAGCTCAAATGTAACATGTTATCAACAATAATCCAAGTTATCAACATTCAATGATCATTGATAACTGTGAAGTTGGATCCTAATCCAAGTTATCCAGACTGGGGATCCTAATCCAAGTTATCAACAGTTTATAACTTGGATCATTGGATCAAATTGCCCCATTTATAACTGTGAAGTTGATCATTGGAAAACAAGCTCACAGTTTTGGAGCTAGTATACCAATATGTAACATGTAGCATACTAGGAAGTTCTTACTGAGCACAAATGCTATTGATACAAAATGAAAGATGAAAGCATTGGTATATAACTACTATCGATAATAGGCAACAACAAAATCTGACGAAAAGGCTGAAGAGGATCAGCCGAAATCTATGGGAGAAGAGATCCAAAGTGCAACGTTGTGGAAAAAAATGGGGGATAGGCGACTTTGCATACCCAGTTCTTCCGCCCGCGCAGGTCTAGGGTTCCAGGAAAGCTCCAGCGATTCGGTCGTGCGAATGGGGCTTCGAAATAATCGGGTATTGGCATTTAACCCGTTTGCAGATGAGGCGTACGCCTCAACTACGCCTCGACGCCTCAATGAGCGCCTCGTTCATTCGAGGCGTAAGTTGATATTTCCAGGACCGCCTCATGCGCCTCAAGGCGCTTTTTTGCGGAAACCGCCTCGAGGCGTAAGCCTCAGCGCCTCGAGGCGCGTTTTTTAAAACCATGCTGCCAGGCTTCGGTCGAGGCTGAAGCTGCTGCGGCCTCTGGCGCTGATCTGGTCTATCTGGTTGTATAGGAATGAGCTGTTATTTTCTGGCCAAAGATTTTTATGTAGAGAACGTCTGTACTCGTGCCTTGGGTGTGTTGCGCTCTTGGCTTGCCTAGAGCGCCCCTTCTTCCTTTTCTTATTTGTACTCTTGCTGTTTTTGCTGGTTTTTTAATATACTTATGGGGTGGACACGTAAGAGTGTCTCCCTTTTTCTGGCTTCAAAAAAAAGAAAGGCCTTATATCCACCTCTCATGTTTCCATAGGAGATCAGACGGCAGATATCTTCACGAAGGCACTGGCCAGAGGTCCATTTCAGAAATGTTGTTCCAAGCTGAGCATGATTGATATTTATGCTCCAGCTTGAGGGGGAGTGTTGAGATGTTTATATCTCACCGTATTATATTTATATTTGATGTTTTCTTTGGGTATCACTTATGTAATTAACCCATGGCTCTTCTCCTATATAAGAGCCTTGGGATCTCTTTTATCGTATGAATGATTTTTATCCCAAAAGTATCCATATACTCTTTTTCTATAATATCTCAGATACAGTGGCAATCTACCTAACGTGCTTGGTTTTTTCTCAAAAGACAAGATTATTTGCTCTTTCATAAAAGACGAGATTAGTGCATTTTGTAAATCTTCCAAAAAGTTGAGATTTTTTTGCGACTAACGATTTCCTAGGTGACAAAATTGCATCTTCATAAAAGTCCATGAAGGCTGAGTTTTTACATATGCCACATATTAAATACTTATAATGGAATATGTTGAAGACAACGATCAAAGAGTAAGGAGATCGAACACCAAGATTTACATGGAAAACCCTATGATGAGGGAAAAACCATGGGGCACACACAAACCATAATCTCCCTCAATAGAGATTAGGGATCTCTCTTCACTATGTTGTTTTTCAATAAGGGGGGAAGGGTATAATATATAAACGATAGGTAAATGGCCCCTCATCCCAAGATCCATTTACCCATTAAACCACTCAACACTCCCCCTCAAGTTGGGCATACATGTTCGCCATGCCCAACTTGCCTACATTCATCTCAAATTGTACAATAGGCAACCCCTTTATGAAAAGATCGACAATCTGATCGGTAGACTTCAAGTAAGGAAGAGACAACAGTCCAACATCAATCTTCTCACAGATGAAATGTCTGTCTATCTCCACATGCTTTGTTGTACAATGCATTACAGGATTGTTGGCCAAGTTTATTGCAGCTTTGTTGTCACAAAACATCTTCATCGGCATATTCACTTTGATGCCCAAGTCATTTAACATAATTTTTAGCCATAGAATTTCAGTGACACCATTTGCAATAGCACGATACTCAGCTTCAACAGTCAATCTTGAAACCACATTGTGCCTTTTTCTTCTCCAAATAACCAAATTTCCACACAAATATATCACATATCCTGAAGTGGATCGTCTATCATCCACAGAACCATCCCAGTCAGCATCTGTGTATCCATCAATTGTAACTTCAGGATTTTTCTTGAACATAAGCCCTTTTCCTGGTGATCCTTTTATGTAGCTTTAGCATGAGAGGTGGTTGGAGCATGCATAAATTGACTTAGCACGTTTACCGTGTAGGTAATATATGGTCTTGTGAGGGTAAGATAAATCAACTTTCCCAAATCTTTGATATCTTCCTTTTTCTAGATCATTAAGGAGCTCACCATCTTCTTTAGCAAGTTTATGATTTGCCTCAATAGAGATAGTAGTAGGTCTACATCCCAACATACCGTATTCCTTTACCAAATCAAGAGCGTATTTTCTTTGACTAAGACACATACCCCTGGAGATCGAGCCATCTCAATACCTAGGAAGTACTTTAGCTTCCCCAAGTCTTTCAATTCAAATTCAATTGCAAGTGTTTTCCTTATCTTAAGAAGTTCCACCTCGTCATCACCTGTAAGAATCATGTCATCCACATACACTAAAAGAATATACCTTTTGTCACCGTCCCTTCTTACAGAGTATGGTCTCCATTCACTTGGGTATATCCATTTCTAATCATGACTACGCGTAGACATTTGAACCAAGCTCTTGGAGTCTGTTTCAGTACATACAATGATCTCTTTAGTTTGCAACACTTATCATAATTCTCAAAATCAAGCGGCATTTTCATATATACCTCTTCTTTGAGATCCCCGTTTAAAAAAGCGTTTTTCACATCTAGTTGGTGCATTTTCCTTTAAAATGAGATGCTAGGCAAATAACAACCCTAATTGTATTCATCTTAGCAACATGAGCAAAGGTCTCAAGGTAGCCAATCCCATATTTCTGACTATATCCTTAAGCCACAAGACGAGCCTTGAATCGATCAACATTCCCATCAACATCATATTTAATTGTATATACCCATTTAGACCCAACAAGGTGAGCACCCTTAGGAACATCATCAATATCCCAAGTATCATTCTTTACCAACGCTTCCATTTCTTCTTTCATTGCATTGACCCATTACTGATCATTTTGGACATCATTTATATTTTTAGGAACATGATGAGCATCTAGAGAGGTGATAAAGCATTTGTAGATTGAACTCATCTTGGTGTATGCAACAAAGTCTTCCACAAGATAACAAGTAGAAGCTCGAACATTTCTAACAGCTTTTCTCACAGCAATGGAGCGATCATCCGTTAAAGGCTCAGATTTTCAACATGAATATCAGGAGTGAGAGGACTATTTACAGAGTTTTCTTGTCCTAAATTTGAGGAGAGATTGAAATCATGACTTTGTATTCATGATTTCTTCTTCAGTCTCCACCACGGGTAAATCATGGCTTTGTATCATTTCTTCTTCAGTCTCCGCCACATTATCCACATCCTTTCGCCTGCTATAAGTCTGACCAAATCGACCTCTATCCTCGTTATCTTCTTTTCTATCTTGCTCACTGTCGTCCCTTACATGGATATTCTCATGTATATCGCCAAGGAAGTAAATTCCCTTCTTATTTTTCTCAAAATCTATATTGACATACCCCCTTGAGAAAAATTCTTATGAAAGTAGGGTTCATCTTCAAAGAAAGTGACATCCTTACTCATATGAAGGCGACGAACCACTGGATCATAACATTTGTATCCTTTTTGTGTTCCAGAATAATTAAGGAAGATGCATTTCGTAACTCGTGGATCTAACTTTCGCACACCAGGTCTAGAGTTATGGAGAAAGCAGACACATCCAAAGATTCGAGGGTCCAAACTGAAATGAGATTTATCATGATGAATAATAGAGTAGGGAGTTTTCTTTGCTATCACACCAGAAGGTGTCCTATTTATTACATAGGCTGCAGTTAAGGCGCCTCTCTCCAAAACATCTTTGGCACATTTCGCTGAAGTAAGAGTGCTCTGGTAACATTCAACAAGTGACGATTTCTCATGAATAATGCCCCTCTCATCAAGAAAAGTCGATAGAGATCCATCTAAGTATTCCCTGGCACTATCCATCCTTAACTTCTTAATTCTGGCTCCGTATTGAGTGTCAATTATATTAGTGGAACTTATGATTGCTTTAGGGACTTCACTCCTATTTTTCAAGAGGTATACAAAGGTACTTCGTGAGAAATCATCAACAAAGGTGATATAGTAGAGATGACCACCAATACCCCTTATATTTGAAGGTCCCCACACATCAGAATGAACAAGCTCAAAAGCATGAGTAGATTTACTAGTAGAAATGGGATAAGTGCTACGAGTTTGCTTTGCAAATTGACATACATCACATTGCAAATCACCTTCAGATAACCTTGAAAAAATAGCGGGCATCAACTCTTGCAAAGAAGAAGAACTGATATGACGAAGACGCTCATGCCATCGTTTCACTGTCATCAAACAATCCTTCTCAACTCGAGCCTTCATAGCAGAAGTAAGAGCTTGACCAACCCGAACAGGAAGACGATATAATCCACTTTCAACTCGACCAATTCCAATTCTCTTTCCTCTCTCCAAGTCTTCTAGAATACACGACTTCTGCTTGCAGTTCAATTCTTTTGTGATCTTGCTAACAGACAGAAGATTGATATGAAAGTCGGCACATGAAGAGCATCATGAAGGAGGAACCGATCAACAACAGATATGGTCCTTTCCCAGCGACGACAACGGGAGATCCATCTGCAACAATAACTTTCTCTATTCCTGAGGATAATTTGTAGTCATGAAACATTCACGGATCACCTGTCATATGGTCAGAAGCCCCACTACAATTGATCCACTTAGTAATATCTGGATTATTCCTATCAGTCCTACTTGTGTTAAGAGCGAAGTTGGTTTCAGAAAAATGTTTAAAGCCATGATTGTCGACCATTAATCCCGTCATCAAAAAATTCAATTTGCTAATAGCATCCATTCAAGCTAAGCACATGTGCAATGGGTAACCGCACATGCAGACCTTTTTTCAAGAAGTTTCTCCACAGCTTAGTCTTAATCACGATCCCAAGAAGCGGAAGCCCCACAAGCAGCAGAATCACAGAGAAGGAACCAAAGATGGCACAACTGAACCGACCAATCACCACGACCACACAACAAATGGCAATGGAGAGAAAGAACTCACAAACCTTAAAAGAAAGGAAGGCTTACTAGAGATTCTGGATTTACCTCAACAAACCAGATGTGAAGACAAGGGCCGTGATGTATAGAGGCTGGAGATGTACTACACAGGAGACACGAGCCAAGGATTGTGCTGAAAGATGCGCGCAGAAGGCGCAGGCTGGACAGATGCACTGCATAGGCTGGATGTGCCACCAAAGGCGCCCAAGGGCTTGAAGGCGCACTAAAGGCACCCAGGACAAGGCTGGGATGGAAGGCGCACCAAAGGGAAGCGCCCATGGCTGGAAGGCTGGGCTGGAAGCACAAAAGGGAAGCGCCAAGAAGTTTCTCCACGCGCAGGCAGGGGCACGCGCTCAGGCAGGGGCACGCGCACAGGCAGGGGCACGCAGGTAGGGGTACACGAGCGGGAGGATCGCGAGGGCAGGTTGCAGGTTCACCACGAGCGGGCGCACGCTAGGGCTAGCACGCACCACGAGGATCACCTCCCAAGGAGATCCAAGAACGACAAAAAAACACCACTCAATTAGGCTCTGATACCATGTTGAAGACAAGGATCAAAGAGCAAGGAGATCGAACACCAAGATTTATGTGGAAAACCCTACGATGAGGGAAAAACCACGGGGGCACCACAAAACCCTAATCTCCCTCACTAAAGATTAGGGATCTCTCTTCACTATGTTGTTTTTCAATAAGGGGGGATGGGTACAATATATAAACGATGGGTAAATGATTCCTCATCTCAAGATCCATTTACCCATTCAACCAATCAATAGAATACATAATATTGGAGCGTTATATGTATTTCTTTATTTACACTACAGTACGGGAGAAAGAAGAAATTATTACAGACTCAATAAATGTACTAAGCCTTCTCCCACTATAAGTAGGATCGGCTACATGGATTCTTGCTCAAATCCATGTTGAAAGATTCAACTATTATTTTACGCTGGCCGTCGACTACCTAACGCAACCCCTGCAAGAGTGAGATTTGAACCCTGGTCTTTTGTGTGGTAGACACACTGTACTACCACTAGACCATTAAGTGGGTACAGACTCAATGGAAATTAAAAAAAGAAAAGACGTTTGGAGAATCCAACGAGACCAGGACGTACCTGAAGTTGTTGTCAACCATCAATTATATTTTGGTAAACACCCAACTAGTTAAAAAAGTTAGTAACCTAATAAGGATAAAAACACTAAATAATGCTATAGCATGGGAAGCTACATCATCGTTAAACAAAACAATACCCATGTTTGGTATTAAAAAACTACGTAACAAAAACGATCAGTTGGTATTAAAAAACAACATAACAAAACAACAAGCTAACATTTAAATTGCATCTATTACATGGATAAATCAAAATATTAGATAACAAAGGGGAATGCTAGAACTAATGCGTTAATGAAAGGAAACACGTTAAATTGAGAAATTGTTATCCACTCAAATTTTCGATTCAAACTTATATTATTTATTTGATCTCTAATCGGTTCCAAAGAGAAAAATAGAAATGTCACGGCCATATCATGTAAAGAAAGAGGTATTAGGATATATTCTCATAAAAAAGTGCAGATTTCCTAAAAGTCTAAAGCAACACATTAAAGAGAAATTTAGCACCTGGATCCCATAGTAGCAAATTATTATTATCAAGGAGCCTATCACATATCGTTAAGTTTCGTGTTTACAAATTTTAAGGTCACCACATCTCTCAAACATTTCTGACAATTTGAAATAAAACTCAAACAAATATGAAGACCATCTTGGTGGCCTAATATCAAGACCATCAACGATCGATACTAAGAAGAATCGATCGAATGAAAACCAAAGTCCTTACAAGGTTTAACAACTGTGGATACGTGTAGGATCAAAGTATTAATAGTGGGGTGAATATAGTTTACCAAAATAATGACCAGTTAAAATGAACACCACGAATAACAAGCACAACTATAAAGATCAAACCGGTTAAGCAAAATACTTGCACGGCGATGTTTGTGTGGAAACCCAACTACGTGAAAATCATGACCTAAGTCCTCGACTCAAGATTCTCGATCATTCGTGTTTCACTATACTGAGTTAATTGTAATGGATAACTTAATTGTTTTATAAGAGAACACCAAAACTCCTACAACCTTGGATCACACACTAAAGTTTTTTTGATCCAATAATCATACATCAAAGTTATGCTTGGATCAAACACAAGGCAAAATATAAGCGTTGGATCAAACACCATATCTTGCTAAAAAAATAGATAAAACACCAAGTCTTCCAGCAATAGTGGTAAAGAGAAAGAGACAAAATATATCTTTTAAATGACACCCGCATAGTTGATATGCTGTGCAGATGCATCATAGAAAACACAATAGTAATATATATCAAATCTCAAACCAATGATGATCATAATAAACAATGAGAAGATAAGTGGTAGTAGAATCGCCAGCTGAGAATCTTCTCTAACGAGTCTAGAGAGATTGGAAATTGAAGGGTGTGGTGGCTAGTTGAGAGCTTGAGAATGCTTCAAGAGAAATGTGGGTTGCTCTCAATACAAATCAAAGTTGATTAATCGACACAAACCAGTTGATCGGTCAGAAATTGGCCGGTCAGATCAATAGAACTGATCGACCAATTTTTGATCATCAACTACTCGAATTCGAAATGTAATCGATCATAAATACAAGTTGATAGATCAATGATCATCAAGAAAAGGTTCATAGTCAAAGCTGAAGTTGATCGATCAGTTGATCATGGTTGATCGATCCATGAACATTAACCACGTTTGATTTATCGACTGCAACATGTTGATTGATCAGTGAACATTAACCAAGATTGATTAATTGAGTGCAACAAGTTGACCGATCAGTGAATATTAACCAAGATTGATCGATCGAGTGCACCATGTTGATCGATCAAGTATATTTGGACGATCGATCAGTTCAGCGGATTTTTGCAAAAGGTCGAACTGACTTCTTGGAAACTGTACTTTCGCTTATATAAACACATACTCATGCATAAGTATCTGTAGATTGTTTACAATGAGTTGTTACAATGATAAATGATTAGACAATGTAAACAATTGGTCTTGTCATGGGAGGTTCTTGAACTTGATATCTTTGAGTTCTTGCAAGATACAAAGGTGTATCGTGAGACTGTCTAACGGTAATTGTGTGTGTCATTATTAAACCAATACCTTCTGGATATAAATTTCTAAACATTCTCCCCTTTTTTAACGATGATAAACCAATTCATTAAGGATTTTTGAAACAATTGTAATAACAAAATTGTCAAACTTAAGAAGATAGGCAACTTTGAAACAAAGCTCCCCCTAACAACATGATGGAAATATGGAATACTTTCAACAAATTTCACGGTTAAACTTCTTAGTTTGTTCTCCAAATATTCAAACATTTCTTTTTTAAAACGTTCTAGTCTTTTTCTCCCATTTTTTCTTATCAAGAAAAAATGAGCAAGAAAGCCAAATAAGTCAAAGATTCAATAAAAACCAAGTCAAGACTTTAAGCATATATAAAACATGCATAACAGAAACAACCTAAGATGTCGCAAGGACCTCTACCATGTTCAAAGATATTATATATTAAACTAGAAATAGAGGGAATTAGAAACTAAAAAGCTAAATCAAGACTAGAACATGAGTAGACAAGATCTTAAATTGTGTCATAGTCATTGTCATGTGGAGATAGGAGAGCAACGTCTCCTGGATTGAGGTGGGCAGCTAAATCCAACACCTCGTCTCACTAGTATGACCACTATAGGCAACATAGGAGCTAGAGTTGCCATCTTCATCTCCATCTTCTTCTTCCACTATAGGAACCTTCGCATGAGAAGAACTTAAGGCGGCCGGAGAATGTCAACGGATTGGAGGAGTTGGTGCTTGAGTAGGAGGTGGAAGAGGATGGTCCTTGACCTTGAAGAGGTTGGCATCTTCTTCTTATCTTTCTTCACATCAAGTGAGGTTGTGGAACTCCTCTACTTGAGTGTTGATGAAGGCAATGTTCTCCTTCACCTATTGATAAATTGACATTCATGCATATTTATTCATTCATTTTTAGGCTTTAAATCCTAGATAAATGTATGTGAATATCAATAATACTCATGAATTGACATATATATATATATATATTCATCTATATATTGTATACAAATACCTGTATTTAAACCCTAAAATGAAGGAATAAATAAAAGAAAAGAAAAATAAAGGAGGTATCATAGATATTGACTGACCTTAATCTCCGAGACTAAGCAGTGACTTGGTCGATAAGGAATAAAGTAGAGGGAGATAGGGCAGAGAAACCACACAAAAACAAGAATAAAACCCTAATTCTTTTGTAATATATATACATTTTAGGACCTATTTTATTTTCATATTTTTAGACCTCAAATCAATAAACTTTAAACATGAACTTTGTACATAAAAATACAAAGACAAATACAAAATATATTTCATTCAAAAATAATGCACGCGTGCCCGGGACATAGAATAAAAGCCGCAAAGAAAAATTCTCATACCTGCATCTCCTCCATACAGACTCAAAATTCGCCAAACTCAACTTTATTGTTCATAAATTAAATAAGCTATTTAATGAAGGCGATTTCATTTAATTTTGGAGTTTAGATGCAGAAGTTAAGACCTGGTCGAGCAGTCGAATTTCACCCAATTTTCACGTGAACTCTGTTACTTCTTTGGGCCCGATTTCTTTTTGAAAACTGAAGATTGAATCACCCTGCGATTTGTATTGATGATATCATAGTAACAAGAGATGATGTGCAGGGGATTAGCGAGGTAAAAGGGTTTCTTGGTCAATAATTTGTCACCAAGGACCTTGGCACCACAAGGTACTTTTTGGGATTAGAGTTCGCCAGGAACCAACGGGGTCTTGTGATGACCCAAAGAATGTATGTTACAAATCTTCTAGCTGAGACACGCATGGTTGGGTGCAGATCTGCTACAACTCTATAGATCCAAGCGTGAGGCTATGCGATGATGACACAAAAGAAGTGGACATGAGAAGATATATAGAACTTGGGGGGAAGCTATTTTATGTTACCATCATCAAGCCAGACATTTCGTTCGTTGTTAGTTGAGTCAGTCAGTTCATGGAGCAACCCAGACAGGTGCATATGGATGCAATCCATATGATTTTGAGGTACTTGAAGACATCTCAGGTGCAGGATTATTGTTCAGAAAAGAAACATCCTTTACTCATGGGAAAAATGATCAAGCTATTTATTCCAAGAACCCTAGGCTCTCTTATATAGGAGAGTAACCTATGGGTAAATTACATAAAGCATACATAAGTAAAGAGAGTTAAGAAACAATCTAAGAAACGAGAACTAAACACGGTAATACACACACACACTCCCCCTCAAGATGGAGGATAGATGCCGATCATGCTCAGCTTGGATGAACACTTCTGAAAAGGTCCTCAGAGTAAGGCCTTGTGAGGATATCTGCAGTCTGGTCCCCTGAGCTGACATGAGATGCGGAAATAAAACCCTTCTGAATCTTATCATGTATATAATGGCAATAAACCCCAATGTGCTTGGTACATTCATGAAATTCTGGGTTATTTACAATAAATATAGCAACCTGATAGTCACATTTCAATGACATGGGAAGAGGAACCTCTATATGTAGATCTGTAAGAACGTCTCGAACCCACATCATTTCTATGCTAGCCTGGGCCATATCCCTATACTCTGACTCAACACTAGATCTGGCCACAACCGTTTGTTTCTTGCTCTTATATGAGATAAGAGAATCTCCAACATATACGACAAATCCCGTGGTGGACTTCCTATCCTTGGGGCACCCTGCATAATCTGCATCTACGTATGCTGAGACGGTGACTGACTTGCCTTTTCTAAAAAATAGACCTGCACGTGGAGATGATTTAAGGTACCTTAGTATCATCTGTATAGCGTCCATATGTACCTGACGCGGTTGCTCCATGATCCGGCTAACTCTGTTAACTGCAAATGAGATATCTGGTCTGGTAATCATAACATAAAGGAGCTTTCCCACAGTTCTCTATACCTTCTCATGTCTACTTCATCAGAGTGTCAGTATCGTACAGCTTCATGCTTGGATCCATAGGTGTACTAGTAGGTCTATACCCAAGCATACCCGTGTCACTGAGCAAATTAGTGACATATTTCCTCTAGGTCATTACTAGTCCTTGCTGATTTCTGGTAAATCCAATCCCAGAAAGTACCAGAGAGTTCCAAGGTCCTTGGTAACGAATTCACGACCCAGAAAGTCTTTAGCTATCCTTATTCCCTGTAGGTCATCTCCTATAATGAGAATATCATCAACATATACCATAATAGCAGCCATACCTCTGGTAGATCTCTGTATGAAAATAGAATGATATGCATTGGATCGTTTGAACCCTTGTTTTTCGAACAAATCTGAGAACTTCTAAAACCAAGCTCTCAGGCTCTGCTTAAGTCTATATATGGCCTTATGAACTCTACATACCTGTGTACACTCCCCTTCAGCAGTAAAACCTAGTGGTTGCTGCATATAGACTTCCTCCTGAAGATCGTCATATAGGAAGGCATTCTTGACATCAAGTTGAAATAGAGACCAATCTCGAAGAACTGCAACCAAGGTTGCAGAAAGCGGTAGTCAGTACTCGGTCGGCGGGGTCACTAACTAATGATTAATCGATAGTCGGGCGACTAATCAGATTTAGTTGACCATTAATCGATTTTGAATTTATTATTATTTTAAATATATAAACAGATTTTTATACAAAATTTTATATATTTACATTGATTTATACATTTTCATACTATCATAATGAAATAAAAGAAGTAATTGTCTTTAAATATAACACTAAGCATATTAGAATAAGTTTGCTTTTAAAAAATCAAAAAATAAAACAAATAAAAAATCTCTATGTAAAAGTCGGTCGAGTAATCGATTAGGCCGACTAGTCGGCCCGATTAGTCAGGTTGACCGACTAATGGCTGACTAGGCCTGGCCGAGTCGGTTAGCCCCCCTCCCCCGGTCCCCCCCGACCCGACTAGTCGGACCGACTAATCGACCTAGTCGGCCGACTTTTACAAACAATGACTGCAACAGATAAAAGAATCCATAGGGTAGAATGATGCACAACAGGGGAAAATGTGTCTAGATAATCCACCCCATATGTCTGTGTAAAGCCTCTTGCAACTAGCATGGCCTTGTATCGATCAATACTACCGGCTGCATTCAGTTTCACTGTAAAAACTCATTTGCAGCTCACTAACGACGCCCCAAAGGAGCTGGTACTAGGCTCCATGTACCTCTAGACTGTAGAGTCGCCATCTCCTCCTCCATGGCTAGACGCCACCGACTGGCCGTCAACACCTCCTGGTAAGTCCGTGGGATGGCCACAGTGTTCAAAGTAGCTACAAACTTCCCAAAATCAGCCGTCAGACGCTCGAAGGTGACATGAGAAGCAATCGGATATGAAGCACAGGAACACTACTGCTTCCTAATAGCAATGGGTAAATTCAGATCATCATCAGTCCTTCCACCACCCTGATCATCCTCCTCCTGAGAGAAGCCCCGTTGAGAAACATTATTAATCCCATCATTAGAAGTAATGCTATTAGAACAAACCTATAGCGTGCTGGATGATGAGCCAGGAGCATGTGCAGGAACAAACCATCGACTGTAATGATGTGGTAGTGCAGGAACTAGAATAATGGGTGGTGGTGGGGCTGATGATGGTGATGGAGATGGTAATGGAGGAGGTGGTAATGGAGATGGTGAGGAAGGTGGTTGACGCATGGGCGGATGTGGAATGTAGACCTGATTATCCGAATCTGAAGGAGTCAACCTATCACCTGTAAGTGAAAAATACATGATGGACTTGAAAAATGTGACATCTGCGCTGACATAATATCTCCTGTATAGCAGATCATAGCAACGATAACCCTTCTGAGTTCGGGAGTACCCAACAAAAACACATTTGACAGCCCTTGGAGAGAGTTTATCAATCCCTGAAGACAATCGATGGACAAACGAAACTGATCCAAAAAAAAGGGCTAAGAGAGAACAACTCCTTGTCAGGAAAAACAAGTGAAAAAGGGACTTTCTCCCCCAGCACTGATGATGGCATGCGGTTAATAAGATAACAGGTCGTGAGAGCCACATCACCCCAGAATGAATGAGGGGCACATCACTGGTGTACATGTGACATCAAGAAGGTGACTGTGCTTCCTTTCAGCAACACCGTTCTACTGAGCAGTATAGACACCATTTGAAGAAAAGAATTGATACATCACATGTGTACAAAAGTCAAGCGCATTGTCAGTTCGTACAATTTTCACAGAGGTTGAAAACACATTCTGCACTTCTCTAATAAAATTTATGATGACATTTCCAGCTTCAAATTTATTCATCAACAAGAAGACCCAGGACAAACGACTAAAATCATCCACAACCACTAAATAAAATCTACGTCTTTGATGTCTGGGAACACGACTTGGACCCCAATATCGACATGGAAAAACTCAAAAGGGGAGCTATAGCTTCGACTCTAACGACTAGGAAAGACGGACCGATGATGCTTTCCTAATTGCCATGCCTCATAGTTGAATGACGAACGAGGTGAAATCTAAGGAATGACTTGACGAAACTTCTGAAATGGGAGATGACCGAAACATAGATGTCATAGGAAGGGAGAAACCGATCCAGTGAAATGGGACGATAGACCAGCATACGATGTGTGGACCAGTCGATAGAGTCCGCCCTGCTCACGGCGACAACCAATCACCCTGCCCGTAAGAATGTCCTGAAAAACAAGAGATAATGGATCAAAAATTGCTCGACAATTTAAATCCTTAGTAATATGATTGATAGACAGTAAATTCATTGAGAAATCAGGAGCATGAAACACGTTCTGCAATCGCATAGAAGGTGTCAAGGTGATCTCCCACAGTCCCATGATAGGGGAATGAGTTCCATCAGCTATGACCACTGTCATTCCTAAAGAAACCTGCCTGTAGGCGATGAGCTGATCTCTATCTCCATGTAAGTGATGTGTGGATCCAGAATCAATAATCCATTCCGAGATATCAAAACCATGATAAAAAGCAGAGACATGAACACTACCTGAGGTGCTTGCTCCTGCAGTAGCGGTAAAGTCCGAGCTGTTCTCTGAAGCAGGCGTTGAGGTACTAGATAGGGGCATAATGTCTCAATCGAGACACACGATCATCATATCGTTGATCCGATGTGAGTGGAGCAGATTGCTGATGTTGGAAAACTATGCTTGGAGTAGTATGTATCTTCCGCATGACCAGATCTGTGACAATATGTACACTGCGGTCCACGACCACATCCACCTCTACCACATGATGCCCGTCCACGAAACTGAGATGAACCGCCTCTTCCATGAGAGGCCGCCATGACAGAAGAATTTGGCGGTGGAGATGGAACATTGATCATGCTCAATCTGTAGAAGGCCTCTTCCATGGGAGGAATGGTAGCATCAATCAATATCTGGGAGGAAGCGGCCTTGTACTGTGAGACAAGAGAGGCTAGAAATACCCCAACCATCGTAGCATTTCAGAATGTCTTCATCTGCTATGGAGTAGTCGTGAGAGGCACGAAGCTATGAAGCTTCTCAAACATTCTGTGCAAGGCAATGTAGTGTGCACGTAATGGACGGTCATTCTGCTTAATAGTAAAGATGTCATGCTGTAGCTGTAAAATCTTTGTCTCATTCTTGGACTGTGAGTACGTGGCAGCAAGAATATCCCACATGGCTTTGGTTGTGGGCTGGTGCAGATTATCGTTTGCAATATCTGGTATCAAGCTACCAGATAACCAGACTTGTGCATATGCATCATCAGCCTCCCATAAGGCATAAAATCATGTCTTCTCCGTCAGCTCGTCCTCAATAAGAATGTGCTTCTTACCCATCGTCTTCATTAGGCTTATGAATTGCATGGCCCATAACTCGTAATTCGACCCATGCATCTTGACTATAGGCGTTGGACCTCTGAAAGTGCCCGTGGTGGGGATATCAACCTTGTTCTCAAACATCTCGCTGATCGTAGAAGACGAGGATCATAGACTTGACAAAGTAAATGTCTACACTGACATAAAGGAAGTTGGTTGCATGTGTAGACTTAGATCACAACCAACCCCCTTGAAGAAAGCGGCGTGAACAGGGACCGCCAGTAGGGCCGGTGAACCACGGGGGCGACGGGCCGCAGTGGCCGAGAGAGCCGCAGGGGGCGATGTGAACAACAAGGGCGAAAGTCTTTGGGCGACGGTGCCGCTAGACGATAGGAGGCTAGGGCGACGGAGGCTACTGGCTGAGGGGGTCGTGGGAGGCGTGCGAGAAGGTGGAGGCACGTGAGAGGCTGGGAAGTGGAGGGCTAGGGTTAGGGTTTTGGGTACAAGAGCTCCGGTATAGGACTGTCGCTCTGATACCATGTTGGGAAAAAATGATCAAGCAGTTATTCCACGAACCCTAGGCTCACTTATATAGGAGAGTAACCTATGGGTAAATTACATAAAGCATACATAAATAAAGAGAGTTAAGAAACAATCCAAGAAATGAGAAATAAACACGGTAACATAAATAAATATCTCTACACTTACCTCCTTGCGCAGATGCATACTATGCAAGATGTCCCAAGGACAGGAAATCTACTTCAGGTTTTGTTGTATTCGTTGGTGGCTCTCTGGTATCCAGGAAGAGCAAGAAGTAGATGGTTGTTGTCAGATCTAATACTGAATCGGAATACAAAGTCACGGCATAGGGGAATACATAGATGATGTGGGTCATGTCTGTTCTAGTTGATCTGGGCATTGATTTACCATTTCCTATGCACTTACAATGTGACAACCAAGCATCCTTATTCATTGCTAATAATCATGCTTTTGACGAGAGAACGAAGCACATTGAGGTGGATTGTTACTATACACATAACATGATCTAGAAAGGCTTCATCTCCACTTCCCATGTGAAATCAAGGGAGCAGACGACAAACACCCTCAACAAGGCATTAACCAGAGGACCCTTTCAGAAGTGTTCATCCAAGCTGACCATGATTGACATCTATGATCCATATTGAGGGGGGGGTGTAGAGATATTTTTATGTTACAGTATTGTTTTTGTATTTTCTATTTCTTTCATGTACGTCATGTAATTTATTCATTGGGTCTCTCCCCTATATAAGAGAATCCTAGGGTCCGTTGAATAAGATAGATTAATCATTTCTTCCAGCAACAATGAAGCATCGTGCTATGGCAACATTGATCGCTTACAATGCTAGTCTTGTCGCTTGTGGGTTCATCCAAACTTATGGTGTGGACTATCAGGATACGTTCTCTCCTGTAGGACACCATTCAACTCTTGGATCCTTCTTTCTATTGCAGTTGTACGAGACTGGTCCATGTCCCAACTCGATGTGAAGAATGCATTTTTATATGATGATATGCAGGAGGAAGTCTACATGAACCAATCACCTAGGATTGCTGATGAGGTGGAGTGTCGAAGGTTTGCTGACTTTATAAGTCTATCTATGGCCTTAAGTAGAGTCTCAGAGCATGGTTTCAGAAGCTCTCAAACTTGATAGAACAACAAGGCTTCAAGAGATCGACTGCAGATCATTCACTGTTTGTTCAGAGGACTCAGAGAGCTATCATTATAATACTGGTCTATGTTGGCATATTGTAACAAGAAAGGTTCGAAATATCAATATTGATATCGCATCGGTCAGCACAAAAAAGGATATATCGGAACAACATATTTCATTTTTACCAAGGATATTCTCGGCTCCCATTTACTAAAGGGCACATAGAATGTGAACTTACCATCCCCAATTGTAAACATATTATCTACTTATGTAGTCTCTTGTTATTTTTCATTCTCTGCAGTACTCTTTATGTAATTTACCCATAGGCTACTCTCCTATATAAGAGAGCCTAGGGCTGATGGAATAAATATCTTCTTCTATTTTCCCAACATGGTATCAGAGCGACGGTCCTAGACCGGAGTTCTTGAAACCCTAACCCTAACCCTATCTCCACCCGCGTGCCTCTCTCCCTCTCTCTCTCTCGCCGTCGGCCCCCACCCACGCGACTGCTGTGCTCCTCGAGCAACGCGTATCTCGCCGACGGTGAGCTCCTCACCGCGCGCTTCATCAGCGAGCGCCCCTGTGCTTCATCGCGCATTTGTGCTCCTCGCCTCCAGCTCACTGCATGCGCTTCTGTGTGCGACTGGCGCATGCGCCTGCGGTGAACATCACCGTTTCTCTAGCGTGACCTAGCGCTCCTGCCTGCGCCCCTCCAACGTGACCTAGCGCTCTCCAGCGCGCACGCCTCGCGCAAAAGCCTGCGCGCATCCTTCGCCTGCCCACGCGAGTTCTCGCGTGTCTTCGGTGCTCCCTATCGCCCACTCCTTGTGGTGCGTGTGTAACTCCTGAACCAGACCCGGTTTCTAGCGTGCATACCGTCAACAGAATGGGTTTGGTTGCTTGAAGTCTACACCTGCAACTAAACTCGTCTATGTCCATGTAGACGATCTTATCTTCAGTCTATCATTCCAGTCTTCTGTTATCAGTATGTCAGAAAGCAAGGCGGATATTCCATCTATAGGCGCCTTTCGAGGTCCAGCGCCTATCGTAAAAATGGATGGTATGAACTATGAACTGTGGACGATGCAGTTCATGAGTATGATGAAGTCGACTGGTAAGAAGCACATTCTTACCGAAGAAGAGCCTGCGGAGAAGACTGGAGTCAATGCCTCGTGGGAGGCAGATGATGCATACGCAAAAGTCTGGTTATCTGGAACTCTGGCGATCGAGATTGCCAATGATATTCTTCATCAGCCCATGGCCAAAGACAGGTGGGATATTCCGGCGGCAACATACTCTCAAGCGAAGAATGAGACGAAGATTCTGCAACTCCAGCATGATATATTCACTATAAAGCAGAATGGTCGCCCTCTACACTCACTCTACACATCTCTGCGAGGGATGTTCGAGAAGTTATACAGCTTCATGCCTCTGACAGCAACGCCAGAGCAACAAAAGACCTACCGGAATGCGACTATGGTGGGCGTTTTCCTTGCTGCACTTGATCCCGAGTATGATGCGGCACGATCCCAGATCTTGGCAGATTCTACTATTCCTCCCATGGAGGAAGCCTTTCACAGATTGAGCCGCATCACTGTCCCTTCTACGACCACGAATCAGAATGCTTCAACCATGGCTGCCAACAGGGGCCGTGGATTTCATCATCAGACTCGTGGACGTGGACCTCGTGGTAGAGGAGGTCGTACTCGGCCAACATGTACCTACTGCCATCGCGTCGGACACAATGAAGACACATGCTACTCTATGCATGGATTTCCTGCATCTGCACGAGTCGCCGAGCAGATAGAGCCTCCATCTGCTGCATCTTTGGATCAGCGGTTCGATGATTTAGTTGCCCATCTAAGGGGTATTATTCCCCCATCTGGCCCAACACCCACTACTGAGAATCAATCTGATGCTGTTGCATCTGCCTCTGCGTCTACCAGTGCATCAGGTAGCATACTTGCATTTACCAGTAGTAGATCAGATACTTTACCTTGGATTATGGACTCGGGAGCCACACACCATCTATGTGGCGATCAGAGTTTACTTACAGGATACACTCAGATCCCTCCAGGCAGAACAGTGGTTATTGCCAATAATACACATTCCCCAATTACTGGTCAGGGGAGATTAGACTGACGTCCTCTATGCATCTCAAGAATGTGTTACATGCGCCTGATTTTTCAATGAATTTATTATCAATCAGTCAGATTACAAAGGATTTACAATGTCGGGCAATTTTTGATCCATCTTCTCTTGTTTTTCAGGACATCCTTACGGACAACATGATTGGTCGTGGCTATGAGCAAGGAGGCCTCTATCGCCTCAATCAGACTACTTTTGCTGGAACCTCATCCTTACCTACCGGACCTGTATCTCCTCTGCTATGGCATCTGCGCTTTGGACATCTACCGCTTCAGAAGTTGCGTCGTGTGTTACCCCAGGGCCTGCCTCACACATCCATCCAATGTGAGGCTTGTCAGTTGGGAAAGCATCATCGGTCTACCTTTCCCAGTCGTCAAGGACGGAGTAGTACCTCCAAGTTTGAGTTATTTCATATTGATATCTGGGGTCCGAGTCGTGTTCCTGATCATCAGGGACACAGATTTTATATAGTTATTGTGGATGACTTCTCTCGTGTGTTATGGGTATTTTTGTTGAAAAATAAATCTGAAGCAGGGAATATTATTATCCATTTTCTTAATGAGATTCGTAATGTTTTCTCCACATCTGTTAAAATTGTGAGAAGTAATAATGCCCTGGAATTGTGTACTCATGTTCTAACCAATTACTACTCATCCCAAGGGATTATCCATCAGACATCCTGTGCCTATACCTCCCAACAAAATGGGATCGCTGAAAGGAAACATCGCCACCTCCTAGATGTCACCAGGTCACTTCTTATACAGAGTCATGCTCCTTATTCTTACTGGGGTGACGCGGCTCTCACAACGTGCTACTTAATTAATCGTATGTCGTCCTCTGTTCTAGGTGAACAGATTCCTTTCTCCCTTATCTTTCATGGTAAGGATCTGTTTTCCCTTACTCCTCGTGTGTTTGGTTCGGTTGCATTTATCCACCAGTTGTCTTCCGGTACTGACAAGCTCTCTCC
The DNA here is from genome assembly GCA_037367405.1 of Ottelia alismoides. Classification (NCBI taxonomy): domain Eukaryota; kingdom Viridiplantae; phylum Streptophyta; class Magnoliopsida; order Alismatales; family Hydrocharitaceae; genus Ottelia; species Ottelia alismoides. The sequence goes on from JAZKJV010008567.1 coordinate 272,484, forward strand.
TAGGGCTGTCAAGTGTGTGTTTGTTGGGTACTCCAGAACTCAGAAAAAGTAAAAGTGCTATGATCCATTGCGCAGGCGGTATCTTGTTAGTGCAGATGTTACATTTTTTGAATCCGTAAAGTATTTTTCATCCTCAGGTGATCAGTTGCTACTTCCAGTTACTACCGATGCCATCTATATGACACCACCACAACAACCACCAGTAACACCACCACCACCACCAGCAACAGCTCCTTTACCATCATCGGCACCTTCTATTCCTATACCTGTTTCACCACTACCATTTCATTATACCCGCAGGCCTACTCCAGCTCATGGTCATGACTCATCACCTAGCTCGCCTAAGGTATATTCTGAAGATATTACTCTTGATGGATCTGATGATATTTCTGCGCAGGATGTGTTACAGAGGACAGATGAGGACACAACTGATCTAGATGTTCCTATTGCTATACGCAAATCGAAACGGAGCTGCGCCTCATATCCTTTAGCAGCTTCTGTGTCATTTGAACGACTATCTGGGGATTTCAGGAACTTTGTGGTTGCTTTGTCAGCTGTTGATATTCCACGGAATTACCAAGATGTCCTAAAGGATAGTAGATGGCGTCTAGCAATGGAGGAAGAAATGCGACACTTCAGTCTAGAGGAACTTGGAGTCTGGTTCCTATACCTGCAGATATGTCCCCAGTGAGCTGCAAGTGGGTATTTACAGTCAAGCAGAATGCGGATGGCAGTATCGACAGATACAAGGCTCGCCTTGTTGCTCGAGGCTTTACACAGACATACGGGATGGACTATCTTGATACATTCTCACCAGTGGCCCGTCATTCCACTCTACGGATCTTGCTGTCAGTTGCAGTTACTCGTGAGTGGCCGCTATATCAGTTGGATGTGAAGAATGCGTTTTTATATGGTGACTTGCAGGAGGAAGTCTACATGCAACAACCACCCGATTTTGCTGTTGAGGGCGAGTGTTCCAAGGTGTGCAGACTCCATTAGGCCATCTATGGCCTTAAGCAGAGCCCCAGAGCATGGTTTCAGAAGCTCTCAGACCTCTTTGAGAAACAGGGATACAAACTCTCTAATGCTGATCATTCCTTGTTTGTACAAAAGATTTCAAGAGGTATTATTGCAATCATGGTGTATGTAGATGACATCTTGATTACAGGTGATGATGTACAAGGGATAAAGAAGGCGAAAGAAATGCTGGGTAGCGAATTTGTCACCAAGGACCTTGGAGTTCTTAGATACTTTCTGGGACTGGAGTTTGCCAGAAATCCGCATGGGTTGGTAATGTCTCAGAGAAAATATGTCACTGATCCGTTGAGTGAGACAGGAATGCTTAGATGCCGACCTGCTACTACACTGATGGATCCCAGTATGAAGCTATATGATGGTGATACAGAGGAGGTGGATAGGAGGAGATATAGAGAACTGGTGGGCAAACTCCTATACGTCACTATTACCAGGCCCGACATAGCCTTTGCTGTGAGTCGAGTGAGCCAGTTCATGGAGCAACCACGTCAGGTTCACATGGATGCAATACAGAGGATACTCAGGTACCTCAAGTCATCACCAGGCGCGGGTCTACTGTTCAAGAAAGGCAAGGTGATCTCCATCTCAGCCTGTGCAGATGCAAATTATGCAGGGTATCCCAAGGACAGGAAGTCCACCTCTGGGTTTGCTGTGTACGTTGGAGATTCCCTAATCTCGTGGAGGAGCAAGAAACAAACTGTGGTAGCAAGGTCTAGTGCGGAATCTGAATATAGGGCTATGGCCCAAGCCAGTACAGAAATGATGTGGGTAAAAGCTGTGCTTACAGACCTACATATAGAAGTCCCACTTCCTATGGCTTTAGAGTGTGACAATCAGGCGGCATTGTTCATTGCAAACAATCCAGCATTCCATGAACGAACCAAGCACATTGAAGTTGATTGCCACTTTATTCGTGATATGATTCATAAGGGATTCATTGCTACATCCCATGTTAGTTCAGAAAATCAAACTGCAGATATTTTCACCAAGGCATTACTGCGAGGCCCATTTTAAAAGTGTGTCCAAGCTGAGCATGATTGACATCTATGCTCCATCTTGAGGGGGAGTGTAAACATATTATCTACTTATGTAGTCTCTTGTTATTTTTCATTCTCTGCAGTACTCTTTATGTAATTTACCCATAGGCTACTCTCCTATATAAGAGAGCCTAGGGCTGATGGAATAAATATCTTCTTCTATTTTCCCAACACCAATTAATCATATTTCCAACCCTAAGATTCCTAATTGTCCCTTCACGTAAAATTGGCCTCTATGTGTGATAGTAAAGGTCGAACATAGCTTTCGTTTACACAAGAACGTCACTACTAATTTTCTAATTTCTTTTATTTTTGTGCATTAGAAAGAAAGCCTAAGACCTCATTGAATGATTGGATTCTTTACTTATGCGCATCCACTTTTTTTGAAGAAAAACCTATTAGATTATAAAAAAGCCTCTGATACTCCTAGAATATATTAGGGCATCCCTCCTTCGTCTTGAAAGATCAACCCAACTCCGAGGATGGTCTATACTTTTCCCTATAAGCCCTCAGTATCAAGATAGTTGGACAGAGAGAGAGAGAGAGAGTCAGTTCTCCCCCTCTATATGTTGGGAAAAACAAAGAGATGTTTATTCCAAGGCACCCTAGGCTCTCTTATATAGAGGAGAGACCTATGGGTAAATTACAGAAGACAGATATAAAGAAACAAAAATAAGAAACCGCTCAGAGTGCACAGAAATATCTCTACACTCCCCCTCAAGATGGAGCATAGATATCAATCATGCTCATATTGGAGGAAAACTTCTGAAATGACCCTCTGAGTAATGCCTTGGTAAAAATGCATGCATTAGCTCTCCTGTGCTGACATGGGAGGTAGAAATCAAGAACTTTTGAATCATGTCTCTAGTATAATGGCAGTCTACCTCAATAAGCTTTGTTCCTTCATGGAATGCATGATTGTTTGCAATGAACAAGGCAGCTTGATTATCACATTATAACTTCATGGGTAGAGGTACATTTATATGCAAATCTGCTAACACTGCTCGAACCCACATCATCTCAGTACTTGCTTGTGCCATAGCCCTGTACTCAGATTCAACACTCGATCTAGCTATCGCCGTTTGTTTCTTGCTTTTCCAAGAAACAAGAGAACTGCCAATGAAAACTGCAAAGCCAGACGTAGACTTCCTGTCCTTCAGACACTCTGCATAGTCTGCATCAGCACATGCAGAAACAGAAAGAGTTGCTCCCTTTCTAAATAGTAATCCTGCACCTGAAGAAGATTTTAGATATCGTAATATCATGTTTATCACATCCATATGTACCTGTTGGGGCTGCTCCATGAAATGGCTCACCCGACTCGATGCAAACGAGATGTCAAGTCCAGTAATAGTAACATATAGGAGCTTCCCCACCATCTCTACATATCTCCTCTTGTCAACCTCTTCTGTATCATCATCATATAGCTTCATGCAAGGATCCATAGGAGTAGTGGATGGCCAACAACCAATCATACCCGTCTCAACAAGCATATATGTGATATACTTCCTTTGGGTCATCATAAGACTCGGTGCATTCTTCGCAAATTCTTTTTTTTTGAGGCTCCATTCTTAGCAAATTCTAACCCTAAGAAATACCTTAGGGTGATGATCCAGAAATTCTTTTGCCATTTTTATCCCTTGCACAACATCTCCTATGACGAGTATATCATGAACATAAACCATGATAAAAACAGTACCTCTAGATGTCCTCTGCACAAACAGCGAATGGTCTGCATTTGATATCTTGAACCCCTGCCTTTCCACCAAATCCGAGAGCTTCTGAAACCAAGCCCTTGGACTTTGCTTAAGGCCATATATTGCGTTATGGAGTCTACAAACCTGATGACACTCCCCTCAGCAGCAAACACCGGAGGCTGCTGCATGTAGACTTCCTCATGTAGATCTTCGTATAAAAAGACATTTTTAACATCTAGCTGAAACAAAGGTCAATCGCGTACCACTGCAACTGAAAGAAGAACCCGTAGAGTGGAGTGACACGCAACGGGATAGAATGTGTCCATATAATCCACGACGTATGTCTGAGTAAATCCCTGGGCTACTAATTTGGCCTTGTAACAATCAAGGTTCCCATCTGCATGGTGTTTAACAGTAAATACCCATTTGCAACTGACAACAGAGGCTCCAGGAGGAGCAGACACCAAACACGAGGTACCACGTGATTGCAAGGCAACCATCTCTTCCTCCATAGCTAAACACCAACGACTATATTTTAGGGCCTCCTGGTAATTCCGTGGAGTATCCACGACAGATAGAGCAACTGCAAATCTCTGGAAGTCTCCTGTCAGACGATAAAACGAGACTTGGGACGCAAGAGGATAAGAGGCACATGTACGCTTTTGCTTTCGTAATGTAATGGGTACATCCATGTCATTGGTAACCTCATCCATTTGTGAGCTAGTCTCCTGCAAAGATCCCTGCACATATATATCTCCAGACCCATCATTAGAAATCATGTTATCAGAACAAACCTGAGGCGTGCTGGATGACGAGCGATTACCATGAGCAGGGACAGGTCTACGGGTATAGAATTTTGGTAATGGTGGAACAATGTTCGACTGGGTAGAAGGTGGTAATGGTGGAGGAGGTAATGGTGGTGGTGGTGGTAGTGGAACAACATGCACAAGGAGAGAAGATAACATAGGAGGAGATGGCATGTAAACCTCTCCATCAAAGTCTGATGAAGCCAACCTGTCGCATGTAGGAGAGTAAAACATCACAAACTCAAAAAATGTGACATCAACACTTATATAATATTTCTTGCACAAAGGATCATAACATCGGTATCCCTTCCGAGTCATGGAGTACCCACCACACACACACTTGACAGCCCCAGGAGAGCTTCTCAAGATTGGAGCCAACTAATAAACGAATGCAATAGAACCAAAGATACGAGGAGTAAGTGAGTATAACTCCTCAGGAAAAACTATGGAGAAAGGAGTTTTGTAACACAAGACAGACGATGGCATGCGATTCACCAGATAACACGCCGTAAGGACCGCATCACCCCAAAACAAATGTGGGGCACGACTCTGAATAAGAAGCATACGAGTGACATCAAGTAAATGGTGATGCTTTCGCTATGCAACACCAATTTGCTGAGAAGTGTAAGGACATGTTGTTTGATTAATAATACCACCGAATGAAAAAAAATAGATAGAGTACGGGTACAAAATTCAAAAGTATTATTAGTTCTCATAAACTTCACAAAAGAAGAGAAAACATTATGCACTTCATTGATAAAGATTTTGATCATATGCCCTGCTTCAAATTTATTATTCAATAAAAATACCCATGACAAATGAGAGAAATCATCAACAGCCACAAGATAAAACCTGTGTCATTGATTATACACTGATTATCAGGAACACGACTCGGACTCCAAATGTCAACATGAAATAACTCAAAAGGGGAGCTACTGCTCCGACTTTGAAGACTAGGGAAATAGACCGATGATGCTTCCCCAACTGACATGCCTCGCACTGGAAGGGAGACCTCGGTGAAATCTACGTCAAACATGACACATCTTCTGGAGAGGGAGATGACCAAACGTAGATGCCAAGTGAAGGGAGAGACTAGTCCCGTCGAAATGGAGGACGTGCCTACATAGGGTGTTCGGATTAGATGATAAAGACCACCCTGCTCACGGCCACAACCAATCACCTTACCCGTAAGAATGTCCTGAAAAACAAGAGGCGATGGGTCATAGATAGCCCGACAGTGCAAATCCTTTGTAATCTGACTAATAGATAACAAATTCATAGTGAAATCAGGAGCTGTTGGAAAAGAAAAGAGCCCACCCATGTGTTTAGTACCACATGGGGGAGCGGTCATTATTGGGTCTGTCCGTGGGGCTATATAAGGAGCTCCACACCCCCTGTACTCATTGAGAACTTCAATAAAAGAAACGCCCAATTCAGGGGCTTCTCCCGTGGTTTCATCCCGCTCCTTCTGGAGTAGGGTTCCACGTTAAAATCCCGTTGTTCTTTGACGTTTATCTTTATTCCATGTTTTTGCTTCCGCTTTATATTTTTCTACATGGTATCAGAGCGGGTCGATTCTCGAGGAGTTTTTTGTTCTTCATATTTTATTCGAGAATCATTATCACTTTCAGTACTTGATTGTTCTTGGAGAAAGGTTATTATTCTGAGTTTGTGATTTGGGTTCTGTTCCATGTTTTTTTTCCCGAAACCCTAAATCACAGACGTTCCATGATTCTGGAGATCTGTCATTATCGAAGTTTTTTTTGAAGAGACACAGGCAAAATCACTGCAGATCAGATCCGTATGTGCATGGGTACAGACATCACATGATCCGGGCTCCTGATCCAAGCGAAGTCGTTCTATATCTCCCGGCGCCGCTGATAGGCTGCGCAACACATCGCGCAACCTCTCTAGACGATCCTGGCGTCACCATCAACCCTCTTTATCTCTAAGCCCTCACTGTGCATAGGCGCCTATGGCGGCGCACCAAACCCCAAAGGGCTTCCTCTAGCGCCAGGTGCGTGAAGACAACAGGAGGCACGCGATGAACATCCTCGAAGTGCTCCTGGCGGAGCTCCGCAACGGTGTTGAACCCCGGCTACATCGCCTCCAGATTTGTCATCATCAGCGTCAGACCTCGCGCTCTCCTTGCCTCCAGGCGGAGGCTCCTCCCGATCCTATCTAAGCGGTGGCGGCGCGTATTGCGGTTCCAGTTCTCCACACACCACCCCTGGAGTGCCCAACAGTTCCAGGCGAGTCCCGTTCTCCTCTCCAACAAGCCCAGGCGCCCCTCCAAGCCGCTGGCCTTCTCTGGCGGCGCAACTCCTGGGCGGAAGGCGTATATGCCGCCCTCCACCATTCACGCCAGATGCAGCCCTCAAGCTGCGCCGCATTATTGTGGTGATATCCATTCCTCGAGCAGCCCTCTTCAAGCGGCGCCGCATTGTCTTCAAGCTCGCAGGCGAAGCAGCACTCAATCGGACCACCCAGGCGGCGCCATCCTTGGAAAGCCCCAAGTCAGGGCGGCGGTTTTGTTGTTAACTCGAGGTATCCCACGAAGGGAGCCCTAAATAAGTAGGGCTGCTTTAAAAAAAAAACAAATCCATTGTATGGGCCAATAGCCCTGTCGAGCTCTTAGAAAAAAAAGGAGAGACCCAACTTATCGAAAAAAAAAGGGAGAGGCCTGGGGCCTCTGCAGCAAAAAAAAAGAGAAGGGGCTGATGAATATTAAAAAAAATGTGTCAGGGGGAGTGTTGGGCCAAGTGGGCCACGACTGTTACGAAAGAAAAATAAAAAAAAAGGGACAGCCTGTATAAAAAAATGAAATGACGGAGGAGAGAGATAAAAAAAAGTGTGTTTTCAAGAGGGAGAGCCATGTAAGTCCAAATGGACTAATTGTAATTCGGTCCCATTAGACCATAAGGTCTTTGTTAAAATCAAAAAAAAAGGAAAAGTGAGTTGGGCCCAAGTGGGTCAGAGAAAAAAAAAAGAAGAGAAAAGATGCGCGTACAAGAAAAAGCCGTACGCATATGCTAACAAAAAAAATTCGAAAAAAAAATCGAAAAAAAAACTTCACGTACAAGGAAAAAGTCGCACGCATAAAAAAATGTGATTCATGTTTGATTCTCCCAACTTGTCTTTATTTTCATTTTTTTCCTCACAAGTTTGGGAGAAAGGGGGAGTAAAAGCCATAAGCATCCTACATCGTTGATTGACAGACCAAACACTCCGGATTTCACAGAATATCAAGCCATCTTCACTGTACATCGATTTTCGTCGTGGTGTCTCTATCCTCGACATCGACTCCGCACTGGATTTATTTTTTTCAAGGCACGACGGAGACAAAGTCCGGTGACCCGCAGGCACGACTGAGACAGAGATCCGGTGACCATGCAGGCATGACAGAGATAGTCCGGTGACCTTCCAGGCACGACAGAGATACGTTCCGGTGACCTGATATACCCGTCAGCAAGCGGGTTTGTCTACCAGTTGCGGATACATACGTTTATTGTGGTGATTTCAAGTGAAGATGTAATGATGTATATTTTTCTTTATTGTTGCAAGTTGCAGCTGTCCCAGCTACCAACTTGAGGGGGAGTGTTGGAAAAGAAAAGAGCCCACCCATGTGTTTAGTACCACATGGGGGAGCAGTCATTATTGGGTCTGTCCGTGGGGCTATATAAGGAGCTACACACCCCCTGTACTCATTGAGAACTTCAATAGAAGAAACGCCCAATTCAGGGGCTTCTCCCGTGGTTTCATCCCGCTCCTTCTGGAGTAGGGTTCCACGTTAAAATCCCGTTGTTCTTTGATGTTTATCTTTATTCCATGTTTTTGCTTCCGCTTTATATTTTTCTACAGGAGCATGTAACACATTCTGCAGACGCATCAAAAGCATCAAAGTAATCTCCCCCTGTCTCGTGATCGGGGAATGAGTCCCATCGGCTATCACCACAATTCTCCCTGGAGGAACCTGTCTATATGATGTAAGATTATCTCTGTCCCCACATAAATGGTGCGTCGCCCGGAGTTCATAATCCACTCTGTAATCTCAGATCTATGACAAGATGTAAAGGCATAAGTCTACCTGAGGTGCTGGCCGTAGCAAAAGTACTAGCAGAGGAGGAAGCTGCGACATCTGAGTGGCCTCTTGGGGATGGTGAAGGAGGCATGATATCTCACAATCTGGCAATGAGGTCATCAAACCCCTGATCTGAAGTAGTAGTGGGAGACTCGACCTGCTCTACTACGTGAGCTGATGTCGAGAAACCATGCTTGGAGTAGCATGTCTGCTCTGTATGACCTAGGCGACGGCAAAACATGAAGGGCTGACGAATGCGACCTCCTCTACCCCGAGGTCTGGCTAGTGGCAGTGGATGGAATCGTAATCTTGCGTAGCCTGCGGAAAGCTCCTCTATGGGAGGAATAGTGGCATCCGCTAGAATCTAGGAGAGAGCACCATCATATTCGGGGTCAAGTTCTGCTAGGAATACACCAACCATGGTGGCATTCTTAAAAGTCTTCTGCTGCTCTGGAGTCGTCGTAAGAGTCATGAAACTATGGAGCTTCTCAAACATCCCACGCAGGGATCATGGAAGGCTGTATCCCGATATATCGGCGATATATCGACGATATATCGATATCGACAGGTCACCGATATATCGACGATATGTCCGATATTGGGTATCGACAGGCAAAAAAGGCGAGCTGAATCCCGATGTTGGCGATATGGCGTCGATATATCGCCGATATATCGACGATATATCGGTATCGACATGGTACCGATATCGATACCGATATCGATATGTCCTTCCATGGCAGGGATGTATACAACGAATGAAGAGGCCATCCATTCTGCTTGATAGTAAATATATCATCCTGGAGTTGGAGGACCTTGGTCTCGTTCCTCGCTTGAGAATAGGTTGCTGCGAGGATGTCCCACACCGCCTTACAGTGGGCTGATGTAACACATCATTGGCGATCTCTATCGTCAATGTACCAGAGAGCCAAACTTTAGCATATACATCATCTGCCTCCTACGAGGCGTTAACCCTCGTTTTCTCCACTAGCTCCTCCTCGGTAAGAATGTGTTTCTTACCATTAGACTTCATAAAGCTCATGAACTTCATAGCCCAGAGCTCATAGTTTGTCCCGTTTATTTTGACAATAGGGCTGGACCTCTGAAAGCACCTGTGGCGGGTACGTCAGCTTTGTTTTCTGACATATTGCCGGATGTAGACAACTAGGGTTTTGTAGACCAATGAATGAATGTCTACACAAACATACGCGGATTTGAATGCATATGCAGACTTATGCACCCAAATCCATCAACCCAAAAAAGAAGCTCAATACAAGAAAAGACAGCCGCAGACCGAAGATTGCTGCGACGGGGGTGGCTGGAGGCCGCAGCGACGGTGGCTGGTAGCGGCTGGAGAGGTGTGGGACATCGACAGCGGCTGTGGACAGAGGAGAGAGAAAAGGGGCGAGTGGGGGTTTAAGGTTAGGGTTAGGGTACTGAGCTTCGGTCTAGGACCGCTACTATGATACCATATTGGGAAAAATCAAAGAGATGTTTATTCTAAGGAACCTTAGGCTCTCTTATACAGAGGAGAGACCTATGGGTAAATTACAGAAGACAGATATAAAGATTTAAAAATAAGAAACAAATACTCAGAGTAAATATCTCTACACTATAAACCAATAAGGGACAAGGAATACACAGATGCTCACTATGGACCATGCACTGAGCTTCCACTTCACCTTCTAGTTTCTTGGTGCCATAGGCCTTTCTTTTTTTCTGAAATAGAAAATGGTAGAGAAGGGTGTCCTCCTCGGAGAGAATTGCATTCCCTTATCTCATTACCTGACGTCTTCTTCCTATCCCTATCTGCTTAAATATGCTTTAGCCATCTTCGTTGTTTAAGACTTGCTCACCCCTTTCTTTCACAGTAGTTCGTCACTTCTTCCTTACCTTAGACCACCTCACGTGGTAAAGATAGGGATATATCAACTATATCGTTGGAAATCTCGGAAATGGCAGAAAAACAATTTTTCCGTGAATTAAGATCATCATAGTTCTTAAAATAATAAATAATATACGAATACACACTTGTATTAAGAATGATGTGTATTTAACACATCAATACACATTATATCACATATATCGTTGGTCATCAATGCTGACTGTTGACTGTCGAGGGGTATTCAAACAATAAAAACTCGCAGACATAAATCACATCTATTTAACATATTATATTTATATTACAACACATATTACATCACATATTATGCATTTATTGGAAATCAAACAAAAAAGCAAATGATCATATTAACATAGTTTTAAAGAATATAATTAATAATAATATTTTTGAATGATAGAAGATGAAATAAAACCGATTTGGAAGCAACTTTTCTAACTGAACTAAAGAAAATGAATACCGATTGGAGTATGTCACGAGTATGTGTTTCCAGATCACCATATTACTAATAGTTACTAAGACCAATTAGAGTATATTCCAGATATGTGATTATAACTTGATCAACTTTCGAGTTGTTTCATCTCCAGTGCCAAAAGGGTGGCGAAGCCCCCTAAATTGAAGAATCGTCGTATGCATCCTCCCCCTATCGCACCATACCCTACCGAACATAGATCATGCTGCGGAGGTACGGGGGCAATGCCCCCAACAAGAAATAAAATATATAAATCATTACGTATTTTAATACCGAGAGTAGCTAAATAAGTAGTGAAATAAATCTATAAGTAAAATCATCATATACATAGATGTTGATGAAATATCAACAATATTAGTCGATATCCGAGAAAGTTTTACCGAAACCCATTAATTTTGAGCGATATGGCTTGATCTGTCGATAAATGGACGATATCTCACGAGATATTGGTCGATATCTTGGAAAATGATATACATATGGATATCGGTACCTTCATCTCGTCGATACCAACATATCAACGATATATCAACAATATATCGTGGTATCTCAAACCTTGGTTACAGGAAATGATGTGTATGATATTAGTGTAGCTTAAGAGTTCCTTGGACAACAGTTTGTCACCATGGACCTCGATGATTTACGATACTTCCTAGGCTTGAGTTCACTAGGAACCAACAGGATGAAGTATAAAATTGATCTCCTCTCAAAGACAGGAGTGGCACCTTGCAAACCTACCATTACTCCCATGGATACCAACATGAAGCTATGTGATAATGATACAGAGGAAGTGAACAAAAGGAGATACATGGAGCTTGTTGGAAAGCTCCTCTATGTGAACATTATCAAGCCAAATATCACCTTTGCTGTGAGCAAAGTGAGCCAGTTTATAGAGCATCCGAGACATGCACATATGAATGTGGTTCACATGATTCTGAGAAACCTGAAGACATATCTAGGTATAGAATTACTCTTTAGCAGAAGAACATCCCTTGTCATCACAACATGTGCAAATCCAGACTATGCAGGACGTCCCGACGATAAGAAATCTACCTCAGGCTTTGTAGTGTTCATAGGAAGATTATTGGTGTCATGAAAGAGCAAGAAGCAGATGGTGGTTGCCAGATCTAGTGCTGAGTCAGAGTACGGAGCCATGACTCATGGGAGCACTAAGATGATGTGGTTCGGATTTGTTCTGACAGAACTAGCTATTGACGTGCCTCTTCCCATGCATCTACAATGCGACAACCAAGCTAACAACACTGCCTTCCATGAAAGGATCAAGCACAATGAGGTAGATTGTCACTATACGCGTAACATGATTCATAAGGATTTTATCTCTACTTCTCATGTCAGCTCAGGGAAACACGCAACAGATGTTTTCACCAAGGTTCTAGCAAGAGGGACATTTCAAAAATATTGTTCCAAGTTGCACATACTTGACATATATGCTCCATCTTGAGGGGATCTTGAGGGGAGTGTTGAGAGATATATCTAACTTTGTATATTTTATGTATTTTCTTTTCTTATTGCCTCCAATATATTTTATGTATTTCCATTTCTTAGTCTCCGATATGTAATTTGTCCAACATGATTTCTCCTCTCTATAAAAGAGAACCTAAGGCCACATGAATAAAAAAACTCCATATTTTCTTTCCACAAGATTTAACAAGAAAGCACATATCATACAAAATAGGGACGTTGACTATGTCATCTTTATCTCATATTAAGGTCTATTTTACAAATTTAATGTACTTTCAATCTTCTCAGTGGCTGAAAAGGTTCTGTTGAATAATACCATATTCCGTGAAGTTAGATACGAGATTAATCGTTTTTAATTGAAATCTCAGCTTGTGCCCATTGTAATCTTTCTTATCAGTTTATCCTCTTCAGCAAGGCAAAAGGTTTGAATTGTTTTCTTTCGGATACAGTAAATGTTCAAAAAGGATTTTTAAAAAGCAATGACATCAACCAGCACTAAATCCTGATAAGCGTCAACCTTTTTACATAATACAGTAGCATTCATACACTCAAGGGACCGTGTCATACAAAAACTTGAAACAACTATAGAAATCAATCTATTGAGAGCAGTATCAAGCACAATATAATCAGAATTTCATACCAGATATTCACTTTCAATGTCAAAAATATGACCATCTTCACTGATTTTCTGGTCAAGAGAAAGGATAAATTTAGAGTCCCTAAATTCCCAAGAATTGCCAAGTAACTCTGCTAGAACACGACTTCCACCAAAAGCTTTCAAAGAACCCACAACCTGCTTCAAGATAGAGCTGCCTTCGGTTTTCTTCCGTAAACACCTGAGCAAAATGAACAGAAACTCAATGGCAATAAAAGTCTCGTTTGCTTTTTCTTACTACAAATGACAGAATTCATTCTCAAAAAATATCAGAGAATTTCCGTACATCATGTAAATTGAGTCAACAGTAACAAGGTATCTCAATTCACATCAGCCTACACCCCCCCACCCCACCCCGCACACACTAGTCTTGCTGTTTGATAAGTGAGATCCTCATTTGAAACAGCAGTCAGGAAATGTGTAGGGAGGTCACAAAGCTGGGCTCTGCAATGCAATGGGTCGAACGGATTGTGTGGAAAGATAATAATAACTCGTGGCCCTAGGGCTCTCTTATATAGAGAGGAGGAACCCTGGTAGGCAATCTACATACTAGAGTCAAAAGAAATAGAAATACATAGAAATAAGGAAAGAAAAATATATCTCTCAACACTCACCTCACGATGGAGCATAGATGTCAATCCTGCTCAGCTTGGAATATCTCTGGAATGTCCCTCTGGCTACAGCCTTGGTGAAAACATATGTTGTTTGTTCCCCTTAGCAGACGTGGGAAGTAGAGATAAAAATAAAACCCTTCTGAATCAAGTCACGTGTATAATGACAATCTACCTTAATGTACTTGATCCTCTCATGGAAGAAAGGGTTATGGCAATCAAAGAGCAGTCTGATAACCGTATTGTAGCTGTAATGGAAGAGACACGTGAATAGCTAGGGCATTTGGAACGGATCTGACCCACATCATCTCAATGCTCCCTTGACTCAGCACTACATCTAGCAAACATGATTTGCTTCTTGCTCTTCCATGACACCAAAAAATTCCCTATGAACACTGCAAAGCCAGAGGTAGATTTTCTGTCCTTGGGGCATCCCGCATAGTTTGTGTCTGCACATGTCGTGATGGCAAAGGATGTCCCTCTGCTAAAGAGCAATTTGGTATCCGGAGAGGACTTTAGATACCTCGAAATCATATGAATTGCATCAATATGTGCATGTTCGGCTACTCCATAAACTCGCTAACTTTTCTCATGGCTAAGGAGATGTCTAACCTGGTAATAGTCATGTGGAGGAGTTTCCCAACAAGCTCCTTGTATCTCCTCTTGTCCACCTCCTCTTTATCATCATCATATAACTTTATGTTGGGATCCATGGAAGTAGTAGCATATCTGCAATCTGTCATGGAAGGTCGTATCCCGATATATCGGTGATATATCGGCGATATATCGGTATCGATAGGTCACCGATATATCGCCGATATGTCCGATATCGGGTATTGACAGGCAAAAAAGGCGAGCCGAATCCCGATGTCGGCGATATGGCGTCGATATATCGTCGATATATCGGTATCGACATGGTACCGATATCGATATGTCCTTCCATGCAATCTGCCATATCTGTCTCAAAGAGAAGATCTATAACATACTTCCTCTATGCCATCATAAGACCATGCTTGTTCCTAGATAACTCAAGTCCTAGGAAGTATCATAAATTGTTAAGGTCCTTGGTGTCAAACTGTTACCCAAGGAACTCCTTAACCACATTAATACCATGTACATCATCTGTTGTAAGAATGATATCATCAACATAGACCAGAAAGACGACGATACCTCTTGGAATAGTCTAAAGAGACAGTGAATGATCTACAGTCGATCTATTGACGCCTTGTTGCTCTATCAAATATGAGAGCTTCTGAAACCATGCTCTAGGGAGCTGCTTAAGGCCATAGAAGCAACAAACCTTGATGGTTGCTGCATAAGACAACCTCATGCAGATCGCCATATAGAAAAGCATTCTTCACATCGAGCTAGGACAGAGACCACTCCCATACTACTACAAGAGGGAGAAGGATCCATCGTGTAGAATAATTGGTCACATGAGAGAACATGTCCTAATAGTCTTTCCAATAAGTCTGGGTGAAACCACGAGCAACAAGCCTAGACATGTAGTGATCAACATTGCCATCTACATGGTGCTTCACTGTAAATGCCTATTTGCAGCCAACCATAGAGGCCCCAGTGGGAGCAGTAACCAAGCACCATATGTCATACGATTGAAGCATTGCCATCTCTTCCTCCATAGCCCAGACGCTACTGGTTGTCTTGCATAGCCTTCTGTTATATTCGTGGTATCTCCATAGCTGGGAAACATATGACATACCTCATGAAATCCGCTGAAAGATGCCCTAAAAATGGGCAATGAGAGGGATATGAAGTACATGTACGCCTTCGCTTTCGGGGAGCAATGATAGATCAAGGTCATATGTACCGTCTACGTCATGTGGCGTAGCCTCCTAAAGAGACACATGGTCGTCCTGTAAAGTAGCATGCTATATAGACAAATCACCAGTGCCATCAATATAAACATAGTGCTCATAACATACCTAGAGCATGTTGGATTATGGAGAAGGCACGCGAGCAAGGGGTACAGAAGGTGTCCTGCGAAATGCAAAAGTATGACAAAAACTGAGCGAAAGTACTATGAAGTGGGGCGTCGGAAGAACCATGGTAGGATGTGGGGTGGTGGATGTGGCGGGAGATGGTAGAAATGGTGGAGGCGTAGGGGGAACCATATGTGGAGGTGGTGGTGTCGTAAAAGGACAGATGTAAACCTCCTCACCAAGGTCAAACGGGTCAATCTGTCACCTGTAGGACAAAAATACATGACCGACGCAAATAATGTGACATCAACACTAACGTAGTATTTTCGTCTTACATGACCAACACCGGTAGCCCTTCTGGGTTCGGGAGTAGCCCACAAAGACATACTTAACAGCTTTAGGGGAGAACTTGTCACGATCAGGAGACAGATAATGAAAGAATGCCACGGAGCTTAAGACACATGGTGTAGAGAGAAAAGATCCTTCTTGAAAAACACATTCGAAAAAGGAATCTTCTCCTCGAACTCAGAAGGCGGCCTATGGTTCACCAGGTAACAAGCAATGAGGACAGTATCACCTAAAAGAATGAGGAGCACAACTCTGAATAAGAAGTATCCTACGCACATCAAGTAAATGACGATGTTTGCGCTCAGTAACACTATTTTGCTGGGAAGTATACGCATAAAAAGTCTGTTGTATAATGCCAAGGGACCTGAAGAACTAAGAAAGTCATACAAGTGTAGAACTCCAAGACATTGTCATAGCGAACATACTTAACAGTAAAACAACCAAAGCCTTTCCCACATTAAGCACGGTCGACTACATGGATTCTTTCCCTCCATTCAGATCTATCTTGGGTCATTCTCGAGCCTAGATACAGAAAACTTATATCCCTTCGTATAGTCTCATCCCAACACTTTTTGGGCCTTCATCGCCCTCTCTTAGATGGCTCAACATCTCAAAATTCACATCTCCTCATCGGTATATCAGCTGACCTCCTTTACAAATGGTCAAACCACCTTAAACGGTTTTCTCGAATCTTATCTTTGATTGGAGCTACACCAACTTTCCTTCTGATTGCATCATTTCGAATCTGATCTTTACGTGTGTGTCGATACATCTACTTTAGCATTTTCATTTCTGCTAATACTACTATCTAATGTGTTGAGGAGAATAAAAGTAGCAAAAAAATATTCTTTACTTCATGAATAAAAGATTGAATAACCGATATAGCATCAAACTTGTTTTTCAAAAGAAAAATCCATGACAATCTAGAAAATTCTTCAACTGCTACAAGATAGAACCTATGCCCCTAGTGGTCAGGGACATGACATGATCCTAAATATCAAAATGGACTACTCAAACAAAAAATCGTTACTACGTCTTTGATGACCAGAAAAATTAGATTAATGATGCTTCCCAGGCTGGAAGATCTCACATTGAAAAGTGGACAGAGAAGAGATCTAAGGGAGGGCATTGCACAACTTCTGTAAAGGAAGGTGGCCCAATCGAAGATGCCACATGTACAAAGAGACCAATCCAATAGGAATGGAAGAAGCACCAACATATGGAGACTAGACTAGTTTATAAAGACCCCCTTGCTCACAACCAAATCCAATCACCCTGCTAGTTGTAGAGGAGACGGAAATAGACGTGACTGGGGTTGTAGACCAAAGCAAATGTGTTTACACGAACACATGGGGAATTGATTGTGTGCAAACTCATACAATTGCTCCCATCAACAAGGAACGTTCTAGGACACAGATAAATCTAGAGGACTGATTTCACTACAAACAACCCAAATCAGGTCGTTGGGAGACCTCGAGAGGCACATAAAATACATTCAATGCCCTAGACGGGCCTAGGCAGTGCTGATGGGCCAAGAAATCCCGCTGAGATGCACCGAAAATAGGTCTAGAAGTGCCCTTACTCAGCGAAGAAGAACTGTGATAGCGAAGGGATTTCGCGCGGGGCCTTACGATGATAGGTGTACACCGCTAGGGGTTACGACGACCGCGCATGGGCCTACAACGACAGAGCGGTGCCTCCTGGGGGTTTCATCGATCGTTGGGGCCACTGTGATTTTCGGAAGGTGCCGCGCAGTGGCTGTTGGAGGGCGGTTGATACCTCCGGTGTGGCATATGGACTGCATGTGCCCGTTGGTGTGCCATGTGCGCAAGAAGGGGAGGCCACTGGAAGAGGTCGGTGGGTGGGGAGAGGAATAAGGCAACAAAACTTCGTTCTAAGATCGTTGCTTTGATACCATGTGGAAAGATAATAATAACATGTATATTCATGAGGTCATAGGTCTCTCTTATATAGAAAGGAGAAACCCAGGTGGGTAAAGTACATGCTAGAGACAAGAAATAGAGAATACACAGAAACAAGGAACGATAAATATATCTCAATAGAAAAGTTAGGATTCAAGAAATCTCAATGTTGTATAATTGAGCACTTGGAATAGTAAATTTGAGAACAATTCTAATAACAAGAAACATACGAAATAAAAGTTGCTGCTATTTTTGAGAACTCTAGGTTCCATTAGTACCACAGAGGGACCATTGACAATGAATTAGCATTTGATCCCTTTGATACTGAAATGATAAATATAGGCAAAATATCAGTTGTTATGGAGGTAGAAAGGTTGTTGAAGGTGGAGCATGAAGTGTGATTGGAGATGGAAGATTCAAAGCATTATTAACTCGAAGATTGCAAAAATCGGTAATCAATACTCGGTCAGTTGGGTCACTGAAGAAGGATTAATCGACAGTCGGGCGGCTAATCGGATTTAGTCGGGATTTAATCATTTTGAAGTTTTTAATTATTTTAAATATATAAATCAATTTTAAACATATATTCTTATATATTTACAAGGATTTATACCTTTTTTATATTATCATAATGAAAGAAAGGAAGTAATTGAATTTAAATAAAATAATAAGCATATTAGAATAAGTATGCTTTAGAAAGGTAAAAAAAATGGTATCTCCAAGCAAAAATCGATCGACTAGTTGGCATAGTCGAAATTAGTCAATACTCAGTCGGCCACCCCACCGAATAGACTAATCGGACCTACTAGTCGGGCCAGTTGGGGGACTTTTACAAAAGTGAATAACTCCTAAATTTGTAAGTATGAGGGAGAAGCATGAGAGGGAGGATGGTGAGATATCAGGTGATGCTTGGAGCATTTCTCAGAGAAGACATTGCCATGGTGAGGGCTTCAATCAAATGAAGCACTTAACTTCAATGGATAGAGCTCGTAGACTGCTGAGAGAAAGCTTATGTTCTCATTGTGGTTTGGAAAGCCACTTCGTAAGGGAATGGAAAGGCGAACTTCGGTATTTTAATAGCGGTCAAGTGGACCATCAACGCATGGATAGCATAATAACTGGATATGGCGAAAGAAGGTGATTGGTAAGGAACATCACACATCGCGGGAGCAGAAGGCTTCAACTGATATGGTACTTGAGGACCCATGTTGTGGCGGATGCAACGTCGTGTCTCATAAGGGAGGGTGTAAGATTTTTGTATGCGGCAAAGGCAAGCCTCGGATTGAACTTTACGGGGGATGTCTTATTGCTTGATGGTCATGCAATGATGGCGTATGGTGTCTGAAACATGCGAAGGCACTCCTTGAGGATGTTGAGAGAGAGTCTTTTGAAACATGCGAAAGTTCATGCACCATGGTCTCTGCATTCAATCTTAGTGGGTATGTGGAGCCTTTTGCGGATTCTCCCAATTAAGAGCCCTTCTCTTTTGTGCCTCTTATCTAGGCCCATCCTCAAGAGCCCTTCTCTACATTCCATCTTAGTGGGTATGATGGCGTATGGTGTTTGAAACATGCGAAGGCACTCCTTGAGGATGTTGAGAGAGAGTCTCTACATTCCATCTTACTGGGTATGCGGAGCCTTTTGCGGATTCTATCAATTAAGAGCCCTTCTCTTTCGTGCCTGCCCATTCAACTCATGGGCTTGGGGTTTTGAATGGTGCATGCTGAATATTTATAGTAGAGGCTTCGTCTTTTCCTGCGTAGCCACATTAGGAAGGCCTCCACTGCCTCCTGGATGGAATGTGGCACCACCTCGTAGGCCCTCGGAGGGAATTGCACCGTGGAGGTAGGGGCTCTCTTGGAGCGGATATCAGCTAGGCGTCGACAGATCCATTGTCGTTGGATCCCAATATCGAGGAGAGGGACATGAAGAGACCACGCTTGGAGGTGGATGAGGGGACTCGATAGGAACTCTGCTCCAATCATGTCATGGTTGATGCGCGTCAAGGAGAATGCTCCAATCCAGAGCATAAACAAACTTCGACTGTTGGGAAAAGAATGAGAATTTGTTTATTCCTAGAAAACCTAGGCTCTCTTATATAGAGGAGAGATCTATGGGTAAATTACATAAGGTGGACATAAGGAAATAAAATAAGGAAATAGTACAGAAACATAAATATATCTCTACACTCCCCCTCAAGATGAAGCATAGATGTCAATCATGCTCATCTTGGAAGAACACTTCTAAAATGGTCCTTTGAGCAAAGTCTTGGTAAAGATATCTCCCATTTAATCTCCTGAACTAACATGAGACATAGAAAAATCAAGCCCTTCTTGTTGGGAAAAATGAGAGAGTTGTCTATTCCAGGGAACCCTAGGCTCTCTTATACAGAGGAGACCTATGGGTAAATTACATAATAAAGATATAAAGAAATAAAATAATAGAAAAGGTACACAGGATCATAGAAATATCTCTACATTCCCCCTCAAGATGGAGCATAGATATCGGTCATGCTCAGCTTGGATGAACACTTCTGAAATAGCCCCTTGAGTAATGCCTTGGTAAAGATGTCTGTTGTTTGTTCTCCTGAATTGACATGAGAGGTAGAAATCAAACCCTTCTGAATCATCTCTCTAGTATAGTGGCAGTCTACCTCAATATGCTTAGTTCTTTTATGGAAGGCAGGATTATTCGCAATAAATAAAGCAGCCTGATTATCACATTGTAATTGCATGGGTAGAGGTACATTTATATGCAAATATGCTAACACTGCTCGAACTCGCATCATTTCTATGCTTGCTTGGGCCATAGCCCTATACTCAGATTCAACACTTGATCTAGCCACCACCGTTTATTTCTTACTTTTCCAAGACACAAGAGAACTGCCAACAAACACAACGAAGTCTGAAGTAGACTCCCTATACTTAGGTTATCATGCATAATCAGCATATGAAGACACATACAGAGTGGCTCCTTTTCTGAATAGTAATACTGCACCTGGAGAGGATTTTAAATATATCAAAATCATGTATATAGTATCCATGTGAACCTGTCGAGGCTGCTCCATGAACTGACTCATTCGACTCAGTGCAAAGGAGATATCGGGTCTAGTAGCAACAATATAGAGGAGCTTTCCCAAAATCTCTCTATATCTCCTTCTGTCGACCTCATCTGTATCATCATCATATAACTTCATGCTAGGGTCCATAGGAGTAGCAAATGGTTGACACCCAATCATGCGTGTCTCAACAAGCATGTCTGTAACATACTTCCTTTGGGTCATCACAAGACCCTACGCATTCCTAGCAAATTCCAACCCTAAGAAATACCTTAGGGTACCAAGATCTTTGGTAACAAACTGATGACCCAGAAATTATTTTGCCATCTTGATCCCTTGCATATCATCTCCTGTAACAAGTATATCATCCACATAGACCACCATAATGACAACTGTACCTCTAGATGTTCTCTGCATAAAGAGTGAATGGTTTGCATTTGATCTCTTGAACCCTTGCCTTTCAATCAGATCCGAGAGCTTCTGAAACCATGCCCTGGGACTTTGCTTAAGGCGATATATTGCCTTATGGAGTCTACAAACTTGCTGACACTCCCCCTCAGCAGCAAACTGCTGAGGCTGCTGCATGTAAACCTCCTTCTGTAGATCTCCATAAAAAAAACATTTTTAACATCTAATTGAAACAAAGGCCAATCAAGTACCACTGCAGCTGAAAGTAGGACACAAAGAGTGGAGTGACGAGCCACTGGAGAAAATGTGTCCAAGTAATCCGCACCATAGGTCTGAGTAAATACTCGTGCCACTAATCTTGCCTTATAGCATCAAGGCTCCCATATGCATGATGTTTAATAGTAAACACTCATTTGCAACTGACAACAGACGCTCTAGGGGGAGCAGATACAAAACTCCAGGTACCACGTGATTGCAATACAACCATTTCCTCCTCTATAGCCAGGTGCCAACGACTATCCTTCAAGGCCTCCTAAGATAGAGCCCCTGCAAATCTCTAAAATTCCCCCTGTCAGGCGATGAAAGAAGACCTGAGAAGCAAAAGGGTGTGAAGCACAAGACCGCTTATGCTTCCGAATTGTAATGGGTAAATCCAGGTCATTGGGAACCTCCTCCATCTGTTGGCTATTCTCCTGCAATGACTCCAGCACAAATATCTCAAGACCCATCGTTAGAAACCATGTTATCAAAACAAACTTGGGGCATATTTGATGACGGGCGATGACCATGAGCAGAAGCATTTCTGCGGATATAGAATTCAGGTAATGGTGGAACAATGGGTACATGCGACTGAGTAGTAGGAGGGGGTAGAGGAGGTGGTGGTGGTGGCGGTGGTGGAACCACAAACACGGGAGGAGGGGGCTGACTCGTACGAGGGGGTGGCATGTAAACCTCATTGGGTGTGGCCGTGAGCAAGGTGGTCTTTATCGCCTGATCCGAACTCCCTATGTTGGTGTATCTTCTTATGCAACAGGACCAATTTCTCCTTATACCTGGCAGCTACGGTTTGGTCACCTCCCTCTACAGAGGATGTGTCATGTTGTCACAGATTTCACGAGGCTCTTCTTTCCAGTGCGAGGCATGTCAGTTGGGAAAGTATCATCGCTCTGCTTTTCCTAGTCGTCAGAGTCGGAGCAGTAGCTCCCTTTTTGAGTTATTTCCTGTTGACATTCAGGGTCTGAGTCGTGTCCCTGATCACCAGGGACACTGTTTTTATCTTGTTGTTGGATGATTTTTCTCGTTTTTCATGAGTATTTCTTTTGATAAAAATCTGAAGCAGGGGATGCTATCAAAAATTTTATCAATGAAGTGCAGAATGTTTTCTCTACCTCTGTGAAATTTGTGCGAACGGATAATGCTTTGGAATTCTGTACTCGTGCTCTATCCCACTTTCTTTCATCCCGTGAAATTATTCATCAAACATCTTGTGCTTACACTTCTCAACAGAATAGTGTTGCATAGAGAAAGTACCACCATTTATTTGATGTCGCTGGACTCTTCTTATTTAGAGTCGTGCCCACATTCGTTTTGGGGTGATGTAGTTCTTATAGCATGCTACTTGGTGAATCGCATGCCATCGTCTGTCTTGGGTGAGAAAATTCCTTTCTCTATTGCTTTCCCTGAGAAGGAGTTGTTCTCACTTACTCCTTGTGCATTTGGTTCTGTTGCTTTTGTTCACCAGTTGATTGTAGGTCTTGACAAGCTTTCTCCTAGAGCTGTCAAATGTGTGTTTGTTGGGTACTCCAAGACCCAGAAGGGATACTGATGTTATGATCCATTGCGCACGGAATACTACATCAGTGCTGAAGTCACATTTTTTGAGTTTAGGATGTATTTCTCTCCTACTGGTGACAGGTTAACTTCATCAGACTCAGATGATGAGGCCTTCCATTCTGCTTAATGGTAAATATGTCGTGCTCCAGTTGCAGAATCTGTCTTATTTCTCGCTTAGGAATAAGTTGTTGCGAGGATATCCCACATTGCCTTGACGGTGGGCTAATGTAATGCATTATTGGCGATCTTTATCGTCAATATACTAAAAAGCCAGACCTTGGCATACGCATCATTTGCCTCTCACGAGGCATTGACCCATGTTTTCTCAATCAGCTTTCCTCGATAAGAACATGTTTCTTACCCGTAGACTTCATGAGGCTCATGAATTGCATGGCTCATAGCTCGTAGTTCGTCCCATCCATCTTGATAAGCGATGTTGGACCTCTGAAATCGCTTGTGGCAGAGATATCAACTTTGCTATCTGACATATTGCCGGATGAAGAAAAACTAGGGTTTTGTATACTAATAGAGATTTGTCTACACATACATATAGGGATTTGATTGCATGTGTAGATTTATGCAACTAAATCCATCAACATGAGCGGAGAGAGCCGACGGCGATGATGTCGTAGGAGACCTGTGGCGTCGCTGGTGGTGGCCGACGATAGCGGTGGAGGACACCGCCGACGGCGGCGGTGGTGCCGCAGAGGAGAGCGACAACGGCGGTGCCCCCCCCTAACTACGGTGGTTGTACGAGAGGACACCGCTGACAATGGTGGGAGGACATCGACTATGGTGGGCGGCGAGAGAGAGAGGGCTGGCCGGTGGGGATAGAGTTAAGGCTAGGGTTTTCTCTGGTACGAGAGCTTCGGCCTAGGACCGCTGCTCTGATCCCATGTTGGGAAAAGAATGAGAATTTTTTATTCATGGGAACCCTAGGCTCTCTTATATAGAGAAGAGACATATTGGTAAATTACATAAGGTGGAGATACAAAAATAAAATAAGGAATAGTATAGAAAAATAAATATATATCTCTACATCAACGTTATTGCTGAACCTAACGATTACGGTTGGGGTATACGCATTAGGAGGCTCAAAATCTCTCACCAAATGAACATCTTTTCTGGAACGTTCGGGGGATGGGGAATCCAGAGAGAAGAGAAGTGACTTCAGGCCTCCTTCATGAATGTAAAGTTAACATAGCTCTTTTCCAAGAAACAAAACTTGATGGGCATGTGACAAGCCATCAGACTCCCTAATTAATTTATCGTTTTTAATTGTAGCACAAAAATCCAATGATATATCAAAAATGACGACACCGAGAAGTAATATAGATAATTAACTCTCAATGTGATCAAATATTTATTTTGTTTGGGTACTTCTCAAGGTCGAACTCAGGGAGGTAATATGAGGATCTAAAATTAATTTCCAAATAATCCAGATAATTAGGTTTTCAAGAGAAGAATATTTTCCTTTACGTGTTTCTGTGTTTTTCAGATTTTTATGCAATTTTAAATACAATTAATTAATTATAATGCATGAATTTTACAAATATTTTTATGCAAGGAAAGAATGCTATGCTATGTAAAAGTAATAAATAAATCCAATATTTTTTTGTAAGTTTTAAATGATGAATAAAATGATGCAATATAAGGATGGAGGTAGATGCAAGAGCAAGCAATCAAGCCAAGCCAAGCCAATCAGTTCAACCAAGAGAGCCAGTGAATTTCAGAGAAGGAATAATCAATTAAGGTCAAATTAAACCCCAATGTATTTCCCTAATTATATGATTAATTGAGCAGTAAAAATCATCACTGAAAATTATATGTGCTTAATATAATTAATTAATTCCTTAATTAATGGATGTTCCAAAAATGTCTCAAAATATAAGTCTCAGTGTCTAATATGATAAACAATGCAACGAGGATCAAAACGACACCAAGAACATGAGAATCCAACTACATTTGCTCAAGTTATGAAGAAATGAAGTCCAAGGTTATAGATGTAAATAAACTAAATAAAATGTTAACAATTATACCCTTCTGAGGATGTTTCTGCAATTTTCCAAAACCGTTTGGGCTCCTCTACAAATTTATCCTATAGCGAGGACCTTGACACGATATCCAGGGGAGTTGAGGGGTGCTACTGAAAAATACCTTGCGTGCATGTGCTGGGGAGTGTGTTGAAGGCTCAAGGTAGGCTCAATATTCAATGCTATACATGGTCACCTATGGTTGCTTCGTAATGTGCCGAACCGCACGTATGGTGGTTGAGGTTTCGAGGGGATCTGAAGCATTCAATCCCCTCTTGATCTCAAGGTTGAGACGAGCATGCAAGTGGTCGGCTTAGATGGGATCTCTAGAGGAGGATCGACGGCTAGGACTTGGGCATGATTGTGTTGTTGTGATTCAATCGGGAGAGAAAAATTAACATCGATTGTAGGTTATGCCCCCCCTCCTTCGTTCTTCATCTCTCCAGATGTGATGATCCGATGGCCGTCAGGCGATGCTTCCGATCTTGGTCGGCCGAGACACAACCAAGGTCGGTTGGGCAGAGGTTCCTCACGTTACTTTAGGTACCTGCAAGGAGACGCAAGGCTCGAAGAGGTGATCCTCGACCTGATCGTGAAGTCCAGAGAGAAAGGGAAAGTAGGCTCCGATCGTAAAATGGAGGAAGAGGAGCTTGACGGCGAGGGGTTATGTGAGAGAAGAGCGAAGTGGTGAGAGAGAGGAGGGTGAAGATGATGCGTTAGTTGGAGTGTGATGGTTTGGATGCCGATGAAGGTCACTGGGAGGTTACAAAGATGCGGAAGAGGGAGACAAAATCAAAGAATAGGAAGAACAAGAGGAAAGGAGAAGGGATAATGGGTAGGAGGTATACCTGATAGTGTCGCCTGAGACTGGAGGAGCTAAGGCCTTCTCTGGTGATGGCTCGATCGTCGAGGCGTGCAACGAGAGCTTAGCTGTTCCTCATGGTATCGAGAAGTAGCACGAGGTCGGAGATCGACCTCAAAATACGCCAGCCAGGGAGGGTCTTTGCTGCGGATCTAAGTCGAGTCGTCACCACGTCCTAGATGCGGGCTCTCCTCCCTTGCTTAGGAACGATGGCAATGGATGATCGCTCACGATAGGAGGTGATGGGTTTAAGTAGGCATTGGAGGATTGAGGAGAAGAAGCGTAAGGATTGGGGTTTTGGTTGAGAGCATAATCGAGGCAACAAGATATGGGTTCGTTTAGTTTCAGTTGCAGGTGGTTAATCGAAGAGCGGAGTAGACGGGTGGTTAGAAGGGATGAGGGGATTAGGAGATTGGCGATGGAATAAACGGATAAGGTTAGGCGGTTCGTTAGAGGCGTAGGGGATATGGATTCTTCGAAGCTTGGCAAAGGGGTAACAGAGATGGAGATAGGATTCGATAGGTAGTTAGGGTTTCAAATGAAGAAGGGATAATAAGAGATAGAGGTGGAGAATGGAGAGGGAGATCGGTCGTAGATCAGTGGCGGAGCAGAGTGGTGACGCAACAGGTCGGAGATCGTGGAGGGGAGGCGGTGGTGGGAGGAGGAAGACAAGCTAGCGGTCGTTGGATCTGATCAGATCCAAAGGCTAGGATTGAAGGTAGTAGATGAAAGAAGAAAAGGGGGAAAGATGTGGACCGTTGGATCTTCATTGGATCCAACAGCTGAGGTCCAGTGCGCGTGGAAAGAGAGGAAGCGACACGTATAGATTACGTGGGAAGGAAGAGAAAAGGACGGGTGTGATGGGAACCGTTGGATCAATAATGATCCAACAACCCATGATGGGGGGCACTAGAAGACAAGATGTATTGACTAAGGAAGCGGGTGGCTTTGACCAACGGCTTAGGAGGACCATTCATAGGACGACACATAGATGATGTACGTTCACTAGAGTGTTGACTTTGACTATGCATGAAAGTGCAAAGAAATTTAGACTAAAATATTAAATGAACTCAAATGCAAAAATACTCAACATGAAAAATATTCATTTAAGTGTAATCTACAATGTTCATTAAGGACTCGAGTGCAAATGACAACAACTGTGCAAGATGTCATTTGATTTTTTTACGATATTTTATGTATATAAAATATCAAAATTTTTGCTTTGTATTTTGCATTTGATTTTTCTCTTGATGAATAATGTATGCAGAAATCAAACATGACGTGAAATGATGCAATGGACTCAAATGCCATTTTTTGGATTTTTGTGGATTGAGTTAATATCAGAATAAATTAGGGAAGTGAAATATATACAGGTGGATCAAGCTAGTTAGCTCAAGTTAGAACTGGTCTTTCTTATTTTTTTTATTTTTATTTTGATTTTTGTGTAATGTGTTAAAATATGAAATGAAATAAAGAAATGAAACAGAAATAATCGAAAAGGGTCAAATATGTACATGAAATGATAGGTTAAAAATCGTCAAAATACACAATGCACAATTAGGTCCCAAAATCCAATTTTCAATAATAAACTCCGATTCTTTTGAATTTGATCTTGATTTGTAGATAATTGAATGTACATTATATCAAAAGTGAGTAGGGTGAAATTGGACATTGTATGAGAAAGATATCAGCTTTTATGACTTTTTAAGTTGAAGTTGGTATTTTTTGGGATCTTCATTGATTAGGTTAGTGATATGTACACAGTAAAGTTGGTTTCATGTCAATTGAAGTTAGCATGAATTAATTTAAAATGTGTGAAGTTAGGTGAAAATTTACATATGATTATGAACGCAGAATGTAATGCTAATTTATGTAAATTATTTACAATTGTATGAAAGTTAATTTTATGATTAAACATGTGAATGCATCTAATTTCTCGAAACAAAGCTCTATTTTCAGCTAATTAGAGTGATTAATCATAGATTCATCAACATGACAGGGCCCACACACAGTATTGGGGCAACAAAATATCAAAAGTCATGACGGTTGATGCTGCTGAGAGATCTGAAGGTATTCTAGTTGGCTGGAATGGAGAAGCATTTAAAAACATAATGACTATACAAAGTTGGCCAGAGCGGAGGCTTACTACAAAGATATATTAATTCAAAACCTGCTATACAAAGTTAAAGTATGCTAAAGGGCCTATAATGACTAAGTACATTATCAAATAGAAAGCCAAGTCCCTGAAAATAAACTCGTTTCTGGTACACCAAATTGACCATAACAGGGCAAAAGCAGCAGCCGCATCTTCCTAAGAATTTCCACGCTATTGTGATATTAGTTATCTTTTTATTCTTTTATGTATTCTCTATTCTTTCTTTCCTTTTTATGTACTTTGCCCAACAGGATTCTCCTATATATAAGAGAACCCCAGGGCTCATGAATAAGCAAGTTATTATTTTCTCCCAACATGATATTAGAGCGACAATCTTAAATCGGAGTTCGAGTACCCAACTCGTGCCTTAGCACCCACCTGCCAGCCTCTGTGGCCCCTGCGATATCCCAGCCCCGTAAAACCCGTGCGCTACTACATGCCTACGTGCACCTTCGTAGCTTCATTTGCTGAAAATGGCCCCTTGGCCGATTCTTCCCTCCGACACCAAATTGCGGTCTGGAACGACTTGATTTCGATCAAAAGAGTTCAAACCTCTAAATCAGCTATTTCAACACTAGTGTGGATCGAGGAGTGACAGGGGTGGTTGTATAGGTATACACATTTAACCAATCCTCCATATGATCGTGTAGACTTGCGCGAATCGGTCTACTTCCCCAGTCGAATTCCGTTTTCGACCTCAATTTTTCATCATATCAGAGAAAAAGGGTGATGTCTTCTCTTTGTCTGGTGCCTTCAAGGGTCAGGTCTCCGTCGTGAAGATGGATGGGACCAACTATGAGTTGTGGTACATACAGCTTTTGACCCTTATGTAGTGCAATAACAAGGAGTGCATTCTGACAAAACCAGAGCTGATGGATAAGATTGAGGACAATGCTTCATGGAAGCAAGATGACGTGTATGCACGTGTTTGGCTCTCCGGGACCCTCACCACAGAGATTACAAACGACATTGTGAACCAACCCACCTCCATGGTGATGTGGATATTCTGGCAGCCACCTAGATCCAAGCGAAGAATGCGGCCAAGATTCTTCAGCATCAGTTTGATATATATACAAGGCCAAGCTGAATGACAGTCCTCTGCATAATTCTACTTTTCGCTTCGAGGCATGTTTGAGAAGCTTCACAGCTTCATGCCTATTACTACTTCCACGAAGCAACAGATGGCCTACAGGATCTCCACGATGGTTGAAGTTTTCTTAGCAGCACTAGATTCAGAGTATGAGGCAGCACACACACAGCTCCTTACAGGCGCGACTATACCTCCCATGGAGGTGGCCTACAGTCACCTTAGCAGGCTTCTTATCCCAACCGCTTCCACCACACAGATCGCCTCAGCAACGGCTGCATCTCGCAGCAGGGGCAAGTCTACAAGGTTTAGAGAGCGCGGTCCTCATGGCAGGGGAGGTGGACATCGACATGGTCCCTACACCTATTGTCATCATCCAGATCACTTTGAGGACACATGCTATCAGAAGCATGAATACTCCGCATCTGCTCATGTGGTCGAGTAGATTGAGCCTTCAGACAGTTGGGATCCTCAAGCAGATCTACGCCTCGACGATATTGTCTCTTGTATGAGGGAGATAATGGCTCCTATTGCCAGCACCACTACAGGCTACCCATATATAGCAGCCACTGTTAGAGCCTATTCAAGCTCCTCATGTATAGCATATGCTTTTACAAGTTGTAGCAGGGCATATATCATAGAGCGAATCATGGACTATGGTGCTTCCCACCATCTGTGTGGAGATAGAGCTTACTTCAGTTCTTACATGCCTATACCCCCTAGTAGATAGGTCATCATTGCGTATGGAATTTACTTGCCCATCACAGGACATGGTGAGGTGCATTTGACTCTATCCATGCACTTGCAGAATGTTTTATATGCTCGTGATTTTCATATGAACTTGCTTTCTATTAGTCAGATCATGAAGGACCTGCATTGTCATGCAATTTTTTACTATTCTTCTCTTGTATTTCAGGACATACTCAGGGGCAGAGTGATTGGATGTGGCCGTGAGCAGTGGGGGCTCTACATAGTAGTCCAACCACCTCATTCTTGTGCATCTACTATTCCTACTGGACATGTCTCACAGTACTTAAGGCATCTTCGTTTTGATCACCTTCCTCTGCAGAAGATGTGTCATGTCCTCCCACAGATTTCTGTGTGATCTTCATTCTAGTGCGATGCTTGCCAACTTGGGAAGCATCACCGCTGTTCTTTTCCTGGCTGTCAGAGTTGTAGCAGCACTCAGTTATTTGAGCTTCTTCACTTAGATATTTTTGGTCTCAGTCGTGTTCCAGATCACCAGAGACACCATTTTTATCTTGTTACTATGGATGACTATTCTAGACTTTCTTGGGTCCTTTTGTTAAAAGATAAGTTCGAGGTTGGGTTTGTCATTAAAACCTTTGTTGGAGTATATGCGTCATGTGGAGATGGATAATTGTATCCCTTCAAGGTCCAATTACTACATCCAGTGGTTTAGTCCCACATCTACTAGTTAGGGGACTTGGAGAGTCAGTAGGGGCGACATAAGAAGCCCCACACCAATTAGACCAGTCAAGAAAGTTCATTAACAACACAAGCCCTTTGAAGCGTTCTCCCGTGATTTCATTCCGCTCCTTAGGAGTATAGTTCCACGTAAAATCCCAGTGTTCCTCCTTGTTTATTCTTTTTTTGAAAACATAAACGGGTGGCATCTCACCTTGGGACCCACCACCAAAAGTATATATATGTATAATAATTCTTCCTTGTTTATTCTATTTCTCTAATATTACGCTTCTGCATTATACTTTTCAACATGGTATCATAGAAAGTCGATTCAATGGATTATTGTCAAAGATTTATTTCATGTGTTCATATCAGAGCCACTTGATTCTAGTGTTTTGTTTGTGAAGATTATTATATTTATGTTTGAGTTCGGAAGAACGCCATTTTTCAACGATCAAGAAAAGTTTTCTGCAATTTATTCAAGGGTTTATCCAACCCTAACTTTGGGTATCGCACCTGGCCTCGGTCAAGAAGAATAAGCATCTTCTCCATGAAAAAGAGAACATGCGCAACAAGAGCGAGTCTATTTCTAAGGAGATTCAATTTTTTGTTTTCAAGTTTCCTAATGGAATCATCACGACGAAGCACCTCACGCATCATTTCCAGATCGCATGGAAACCCTAAATCTCTGTGCATACGGACTCTGCAGGGATCAGTATAACCACCAACGTCACCACACAACTCCAAGACGTTTATCAACACCATCTGTGATCAGATCCCAACTCGAGGCGGTATGCGCAACAACATCATCTCTAGGTGGTGATCGGATCTCCTGAGGATCGAGCAACCCTCTATCATCGCCTCTCCAGTATCCTCGAGCTCCTTCGACTGCGTGGACCTCCCAACCTTCATGGCTCCTCCCAGGTGGCGGCGACGCCTCCTCTCCCAGTCTATCTACGTGGTGGCAGCGCCTCCTCTACCTGGAGGGCTTAAACACCTCGTACTATTGCACCAGCACACCATGCGGAGCCGAGAGCCCCATCACTCTCCTCTTCGAGGTGATCCTCGCAACAGCGCAACAACTCCTTCTCCAAGGCGGTGACGACATGGAATGGGTTCTCCCATTGGGAACCCTACGAGGAAAAGAGGGACTCAATGTTCACTTTCACCACGCATGGGCTTTAATAGAAAGAAGTATTACCAATTTTTAGGCCCAATCGTGCTGGAGTGCCTTGATTTTTTTAAAAAAAGGGGGAGGAAGAAGCAAAGTGTGCTACATTTTTTAGGGCCCTATTCGGGCTTACTTTTTAAAAGAGAGAGGGGCCTAAAATTTAAGGCTGAGTTATTTAGGCCCAAAGTTAGGCTGATGTCAAAAAAAAAAGGGAGGCAGCTTGAAATTTGAGGCCCAATTGGGCTGCGACGTTGAAAAAGGTGATAAAAAAAATCATACGCGGAAAAAGGGAAACGACTAAAAAAAGAAATAGCTAAAAAATGATTGTACAAAAAGAATCCATATGAAAGAACAGTTTAAATAAAGGAAAAAAGCTGGAAAAAATTGTGATGTTGTAGAGATATATTATTCTCTTCTGTACCTTTCTAATATTTTCTTTTCCTGTTGGACTCTTTGTTTTTTACCCATAGGCTTCTCTCCTATATAAGAGAGCCTAGGGCGTATGGAATAAACAAGTTTTCTCATTTTCCCAACATGGTATCAGAGCGACGGTCCTAGACCGGAGTTCTCGAACCAAACCCTAACCCTAGCCTCCACCCTCAAGACCCCAGCACGCATCGCGCGCCGCCTCGCGCTGTCTCGTTCCGCCCCGGCGTCGGTGATCTCCTGTGCTCCGCCTCCTGCGCACGCGCATGCGCATCTGCCATCGCCTCCTGCCCGATTGCCACGCGCCTGCGCACGCGCTCACGCATCTCCTGTACGTCGCCTCCAGTGTGCCTGTGCGTAGGAGCATCTGCGCGCCTGTGCACGCACATCTGCACGCGCATCTGCGTGATCCTTTGCGTGCGTGCCCTTTGCGTGATTTGTGCGCACATTTGCTCGATTGCGCTTGTGCGTGCCCTTTGCGTGATCTTGCATGCGCATCTGCGACTCCAGCGTGTGTGATCTCCGTACGCGTGCAGCCCTAGGCGCGTGCGACTCCAGTCTCGTTCCGCGCATGCGTTTCCAGATTAATGGGTTTGGTTGCTTGCGTCTACATATGCAACTAAACACGTTAATGTCCGTGTAGGCAAATCATATCTTTAGTCTACTCCCCTAGTCTTCCAATATCATAATGTCAGAAAGCAAGGCAGATATTTCATCTACAGGTACCTTCAGAGGTCCAACGCCTATT
Source organism: Ottelia alismoides (assembly GCA_037367405.1). NCBI lineage: Eukaryota > Viridiplantae > Streptophyta > Magnoliopsida > Alismatales > Hydrocharitaceae > Ottelia > Ottelia alismoides. Next base: position 305,673 of record JAZKJV010008567.1, read on the forward strand.
GTGAAGATGGATGGTTCAAATTATGAATCGTGGGCCATGCAGTTCATGAGTATGATGAAATCAACCGGTAAGAAGCACATTCTTACTGAGGAAGAGCCTGCTGAGAAGACAGGGGTTAATGCCTCTTGAGAGGCAGATGACGCATATGCCAAAGTCTGGCTTTCTGGAACATTAGCAATTGAGATTGCTAACGATATTCTCCATCAGCCCACTGCCAAAGCAATGTAGGGCATTCTGGCTGCAACCTATTCATAAGCAAAGAATGAGACGAAGATTCTGCAACTTCAGCATGATATCTTTACAATCAAGCAGAATGGACGACCTCTACACTCATTGTACACGTCTTTACGTGGAATGTTTGAGAAGCTTTATAGCTTCATGCCTCTCACAGCCACTCCAGAGCAACAGTATGGTGGGTGTTTTCCTGGCTGCCCTTGATCCAGAGTATGAGGCAGCACGTTCCCAGATCTTGGTGGATTCCACTATTCCTCCTATGGAGGAAGCTTTTCATAGGCTGAGTCGTATCATTGTTCCTTCGTCTACTAGAAATCAGACCGCCTCAGCCATGGCAGCCAATCGAAGTCGTGGGGGTCATCATCAGTTCCGTGGCCGTGGACCTCGGGGCAGAGGAGGTCGTATTCGGCCATCATGTAATTTTTGCCATCATTCTGGACATACCGAAGACACATGCTATTCTAAACATGGGTTTCATGCTTCTGCACGAGTAGCTGAACAGATCGAGCCTCCATCTGCTTCATCTATGGATCAGCTCTTTGATGACCTTATAGCCCATCTGAGCGGCATTATTCCTCCATCTGGTCCCACTGCATCAGCGCCTACTTCTGAGAGTCACTCCGACGTTGCTGAGTCTGCATCCACCAGTACATCAGGTAGCACCTATGCATTCACTAACAGTAGTGGATCAGATACTTTAGAGTGGTTTATGGACTCTGGTGTCACGCATCAACTGTGTGGTGATCAAGGCCTACTTACAGGATACCGACAGGTTTCTCCAGACCGTACTGTGATTATTGCTAATGGAACACATTCCCCGATTACTGGTCAGGAGGAGATTAGACTGATACCATCCATGCATCTCAAGAACGTGTTACATGCGCCTGATTTTTTGATGAATTTGTTGTCCACTAGCCAACTTACAAAGGATTTACATTGTCGAGCAATTTTTTATCCATCTTCTCTTATTTTTCAGGACATCCTTACGGGCAACGTGATTGGCGTGGCTATGAGCAAGGTGGCCTCTATCGCCTTAGTCGGACCCCTTATGCTGGAGCCTCATCTCTACCTGTTGGATCCATCTCCCCATTACTATAGCACCTACACTTTACCGCTTTAGAAACTGCGTCATGTGTTACCTCAGGTTTCACCTCACACGTCCATCCAATGTGAGGCTTGTCAGTTGGGAAAGCATCATCGGTCTACCTTTCCCAGTCGTCAGTGTCGTAGTAGTACCTCCAAGTTTGAGTTATTTCATGTCGATGTCTGGGGTCCTAGTCGTGTTCTTGATCATTAGGGACATAGGTTTTATATAGTTATTGTGGATGATTTCTCTCGTGTGTCGTGGGTCTTTCTGTTAAAGAATAAATTTGAAGCGGGGAATATTATCATCAATTTCATTAATGAAGTTCGTAATGTTCTTTCTGCATCTGTTAAAATTGTGAGAAGTGATAATGCCCTGGAATTTTGTAATCATTCCCTCTCCAATTATTTTTATCTCAAGGGATTATCCACCAAACATCCTGCGCCTATACTTCCCAACAGAATGGGGTTGCTGAAAGGAAACATCGTCATTTACTTGATGTCACCAGGTCGCTTCTTATACAGAGTCATGCCCCTCATTCTTTCTGGGGCGATGTTGTTCTTATGGCATGTTATCTCATTAATCATATGCCGTCATCTGTCTTAAGTGAGAAGATTCCTTTCTCTCTTGTTTTTCATGACAAAGAATTGTTCTCCCTCACTCCTCGTGTGTTTGGCTCGGTTGCCTTTGTCCACCAGTTATCTCCCAGGATTGACAAGCTCTCTCCTAGGGCTGTCAAGTGTGTCTTCGTCAGGTACTCAAGAACATAGAAGGGGTACAAGTGTTATGATCCGTTGCACAGGAGGTATTTAGTCAGTGCTGATGTTACCTTTTTCGACTCTGTTATGCACTTCTCAGCTACAGGTGATCGGTTGGTATCCTCTGACACTACTGATGCTATATACATGCCACCACCACCATCACCCCTACCACCTCCACCGCTACCATCTCCTACACCTCCTGTCACTCTGCTTGTTTCACCATTGCCATTCCACTATACCCGTAGACCTGCTTCTGCTCATGGTCACCGCTCATCATCTAGCTCGCCTGAGGTATGTTCTGAGAATATTAATATTGATGGATCTGATGACTTTCCTGAGCAGGATGTGTTACAGAGGCCAGATGAGGAGGCAGGTGATTTAAATCTACATATTGCTCTACGAAAGCAGAAGCGGAGCTGCGCGTCATATCCTATAGCATCTTCTGTGTCTTTTGATCACTTTACTGGAGAATTCAGGAACTTTGTCATTGCATTATCAGCGGTGGATATTCCACAAAATTATCAAGATGCGTTGAAGGATAGTCGGTGGCGTTTAGCCATGGAGGAAGAAATGGCTGCTCTTCAGTCCAGAGGCACCTGGAGCCTTGTTACTGCACCTACTGATGTGTCTACAGTTAGATGCAAGTGGGTCTTTACAGTTAAGCAGAACGCAGATGGCAGCATTGACAGATACAAGGCACGCCCTGTTGCTCGTGGCTTTACACAGACATATGGGGTGGATTATCTTGATACATTCTCGCCGATTGCTCGCCATTCCACCCTACGGACCCTCCTCTCTGTTGCGGTTACTCGTTATTGGCCACTATACCAATTATATGTGAAGAATGCATTCTTATACGGTGACTTACAGGAGGAAGTCTACATGCAACAACCACCTGGTTTTGCTGTTGAGGGGGAGTATCCTAAGGTGTGCAGATTTCATAAGGCTATCTATGGCCTTAAGTAGAGCCCCAGAGCTTGGTTCCAGAAGCTCTCAGACCTGTTTGAGAAACAGGGGTACAAACGTTCTAATGCAGATCATTCCTTGTTCGTATAGAAGACACCCAGAGGTATTATTGCAATTATGGTGTGTGTAGACGATATCCTGATTACAGGTGATGATGAACAGGGAATTCAGGGGGCAAAAGAAATGTTGGGTAGTGAATTCGTCACCAAGGACCTTGGAGTTCTTAGATATTTTCTGGGATTGGAGTTTGCCAGAAATCCTCATGGGTTGGTAATGACCCAGAGGAAATATGTCACTGACCTGTTGAGTGAAACAGGAATGCTTGATTGCCGACCTGCACCTACACCTATGGATCCCAGTATGAAATTATATGATGATGGCACTGATGAGGTGGATAAGAGAAGATACAAAGAACTGGTGGGCAAGCTTCTCTATGTTACTATTACCAAGCCCGATATCTCCTTTGCTGTGAGTCGAGTAAGCCAGTTCATGGAGCAACCACGTCAGGTACACATAGATGCTATACATATGATACTCAAGTACCTTAAGTCATCTCCAGGTGTGAGTCTGTTGTTTAAGAGAGGCAAGGAGGTTACTATCTCAACATGTGCAGATGCAGATTACGCAAGATGCCCTAAGGATAGGAAGTCCACCATTGGGTTTGCTGTGTATGTTGGAGCTTCTCTAGTCTCATGGAGAAGCAAGAAGCAAACGGTTGTAGCAAGGTCTAGTGTTGAGTCTGAATATAGGGCTATGGCCCAGGTCAGTACAAAAATGATGTGGGTAAAGGTTGTGCTTACAGATCTATATCTAGAAGTCCCGCTTCCTATGGCTCTGGAATGTGACAATCAGGCGGCTTTATTCATTGCAAATAATCCACCATTTCATGAACGAACCAAGCACAATGAGGTTGATTATCACTTCATACCTGATATGATTCAGAAGGATTTTATCGTTACATCCCATGTTAGCTCAGAGGATCAAACTGCAAACATTTTTACCAAGGCATTACATCGAGGGCCATTCCAGAAATGTTCGTCCAAGCTGAGCATGATTGATATTTATGCTCCACCTTGAGGAGGAGTGTAGAGATATATTATTCTCCTCTGTACCTTTCTAATATTTTTCTTTTCCTGTTGGACTCTTTATGTATTTTACCCATAGGCTTCTCTCCTATATAAGAGAGCCTAGGGCGTATGGATTAAACAAGTTTTCTCATTTTCCCAACAGATGTCTTATTGGTTTTTGTTCTCCCCATTTTATTATCTTCTCATAAGTCCATTGATGTCATCTTTTCCGACCAGTATGGGAGAAAGGAGGAGTATTATGTAGAGTCCTATCGCTCATATTCAGATTCTTCAATGCAGATGTCAGGCAAGCTGTCATACTCTATAGTTCACATTCAGACTCGATGTTCAGATTGGTTCCGAGTCTTCAGTTTTGTTAGAAAATCGGAAGCGGAAGCGGAATGATAAAACAGAGCATAATCTCTAAGATAAACATGGGAACACCATAATTTTACGTGGAACCCTACTCCATGAGGAGCGGGATGAAACCACGGGAGAAGCCCTCAAAGGGGCGGATACTTCATTACTTTTTCTCAATGGATACAGGAGGTCTGAGCTCCTTATATAGCCTCTGCAGAGCCTCCAAGTCCCACCGTTGGACGATGTGGGACTAAACACTAGATGGGGTAAATGAATCTCCTCCAGGATCCATTTACCCTGCTACAACACAATGGGCACATACAACGAATGCTCCAATACTCCCCCTCAAGCTGGAGCATGCAATGCTCAGCTTGGACAAAAAGAAATAAACTCAACTCAACGCTACAGGACACTACGGACAATATCAACCCAACGCGCACATTGTTGCAGTCGAGGATGTTGCTTCTCATGTCGTGTAGGTGAGGAGGATGAACGGGCTGGAGTGTGAGTCAACTGAAGACTCGGAATCTGACCATCGAGTCTGAACTGCGCCTGAAGTCTCCTCGTCGGAGAACTGGGTCTCTCCCATCTGGCTCAGAGAATGGTGCACTGCTCTGGTGTACCTATGATACCACATGAAAACCCTTGCCAACATGGCATAGGGAATGGTCCTCTGCTCTGGAGTCCCTATGGCTCACATGAAAACTCTGGCCTGACAACTAGAAGAATGATGGGGACCACGAACAAATGATGGCAACATATGCGCATCTGAAAATGACCGTAATCATATGCGTGTCTGAAACTGGAGACTCGGAGATGTCTGATGTCGAGTCTGGAATCTGAATGGCTTGTAATCTGAAATCTAGAAAATCTGGAAAAACTGACAAACTGGCCTGAGACTCTAAACATATACTCCCCTTTTCTCCCATACTTGTCGGAAAATGAACATCGACAAAGTTAGGAGAAGACAAGATAAAATGGGGGAAAACTAATTAGCCGATCACAAAATCTTCTTCGGCTTTTCAAAACATGAACAATTTTCTTTCTAGGCTATTTCCTTTTTTTTATCCGTCAAAAAAAAATTTTAAACATTTTTTAAAAACATTTTTAAAGCTGTTTCTATTTTTTTCGGCTTTTCTTTTTTTTTAAAAAATTGTGCGTACGGCTTTTTCTTGTACGCGCCTCTTTTTTTCGCAATTTTTTTTTCTTTTTTTCGCATTTTTTTAAAAATACGGCTGATTGGACCAACTTACTCTCTCTCTCTCTTTTTAAACCCCTGGGCTTTTTACACGGCCTGCCCCCACTAAACAAAAAGTTTTTTTTAAACTGCCTACGTCCCCTCCTTTTTATTTTTTTCACTGTGGCCTGTGGGCCTATTTCTTTCCTCCCCTTTTTTTTATAAAAACGCCGCCCCTCGTTAGGGTTCCCTCAAGGGAGCCCAGAGAATAATGATGGACGCCGCCAGCGAGTTGGACTCGCCTGCAGAGATGATCGCTTGGAAGGTTGCCGCTTGGACTCGTGGGATTCAACCGACGAGGAGGAGGAGGGGAGCATCATACACGGACGGGGCCGCCTGCGCGAGGGCATCATCGTTGGGGATTTTAGTGGTGGTGCCGCCTACTCCACCGTAGGAGGCGTTTGCATGCTCGAAGGCACGCCACTCCTCGTGTCTCCTATTTCGCGGGATAGGGAAAGGGGGTTCGAGCGCGGCCTGGGAGGACTAGATCTTTGAGGCGGCGGTGCTGGCGGCTCCGCCCCTGGAGTGCGCCGCCGAAGGACTGTAGAATCGCGCACGCCGCCTCCAGGAGCCTTCTGGAGCTGTCGCATTGAGATAGAGATGCGCTGCAACTTCGGGTAGGACAGGAGATCGCGTTGGGAGCGCCGCCTATCGCTAGGACAGGATGGGGTTTGCGGTCTGGAACCGCCTGGAAAGGGCGCATATGCCAAGGCGACGCAAATGCCTGGACGAGGTCTAGAGATGCGCAGGATAGCTGATGATCTTCCGCCTGAGCATCGAGAAGCGTGGCGGCCTGCCGCCTGCAAGAGTACTCCGATATCAGTCTGGGAGGAGATGTATGCCAAGAAGCATGACGGCCAAGATTAGGGTTTTGTGAAGAAAACCCTAATTTCTTTCGAACAACATGATCATTGGAACTGAATAAGAGAAAATCTCTAGAACAGATAATGATCTTACAACTTGAACATAAATAATCAAGATGAGAATCGAATCTCGACAAAAATAATAAAACATGATTCCTCGAGAATCGAACCTGCCCTGATACCATGTTAGAAAATCGGAAGCGGAAGCGGAATGATAAAACAGAGCACAATCTCAAGAAAGATAAACATGGGAACACCATGATTTTACGTGGAACCCTACTCCGTGAGGAGCGGGATGAAACTACGAGAGAAGCCCTCAAAGGGGTGGATACTTCATTCCTTTTTCTCAATGGATACAGGAGGTCTGGGGCTCCTTATATAGCCTCTCCAGAGCCTCCAAGTCCCACCGTTGGACGATATGGGACTAAACACTAGATGGGGTAAATGGATCTCCATTTACCCTGCTACAACACAATGGGCACATACAACGAATGCTCCAACAAGTTTGAAGCGCACATGTATGCGATCATCAATTGTGTGGTCCCCATCTTTAATTTGGACTCAGAGTTTTCATGTGATCCACAGGGACTCCAGAGTAGAGATACCATTCTCTATACTATTGTGGGCAAGAGTTTTCATGTGGTTTTATATGGACTTAAAGGTAGAGATCCCATTTTCTAAGCAAGTATGTGAGAGACCCAATTCTCCGATGAGGAGACTTTCAGTCTCCAGCTACTGTGGTCTCTGACAAGGATATTTCCATGGTTTTTTCCAGTTCGGCCCTTCAGAGAGATTGAGTAGTTGCGGGCCAGAGTTCTCTTAGTGGAGACCCAATCTAGTTTCAGTGACTGACAGGCGCAATACAAAGCACATGTTCTACAACGAGGAGACACAGTTCAACTCACACACCATCCTCATTGTTCCTCCTCACCTGCACGGCAAGAGAAAAAACGTCCTCAACAACAATCGACAGTAGAGTATGCGTAGAGCTGATCTCGTTTGTAGTGTCTTGTATTGTGAGTTTGAGATTTCTGTCTATGTGTCCAAGCTGAGCATTGCATGCTCTAGCTTGAGGGGGAGTGTTGATGCATATGCGTCATGTGTAGATGGGTAATTGGATCCCTCCAGGGTACAATTGCCACATCCAGTGGTTTAGTCTCGCATTTATTAGTTGTGGGACTTGGACAGTCAGTAGGGGCTATATCAAAAGCCCCACAATCATTGTACCTGATGAGAAAGTTCAATAGAAACACAAGTCTTTTGAGTTCTCCCGTGGTTTCATCCCGCTCCTTAGGAGTAGGGTTCCATGTAAAATCCCGATGTTCGTCATTGTTTATTCTATTTCTCTGATATTATGCTTCCGCATTCTAGTTTTCAACAACCTTTATTAACGAAATAAAGAACCTAAAACCTAGCTCACCCCGCGCAGCCGCCGTTGCCAGCCATCCCACGCAATCGCGCAGCAGCCAGTCACAACACAACATCGACAGTAGTTGCCTCCGCCACCACCAGACCGACAACAGCAGTCCAGGCCATCGCCACCGGCACCCTGCAGTGGAGCCCTAAGGCTGCCACCTCCATTCCCGCATCCCTTGTTGTCTTCTGCGTGTGTCGTCTCCTGTTAGGTATGTTTCTGGGTTTCTAAGGTGTGATTAGATTATCTAAAAATACCCTAGTTACCCAAGAGGCCTCCAATGGATGGAAAAGGTTGTGGTATGAGTCTACACACATAATCATCTTCTCGTATGTCAGTGAAGACGCAAGTATTTCTGTTTATAGACCCAATCTTAGATATTGTTGTCATCATGTCAGACAACAAAGCAGATGTTTCATCCCTGGGTGCCTTCAAATGTCTAGCACCCATCGTCAAGATGAATGGAACGAATTATGAACTTTGGGCCATGCGGTTCATGAGCCTAATGCACTGTAATGGCAACAAGCGCATCCTCATGAAAGACGAGCCAAGAGATGGTTAATGCCTCATGGGAGGTAGACAACACTTATACGTGTGTGTGGCTATCTGGTACTGTATTAATGGAGACAACCAATGATATTCTGAGTCAGCCTACTACAAAGGCTGTGTGGGACATTCTCGTTGCTACGTACTCTCCAGCAAAAACGAGTCGAAGATACTACAACTTCAGTATGATATCTTCATGTCGAAGCAGAATGGTCGTCTTCTCCATACCCTTTACACTTCTCTAAGGGGTATGTTTGAGAAGCTTCATGGTTTCATTCCCTTGATCGCCACATAGAGTAGCTCAAGGTGTAAAGAGATTCGATGATGACCCGAGTTTTTCTAGCAACACTTGATCCTGAATATGACGCTGCTCGAGCACAGATTCTTATTGATGCCACCATACCTCCAATGGAGGAGGCATATCGCAGATTAAGCATGTTCCCTATATCTTATGGTGGTATAGAGCAGTCTCAGACCTCTTCAGCTATGGTTGCATCTCATAGTAGGGGAGAGTACCGTGGTCGTGGTAACCGTGCCATAGGAGAGGGTAGTCGACCCCGTCAACCGCGTACCTACTGCTATAGGTCAGACCACTCTGAGGAAACATGTTAAGCATGAGTTTCCTGCTTCAGCACGTGTTACAGAGCAGACTCATCATGTTGGTAGTCCATCACCTGCATCTAATCAAAGATTCGATGAGCTTGTAGCGCATCTCAGAGAGATTATGCCTGCTCCTGGGTCAACCAGCTCTCCTTCAGGATCCTCAGAGGTAGCTGCCTCAACATAAACATCCACATCGGGTATAGCATATGCTCTTACTAACTGTTACATGGCAGATCTGTCAGAATGGATTATGGATTCAGGAGCATCCCATCATCTTTGCAGTGATAGAGGTCAGTTTAGTACTTATAATCCGACTCAATCAGGGAGATCGGTAGTAATAGCATATGGGTCATACTCCCCCATCACTGGTCAGGGCGAGGTGCAGTTAACTCCTGCAATGCGACTTCAAATTGTTCTTTATGCTCTTGAATTTTCTATGAATTTATTGTCCATTAGTCAAATCACCAAGGATTTACATCGTCGTATCATATTTGACCCATCTGCTCTTGTGTTTCAAGGCATTCTTACGAGAGGGTGATTGGATCTGGCCGTAGTCAAGAGGGTCTATATAGACTGGTACAATCTCCATATGTTGATGCTTCTTCTCTTCACACTGGATCCGTTTCTCCCTATGTATGGTATCTTTGATTTGGTCATCTTCCTCTGCAGAAGCTGTGTCACGTACTTCCACAGATTTCTCCTCGCTCTATCTTTCAGTGTGAGGCCACCACTTTGGGAAGCATCATCAGTCTACATTCCAGAGTCGTCAGGGTCAAAATAGTCTGTCTTTTTGAGTTAATTCATCTTGATATTTGGGGTCCAAGTTGTGTCCCAAACCATGAGGGGAATTGGTTTTCTTTTGTTGCTGTCAATGATTTTTCAAAATTGTTGTGGGTCTTTCTTCTTAAAAACAAGTCTGATGTTGGCCATGTTATTCGGTCTTTTATTCATGAGATAAGGAATGCTTTCTCTGCAAATGTCAAGTATATTCGTTCCGATAATGCATTAGAATTTTACAGTATTCAACTCTCTCAATTTCTTAGAACCTATGGTATTGTTCATCGGACTTCTTCTGCTTATACATCTCAACATAATGGGGTGGCTGAACAAAAACATCGTCACCTTTTGAATGTTACCAAGACCCTCTTGATCCAGAGTCGTGCTCCTAGTTCTTACTGGGGGATGCGGTTCTAACTGCTTTCTACCTGCCTACCTGGTGAATCGTATGCCCTCATTGGTTCAAGAGGAGAAGATCCCATTCTCGATTGTGTTTCCTGAGACGGATCTTTTCTCTCTTACACCTCATGTTTTTGGGTCAGTTGTTTTTGTTCATCAGATGTCTCCACGTCTTGACAAGCTCTCTCCTAGAGCCGTCAAGTGTGTTTTTGTTGGGTATTTCAAGACCCAAAAGGGATACCGTTGTGACCCCGTTCGATGAAAGTATTATATTAGTGCAGATGTCACCTTCTTTGAGTCTATTATATATTTCTCCCCTACAGGTGACAAGCTCATTCCTTCAGAGAATGAAGAAGAGGTATACATGCCTTTACCTATGATTTCGTTTACTCCAAGCTCCACTTCACCACCATCGACACCACCACCACCTCCTCCTCCACCTGCCACACCTGCTTTCTTTCCGCAGGTTTATCAGTACAGACCTCGTACTCATGTGCCTCCTCCATCATCCAGCACGCTCCAGGTATGTTCTGAGCGTTTGAGTTCTACTAATGGCACTGGTGATTTGCATGTACAGATTGATGTGCAGGATGCATTAGATGATCCGGTCAGCTACTGAGGAAGCTGAGGACCTTGATGTGCATATTTCCTTACGGAAGAAGAGGCATCCATGCACCATGTATCCTCTTGCTTCCCATATCTCTTCAACTCTCAGAGGAATTTCAGAGGTTTGTTGTGGGTCTGTCGACTGTGGAAATACCACGGTCATATAAGGAAGCATTGCAGAGTAGTCAGTAGAGTCTGGCTATGGAGGAGGAGATGGCAGCAATACAGTCTTGCAATACTTGGAGTATTGTTCAGACTCCCCATAATGCATCTGTTGTTGGCAGCAAATGGGTGTTTACGATGAAACACCGTGCAAACGGTACTGTGGATTGGTATAAGGCCAGACTTGTTGCTCGTGGATTCACCCAAACTTATGGGGTGGATTATCAGGATGCATTTTCTCTAGTTGCTCGTCATTCTACGCTGCGGATTCTCATTACTGTTGTGTGGTACGTGATTGGCCGTTATTCCAATTAGATGCCAAAAATGCATTCTTGTATGGGAACTTACAGGAGAAAGTCTAAGTATAGTAGCCATCGGGGTTTGCTGCTGAGGGGGAATCCCATATGTGTGCATACTTCACAAGGCCATCTATGGCCTTAAGCCGAATCTGAGGGCTTGATTTCAGAAGCTCTCAGAGTTGATTGAACAACAAGGGTTTGTCAAATGTACCGCATATCACTCTTTTTTTGTTAAGAGAACCCAGAGAGGTACTGTTATTATTCTGGTCTATGTAGATGACATTATTGTTACATGCAGTGATGAACAAGACATTCAGGCAGCTAAGGATTTCCTTGGACAACAGTTTGTGACCAAGAACCTTGGTAGTCTTCATTACTTTCTGGGTCTAGAATTTGCAAGAAATCAACGTAGGATGGTAATGACGCAAAGAAAATAGGTCATTGTCCTCCTATCTGAGATGGGCATGACATGGCTAGACCAACTACCACTCTAATGGATGCAAATGCTAGGCTCTATGATGATGACTCTGAGGAGGTGGATAAGAGACGATATATAGAGCTAGTAGCTAAGTTGTTATATGTCACTATTACCATGCCTGATATATCATTTGCTGTTAGTATGGTCAACCAGTTTATGAAGCAACCCAGGCAGGTCCATATGGATGTAGTAAACATGATCTTGAGGTATCTGAAGTTTTCTCCAGGTGCATGACTTCTGTTCAGAAGAGACACGTCTCTCACAGTTACTAGATGTGCTGATGCAGACTATGTTGGGTGTCCCAAGGACAGGAAGTCCACGTCAGGCTTCACTGTGTTTATAGGTAGCTCGCTAGTTTCATGGAAGAGTAAGAAACAGACAGTTGTGGCTAGATCTAGCGGTGAATCAGAGTATAGATCCATGGCCCAAGGGAGCACAAAAATGATTTGGGCCAAGTCTGTCTTGACTGACCTAACTATTGAGGTGCCTCTTCCTATGCACCTCAAATGTGATTACCAAGCCACTTTATTCATAGATAATAATCCAGCCTTCGATGAAAGAACAAAGCACATCGAAGTGGATTTCCATTACACCCATGATCTAATTCAGAAGGGACTTATTTCCACCTTTCACGTTGCTTCAGGCAACCAGATTGCAAATGTGAACCCCCGAGGATCCGGGTGCCCTTTACGTCATATTCGCAATATTACATTCATTGGCATCGCATTAAAAGTATGAATTTATGGGAAATTTTTTCGCGCTGCAACAATTGCACATGACATTCCAACCACATTCATCAGATTCAACAAGACAATTGTCACCAAAATTTTATTCCATTTATTTTCATAATATATACAAGTGTAAATCAGAGTCTAACAGTACATAAAGTAATCTCAAAATTTTTAAGCAGAAGAGAAAGGAAGCATAATACATAATAATTTGAACCAAAAATTGAAACAAAAACAACATACCGTCTGGTATATACTCGGTCTCCTGAAGTCATCAATAGCTACTGAGCTGCAGGCTTTTTGTCTGCCAAAACATGTTGGGAACGAAGAGACGTCAGCGGGCACTGGTACCTCCCAAAAACTTATAAAAATAAACAGGCATTTATTATGTTCAAAAGTAAGCAAGTAGAAAGGCAGGAACAAGTAAAGTTTGCATCTACTTGCTTGAGTAAATAGGTTTTCAAGCCTCTTCTAAGCATCTCCCATAAACACCCATTGTTCTAACATTTTTCATATATAACATATTTATTTCGTAATCAAATGTTCATAATTGTATGAGTGTATGTAATGTATATATTTCTATATTATCATATTGACTAGATATCACATCTGTGGATTTTGACGATGTGAAAGATGGAATTGGATTGTTTATGGATTTACTTGAATCTCAAGTCTAATGGATAATCATTTCCTACCAACACAACTTTTGATTGTAACTCTCCAATTTCAACTTCAACTGTCTCAGATGCAACTTTAGATGACTTAGATGTAGATATGGATGATCTGAATGTAGAATCGTCAAGTCTGTTGGCGAAAGTAAAACTCAAGCAGTGAGGTAGCCTACAAATGGCTCTTCCGTCTCGCCCTCTAATTGAAAGTGCGGTCCAATAGAGGGATATGTCTACTCCAAAACTACGCCACTGAGACGGGTGAGAGAGACTCTCCGAAAAGTCACTCTATAAAACAACCCGATCGGCAACGGGCAAACGAGCTCGTACGAAAAACAAAAAACCAAGGATCCCCCGCATGGGTATCCTAAAACAGAGGGTCAACGGAACTGTCTAAAGTCGGGATCCCAATGAGGCGTAAAAACACTGCGAGCTCGCGTAAAAACCGTGAAAGGGATTGGGATCCTAGACCCGCGCACTTGGCAGCCGCTGCCCTAACTGAGCTTCCTTTCCTCCGCACAGTTGAGGGTCACCGCACCCTCGCACAGTCAGGCATAAGAGTCACCAAGACTGGCACTATACATTATCAATTATTGCTGATTTACCATGTTCTTACTTTCACCCTTATGTCAAGTTTTATCATCCAAATTTCCAAACCTAGACTGACATTCCCTTTATTTGAAACGATTTTTAATATTGAATGATGGAACATACTTTTCAACGACAATCTTTTCCCTTGCAAATTTGGATTCAAGATTCATGCACTATACTCGATCAAATTACATGAGATTATTTGAAATCTTCAGGAGTATGCATTCAATTAGCCTTATATATATAGATTGGTTTGATCAATATTTATTTTCAAAAGCTATAATTCATAGAAATTCTTAAGGGTGACATAATAGATCGTCATATTTCTCCATGGAAATCATAGCCTTTCCAATCCTATATTGTGATTATCAATCATCAAGAATGTAGCCATAGTAATTTGGTTGACTCTTGCAAAACGTGTTGGGGTAGCCATACTTAGGTTAATCATTCATCAAAGTTGTGACTATTCTGTTGGAAAAAGTGAGCAATCTATTATTCCAAGGAACCCTAGGCTCTCTTATATAGGGAGAGACCTCACGGGTAAAATACATAGTAGTCCAGAGAGTAAACAGGAATTACGAAAAGGTACAAAACATAATAATTATATCGGTCTCTACACTCCACCTCAAGGTGGAGCATAGATGTCTATCATGCTCAACTTGGAAGAACATCTCTGGAAGGGTCCTCTGAGCAACGGCTTGGTGAATATGTCAGCAGTCTGATCTCCTGAGCTCACGTGAGATGTAGATATCAAGCCTCTCTGGATCAAGTATCTAGTGTAGTGGCAGTCAACTTCAATATGCTTTGTTCTTTCATTGAATACTGGATTGTTGGCAATAAACAATGCTGCATGATTGTCACAATGAAGCTGCATGGGTAAAGGTACGGCTATATGTAGATCCTCTAGCACAAATCGAACATACATCATCTCCGTGCTTGCTTGCGCCATGGCCCTATATTCAGATTTAGCACTGGACCTTGCCACAACAGTTTGTTTCTTGCTTTTCCAAGAAACCAGAGAGCTCCCAACAAAAACGGCAAATCCTGAGGTCGACTTTCGATCCTTAGGGCATCCTGCATAATCGACGTCTGCACATGCTGAAATAGATAAATCTGTGTCCTTTCGAAATAACAACCCTGAACCTGGAGAAGACTTTAGATACCTCAGTATCATATATATGGCATCCATATGAACTTGTCTTGGTTGCTCCATAAATTGACTCATCCGGCTTACTGCAAAGGCAATATCGGGTCGAGTTATGGTAATATAAAGGAGCTTACCCACCATTTCACTATATATCCTCTTGTCTACTTCAGCAGTGTCATCGTCATACAACTTCATCCTTGAATCCATGGGAATACTCGATGGTCTACATTCAACCATGCATGTTTCAGTGAAAAAATATGTAATGTACTTCCTTTGGGTCATCACCAGACCCTGTGCATTCCTGGCAAATTCCATCCCCAGAAAGTATCTTAGGGTTCCAAGATCCTTCGTGACGAACTGACGGCCCAGAAATGCTTTTGCCCTCTCTATTCCCTGAACATCATCTCCTATAACCAGAATATCATCAACATAGACCATGATGACAACCGTACCTGCAAAAGACTTCTGAATAAACAACGAGTGATCTGCATTTGATCTTTTGAACCCCTGTCGTTCAATCAGATGGGAAAGCTTCTGGAACCACGCCCTTGGGCTCTGTTTAAGGCCATAAATTGACTTGTGAAGTCTACACACCATATGCTTCTCCCCCTCAGCAGTGAACCCTGGTGGCTGCTGCATGTAGACTTCCTCCTACATATCTCCATACAAGACGACATTCTTGACATCAAGTTGAGATATAGTCTAGTCACGTACCAAATCAACTGATATAAGAATGCGAAGAGTAGAGTGACGAGCCACTAGAGAAAAAATATCCATATAGTCCACGCCATAGGTTTGTGTGAAACCTCTGGCGACCAGTCGTGCCTTGTATCGATCTAGACTGCCATCAGCATGGTACTTAACTGTGAATACCCATTGACAGCTAACAATGGAGGCGTCAGGAGGAGCATTAACCAAGCTCCATGTGCCACGAGACTGTAAGGCACGCATCTCGTCTTCCATAGCCACACGCCAGCAATCAATCTTCATAGCTTCTTGATAGGTCCGTGGTATGTCCACGGAAGACAAAGCTGCAGCAAATCTCTGAAAGTCGCCTGTGAGGCGATGAAAAGACACCTGGGAAGCAAAAGGATAAGACGCACACGTCCGCTTCTGCTTCCGGATAGCAATAGGAATATCAAGGTCATCGTCCAATATACTGGATGGTGTAGTCTCCTGCAATGAAGAATCCTGCACATGTACCATATCTAACCCGTCAGTAGCGATGCCATCTGAACATACCTGAGGCGTGATGGATGCCTGACGTGTAGCCTGAGCAGGACCTGACCGACACGAATAGAATTTTGGTAAAGGTGGAATAGGAGGTTGTGAAGGTAGTGGTGGTGGTGGAGGTGACGTTGGGTTAGGTGACGTAGCAACTGGAGCAGGAGTGGACTCAGGTGAACTCAAACTAGGAGGCGGAGGGACATAGACATCATCGTTGGTAGTGGATGGGACCAACCTGTCACCTGCAGGGGAAAAATACATAACAGACTCAAAAAACGTGGCATCAACACTGACAAAGTATTTATTGTTTATGGGGTCATAACAGCGATAGCCCTTCTGAGTCCGAGAGTAACCTACAAAAAAACACTTGACAGCTCTAGGAGAGAGTTTGTCAAGTCCAGAAGACATAAGATGAACAAACACAACAGTACCAAAGACACGATGAGTAAGTGAGAATAATTCCTTATTAGGAAAAATGATAGAAAGAGGAATTTTCTCACCAAGGATAGATGACGGCATACGATTGACCAGGTAGCAACCTGTAAGGACAACATCTCCCCAAAAAGTGATAACCTTGTATATGTGTAAAGGTTATGATGCATCGCTAACCAAGACAGTTTATTTCTTTCCACCTTTTAGTCAAAATTGTGGCATGCGTTGTCCTGTGACAACCCTGTATATGTGTAAAGGTGCTCCTTGTATGCGAAAACAACGATGCCCATTACTTCTGTCGATCCGACACTTCAACATGTCAAGCGCATATTTGGTATATTTCTCATCGTGTATAATGCAATTACGCGCCTCCTCCTGACGGTCACAGAAGTAACTATTGCAGTTGTAATGTGTCTGCAACACCAATGCCACAACTAGCAAGCTTCTTGATTCCTTAAGAACATCGTTGTAGCTCTCAGAAAAGTTTGTGGTCGTGTAACCAAACCTAGACCCCCCATCAAATGCAATCGTCCAATAATCGTCCAATGTTCTTTTGGACAATCATGTGTGTCAAACTACTTTGCAACATTCTCATCACTCCTTAAGTTTGTCCATGTAAGTGTGCCACTTTGATTGCGAATAGACTTTTCCCGCCCTCATGACCATTCACTTCAGTGTTTGATTTTTGTGGGCATCATTGAAATCGCTACCCGTGTGTCATAGACAGAAGCGTCAATGGATGTATGGTAGAAGAAATTGTACCTTCGGGTATCTAAACGCAACACGTATCCCAGGAGCACGATCAGATAACATACAAATCGATTCAGCACGGTCATGGAAAACATGCAAACGAAGCCTCTCCAGAAACCAAGCCCAACTAAGGCCATCCTCCTAGTTGACAAATGCAAATGCCAACAATAAGATGTGGTTAGCTACATCGCTTGAGAAAGTAATAAGAATCTTCTGCTTATACCTTCTGTACATGTGTGTACCATCCACACTAATAATGGGTCTGCAATGTCTGAATACCTCAATAAAATGTCAAAATGCCCAAAAGGCCCTCTCAAATAGCTCTCTTTCGTTCACTGTTGTTGTGTCATTATCTGTAACCGAACATGTAATACTCTCTTCAAAAGCCCTAAAAAGATACGGAAGTTCGTTGTAAGATCTCTATTCCCTTCCTCCTTGCATCCCCAAACCCTTCTTCTGCTCCCATGGAAGCCAAAGTCATCCTGAATTGATGTCTGCAAAAATGATACCTTGACTGAGGGAGATATTTTTATTTGATTAAGAAATTTGAGTGCCATAAAGTTGCAAACCAACTGTGGATGGTCTTTATTAACAATACGATTCAATTAATTGGTCGACGATGACTACGCAATCTCCACAAACAACCTCTGGCATGTTCACTGCAGTGTATATCCCAGACCTTCTTGTCTGATTCCACTACCGTGAAGTTGTAATGTCGTTTGATATGGAAAACCTTCACAGAGTACACCAAATCGGCTTTGCATTTGAAAAGCATCTCGTTTTTCAACTCGTTGCTCAGACTAATCCCATCATCACAGTTCATGCAATCTTCGTCATTCAAAATATATCCATCACCTCCTCTCATGTTCAAAAATGGTATGTCAGACACGATATAAGTTTCAAGATGATCCTGCTCCTCACTATCATCATTTTCCATCTCGTCATCGGTATTCTGTGGCAAGGATTCCATTAACCTGTCAAGTTCTAGATCATTAACATGAGTACCTACACAAGGACTCATATCCATCACGGGAGAAACATATGTATTTTCACCTTGAGGTACAGATCCATGAGATACTGATCCGGCATAGAAATAATGAGTAAATATCACGAGCCGATATGCAACACCCATCTTCTCAGCATATTCCACAATCTCTCGGACATCATCATCAAACTCGATGCACCCAATGTAAAAAGTTGCACCATCTTGGGACATTATATGAAACACTTGTAATTCGAGTCCTTGCGATAACTCCAACCTGAACACGGACTTGATATGCTCAATCAACCTCGAGAATGACATTTTGTGACCAATCTTGATGGTTTTCATACAACCTCCTACATAGGTCACGTCCTTACTCGACTTCGAAATTGTTCCACCACAGTGACAAAAACAACGAACTTCGCTAGACATCATAAATTCCATTACATCAACAATAATTGATTAGTGATGAAAAATCTATAATTTAGCATAAACCATAACACTCAAAAATACCTAAAACTCTAACCCACGATATATAATACTTTCCTTGAAGTTGGGGAAGGTGAGGGAGTGAATGTTGGTCGGCAGTGGCGGGCCCGTCGCACGGACGAAGCCAATGGAGACGACGAGGCGACGATGGTCGCAGGGGGCGGAAGAGGAGAGGGAAGGGAAAAGACTAATCGAGGGTGGGGGTTCTGTCCGCCCGCGCTGGATTTATCCCCGATCAAAGCCGCCTCTTCAAGAGGCGGCTTATCTACGGTACATAACAAAAAAAAATTCTCAACCGCATATAACAAATATGTTTTTAAACATACCCGTAGGAGGAATTTTCCTCAAGAGAGGCTTCTAAAGGATGCAACCATGTCGGCGGTGCCCAAGATCCCCACACCTGAAGCATTTGAGTGCGTTGCGACAAGCCACAACCTGATGTCTTGCCTCTCTGCATTTGAAGCATCTCAAAGGTCTAGAACTCTCAGCCACCAGCATCGCAGAGCATCGAATCGGCCTTCAAACCCACACTGCGTCCTTTACAACTCCTAGCGGAGCAATGCCTCGACCCCGCCCCTTCGACCAACCACCATCTTTTAGCCTTCACCGATCTGCTGAGCTTCTTCCTCAACCACCTGAGCACATGCCGCTTCCACTCATCCTCCTACATTCGACATGTTGCTTCGAAACCTAGCTCAAGCGTGTTGGAGTATTTGTTATGTGCGCCTATTAAGTTGTAGCAGGGTAAATGGATCCTGGAGGAAATCCATTTACCCCATCTAGTGTTTAGTCCCACATCGTCCAACGGTGGGACTTGGAGGCTCTGGAGAGGCTATATAAGGAGCCCCAGACCTCCTGTATCCATTGAGAAAAAATAATGCATAGCATGCCCCATTAAGGGCTTCTCCCGTGGTTTCATCCCACTCCTCAAGGAGTAGGGTTCCACGTAAAATCTCGTGTTCTTTTTCGTTCTTTATTTCTTTATTCCATGTTTACGCTTCCGCTTCCGATTTTCTAACATGGTATCAGAGCGGGTCGATTCTCGAGGATTTCAAGATCTTATATATGTTCGAGATTCATTATGTTTTATGGTGAAGATTTGTTGATCGTGTTCAAGAACTGTTCTAGTCTGATTATTATTCTGAGTTCTGGAGTCTGTTCAAAGATGTTCTAGGGTTTTCTCATGAAACCCTAAATCCATGTTGCATGCCGAAGATGATCCCAGCCTCATCCTCAGCGCAGAACAGCACCGCTGTGTGAGGGCAGTCCCAAGCCCTACCCCTTCTATGCGGCACCACCATCGGCTCAGGCGGAGCATCTTCTCCTTTCGCAACCCAGGCGGCAGGCGCGATCTTCGCGCGCGGCGATCCTTCTTGGGCTCCTCATCGTAGGAGCCTCGCAGCTCCCAGATCTCCAAGGTGGCGCAACTCTATCGCGCCTCCAGCCCTAGCGGAGCCTCCTCTTCGCGCGCACAGCGCCCTGGCGCAGACAGCGTTGGTCGATGAAGGCTCCCATGTACTCGAAGCGGCGTCGTATCACCTCCGCGGCAAGCCCTAGCCGCCAAGGTGGTACCACGCGCTACCTCCAGACCTTGCGCGACATCCACACGCCCACGTATCTCCCAGGCTTCTCTCTCACGCAGCAGGCGGTGCGACCAGGCGCTAGCCCCATCACGCGGCGGCGTTCCGATGGGAGACTGTGCGTGATGCACCTCAGGCAGAGCCCCCTACGGCTCCCTCTTCCCGATCTCGTTGGCGGCGATGGGTCCCGATGGCGCAGGCGGCGCTCTCCGCGCGACCCCAGGGCGGCGGCATGAAACCCCCGAATGTGGGGGCTACTATTGCGTCACGTGAGAACCCTAAGGGCTAAGGCCCAGCTTTAAAAAAAATATGGTTATTTGTTTGAGGGGTCAGACCGTGTATTTAAAAAAAATGAAGAGAGATAGTCAAAAAAATGAGAGGGGTTGTTTCTGAATTTAAAAAAAAAAAGAGTGAGAGATTTCAAAAAAAAGGAGAGAAGTTAAAAAAAAGGGACACGTACACCGGAAAAAAAGCCGTACGCAAAGCAAAAAAAATTTTTGGAGGCTTATAAAAAAATGCAAAAGCCAAAAAAAAGGAAAAAATGTTTTAAAAAAATGTTGATGAAAAGCCGAAAAAAAAGGTTGAAACGGCTTCTATAAAAATGTTAAAAAAAATTACGGCTTAAAAAAATTGAAGAAAAGCCGCAAGTGATGTTTTGTCCTCTATTTATCTTGTCTTCTCCCAACTTTATCGATGTTCATGTTCCGACAAGTACGGGAGAAAGGGGGAGTATATGTAGAGTCACAGGTCTTGATCCAGATTCCATATTCAGATACCACTCTCCAGACCATCCAGATGATCATTCAGATATCAGACTCTACAGTTCGGTTTCAGACTCGACGATCATTGTTTCCGAGTATCCAGTTTCAGACACGCACGAGTGTGCGGTCATTTTCAGATGAGCATATGTTGCCATCATTGTCAGAGGTCCCCATCATTCTTCTTGTTGTCATGCCAGAGTTTTCATGTGAGCCATAGGGACTCCAGAGCAGAGGACCATTCCCTATGCCATGTTGGCAGGGGTTTTCATGTGGTATCATAGGTACACCAGAGATGTGCACCACTCTCTGAGCCAGATGGGAGAGACCCAGTTCTCCGACGAGGAGACTTCAGGCGCAGTTCAGACTCGATGGTCAGATTCCGAGTCTTCAGTCGACTCACACTCCAGCCCGTTCGTCCTCCTCACCTGCACGGCATGAGAAGCAACGTCCTCGACTGCAGCATGTGCGTGCTGGGTTGATATTGTTCGTAGTGTCTTGTAGCGTTGAGTTGAGTTTCTTTCTGTTTGTCCAAGCTGAGCATTACATGCTCCAGCTTGAGGGGGAGTGTTGGAGTATTTGTTATGTGCGCCTATTGAGTTGTAGCAGGGTAAATGGATCCTGGAGGAGATCCATTTACCCCATCTAGTGTTTAGTCCCACATCGTCCAACGGTGGGACTTGAAGGCTCTGGAGAGGCTATATAAGGAGCCCTAGACCTCCTGTATCCATTGAGAAAAAGTAATGCATATCATGCCCCGTTAAGGGCTTCTCCCGTGGTTTCATCCCGCTCCTCAAGGAGTAGGGTTCCACGTAAAATCTCGTGTTCTTTTTCGTTCTTTATTTCTTTATTCCATGTTTACGCTTCCGCTTCTGATTTTCTAATAAAGCGGCTACTCCGAAGTCCGAAGGTCCACTCGCCAACTGTCGCACGACACTTTCACCACTCACCCTAACCCTAGCTCGAGACACCCCCTTCATTTTTTTGAAATATCGTAATGCTAATTTGTTTTTTACAATATGGCTTACTTTAAAATCGACACCTTGATTGGGTTTTACTTAGATTTCATTGTTGGGATATTTTTGCTCGGTATCAAATTCTCAATTTCTTTAGAAGTTGAAAATAATGTTCAAATGACTAAAATCGATGGTGGTATTTACCTTCCTTCACATCCCTAAGGAGTCGCAATGGATCATCCGTGTAGGTATACTCAAGTTAGTACCTGGGGATACATACACTCTTTTCAAATCCACCACCTGTAGAAAAACCCTAAGATAAATCATGAACATTTACATGCAAATGATTTTCGTGTTAGTGATGATATTTCTTGTGATGAAAATGATGGTTCTAATCTAATCCTATTGTCTAAAGGAAAGACTAGTTAGCATGCGCTCACTATTCCATATCTAGGCATGTTATATTTTAGTCTTTATCACCGTACTGAAAATTTACTAATGTTGTATCTGACATCGTTATCCCTCAAACATTCCAGGATTCCCCCAGTGAGCCTTAGCAGTAAGAGCTATGCAATATGAGATGAATGTTCTGGTCCCATGGGGGTATGGACTGTGGTACTAATGCAGTCGATGTTGACTGCAAACAGGTCTTCAATGTCAAATACAAGACATGATTAGACGCCAAGGTCTACATTTAGAACTATGACATTGACTACTTGGACCATGCCGTTCGTTTGACCACTATGTTGATTCTGTTATTAGCAGTAGTTCGGAGCGATAGGGTCCTTCAAATTCAATAGTTTGATGTGAATAATGTATTGTTATATGGCGACCTCCAAATATGGAGTAGCCACATGCCTTTATGGATTGGGTGCAAGTCGCATAAGATTTGCCATCTTCACAAAGCTTTTTATTGGAGCAAACAGTGTCCTAGACACAACTTTCTTAGGTGGTGCATGCAGTTTGTCAGATCCTACGTCCTGTCACTTGTTTATATAATACCCTTGCAGTTTGCCAGCTCTTTTATAAGTGATGATAAACTAATGGGATTATATTGGCACTTGTTTATATAATACCCCTGCTGTCACGGTTAGTTATATATAGGGTGTCCTTAAGGAGATGCAAGTACTACACAAGCACTTTATCACCAAAGATCTTGGCCCGCATATATACTAAAGTGGCCCGCATATATACTTTTATCACAGTCAAAGTATGTTTACTAAAATATGAGATTTGGATGCTTGGATCAGATTCTGCTATTATATATATGGAGCCAGATGTCAAATTGTGTGATGATAACTCGAAAGGTTGATAGTACATGATCCTGGTATATAAGCTCCTCTAAGTTACTATACCAGACCAAATGTATACTCCGAGGTGAGTCGAGTCAGCCAACTTATCAACTCCACATGGGTACATCTTAATGTTGTGACACATATTTTGGGATCTCTCAAGGGTACACAACGTAAAGGGCTTTTCGTTAAGAAAGATTTCAATGTAGATAGTAGAATGCTCTAATGCAGATTATGTTGGTAATCAACATGACTAGAAATTTGCTACAGGATTCTATACCTTTGCTTTGATGGAGGGAATCTTGATTCACGTTGTAGCAAAAGATAGTGTAATTGCTCGTTTGAGTGCGATATTATGGTATCAGGTTGTCTCATACTACATCAGAGAAGGTGTGGGTTAGATTTATTTTATAGGACTTGAGCATTGGGATTATTGGATCTACTGAAATGCAGTGTGATAACTAAGTAGTTATTTTATTGCAAACAACATAGTCTTCTATGAGAGGACTAAGAGTGTGGAGATTGATTGTCACTGTATATTGTCAGTATACTTGCAATGTGATCAAGAAAAGACTTCTCCAATTTCCGCATGTCATCTACGAAGCAGCTTGTCGGTGTCTTGACCAAGTTGCTATCACGAACTCTATTTGATTAATATGCATCCAATATGAGTATGTATGATATTTATAATCCAAGTAAAGGGGAAGTGTTAGAATAGCTCTTGTGTTCGATGTCTTATTTCTCATTGTGTTCGTCTAATATTGCACAAGTACTAACATAACCATCATCCTTGCTCCTCGATAAGGAAGGGTTGATCCCTCATCATATAACAAGTCTTTTTTTTCCTATTATAGAAAATTGAATGGTGTCTGCGAAATGACAAGAGTAAAGTGAAAAAAATGGCTCAAGCAGATCCAGTTTGTAGTCCTTTGCTTAGTATTATGGGC
Source organism: Ottelia alismoides (assembly GCA_037367405.1). Lineage (NCBI taxonomy): Eukaryota > Viridiplantae > Streptophyta > Magnoliopsida > Alismatales > Hydrocharitaceae > Ottelia > Ottelia alismoides. Next base: position 330,076 of record JAZKJV010008567.1, read on the forward strand.
CATAGGCTTACTGGCAAGCATTCCTTTGTGCTTTAGGTACATAGGTTCGAGAGTTAGAAAATCATGTTGCCAAAAGAAAGGAGATAATCTCATTATTGAATAATACAAGAGGACCAATTTTACCTCATATACATCTTGATTACTTCACCGCCTTTGCCATCTGTAAAATGTGACCGATGTTTGAGCTGATGTCCCATACTAAAAAAAGATGAGAAGCATGTATTTCTGGATACACTAGGCAATTTGGACAAGTAAAATGTGTAGGGTGCTGGCACTGGAACAGTAAAAGAGGTAGCAACGTGCAGATATATGGGCTTGGAGCCAGCAGTCCTAGACTTCTTCAACTCAAACCACTTTTCTATGGCCAATTCAGAATTACCTTGAAATAATTCCTGTAGAGAAATTGAGATAGTTCCGATATTTTTAGCTAGAATGGGTAATGGAAACAAAGATGTCGTTTCAGACACAAGGGTCAGAGTTAGATCACCGGAAGGCTCACACCGGAAGCCTGCAAGCTCCA